>LR990109.1:15000-470081 GCA_905147225.2 Euproctis similis | reverse complement strand
AGGCTATTTGATTAGCTCCTCTTGCAGCAACTGTTTCGTACCACATGTAGCAAACAGCTTTGCCAGTTTTGTTGTCGTGTACAGTTAAATTGAAGGTCCACAGCTGACGTTTGTAAAAGGCTACAGACGAAGTTAGTGCTGGAGTAGGTAAACACTGCTGCAAATCAAAAGTGTACACTTGAACAGTACTATCATTTTTGCACATCTGTGTGTCAATTTTCTTCCTTTCGTACGCTTGATCAGCAGCAGCCTTGTGCTCATTATGTTGAGCAAGTAACTCAGCTGTGGTCTGATTATCCTGAGACAACTGAATTTGCATTTTATATCTATCACACGTATAACACGTATCGGCACGAGGTTTTTTGAATGATAACCCTAATTTATGGAACTCTTGGCTGTAAATTTTTATTGACGGTGGCTTATCTCGATTTTCACAGAATAAGTTGTACATTTTATTAATAGTTAGATGAGAAGGCAAATATTTCTTCGATGTACTCTTTCTAGTATAATGACTTTCATAAGATGGAAATGATAAAATGTGTTCCTTTATTACTAGTCTATTTTCATCAGAGATTTTGTGCTTTGGTATGCTTTTACCTCGGTTGTCATCTAATTGAGTGCCACCTAAGGACGATCGTTTCTTCAGAGCAACAGATTTTATAAAGTTATCGCTTTCACCTAAAGTTTTGAGTAAACATCCTCGACAGATAGGCTCACGCTTTCCGTGAATTGAAAAAAAATTTTTGACACTCAGGGTTTAGTGTTCGTTGCCTTTGAGTGGCTTTTTCTTGTATCTCCATTAATGAAGCTATATATGTGGATCTTTTGAGATATGTCCCCATACGCCAATACTCATCAAAAATAGCCTGCCTGTTGATTAATGATATGCGCTCCTTGCATTTCATTCGACACATTGGAAGGTCTTTCATTTTACGGCTAGCTATCACTTTTCCTTTCAATGTTTTATATGACTGACCTGCGTTTCGTTTCAATTTTTTTTCTTGTTTCTTGACGCGGATACTTTTTTTTGGAGATGTACAAATTGTTGATGTTGTTGCGGAGCTTAGGGAAATGGCTTCGGGAACATCTTCAGTAGATGATTCGTTACTAGAACTAGAAATTGCTGCATTTTCAGAAAGTACATAGTGTGGATCCTGGACCGAGTCATCACTTGAAAAGTCCATTAGCTGAGCAACATATGTATTATTACCAGTACATCCCGATGATGTGGAAGGCACTGGTTCATCTTGCATTGGTTGATCAACATATGTTTTACCAGTGCATCCCGATGATGTGGAAGGCATTGGTTCATCTTGCATTGGTATGCTTCTGGTTTCTTGATCATTCTGATCACCTAGAAAATAACATACTTAGTATTTTGAACGATATCGACATTCGAACATAAGAATTGCAATTGTTTTCCAAAGAAATAAAAAAACTTTTGAATTAAAGTACTTTCTTTAATACAAAAGTTCTCCGACTTACCTTGAGTAGATGAAGGTTTTAACACCATCTCGACTAATTTCTTTCCTCGGCGATTATCCATATTCAGTATGAACACACACACAACACACTGTAAACACTGTATTTTATTTATATCGTCTACACTAAACCAAAGTTTCCAATGATCGTATCACTACTGAGTGAATCAGCGTTATACGTCTCGAGGAACACGGGCACTTCAATATTTTTAGTCAATAAATTATATTCTTAATGACCTACCCTCAAGCTAGCAAAATGATAACGTCACCCACTTAACGTCCCTAATCACATAAGTCATTAGACATCGTCTTACTAAATACAAAAATGTTCGTGGACCTTTTGACATATGTTGACTTATGTTATTTATAATATCCTAAGATGTGAAGAGGGCGATAAGGTTGAAAAGGTACACATTAGAGTTCCTATTGCTATGGCCGACTATGACTTATGTGCTTTAGTCAGTCGGTGTATTAATTTTTTTGAATGTGGTTGGCATTATAATAACAAAAAGCATTTTTTTGACTAATGTGGTTTAGTCTGCCGACCCTAGAAATATGACATTGTTCCAATTTGTGACATTGTTCATCTCCCTCAAGAATGATACTCTGTGCAAAATTAAATCATATCGTTCCATGATAATTTTCCTCTTGTCGGTTTTCTTGTATCCAATTTGCTTCATAATTGTTATTAAAGACGTGGAACTGCCACTAAACAGGTCAGGCTTCTCGTAGTGATATCAGCAATTTACTCACAGTTGGGTATTCATTTCTTGTGTAATAAGCATACACGTGGTTTCGAATAGCGTCTGCGTCAAATGTGTCAATACCTGTTACCGGCTTGCTTTTCTTTCTCTTTTTAGGCGTACGTAACACATTTTCTTCAGTACCGGAAGGCCCATACTTTTCTTTCATGATGATTCGAATAGTTTTTTGCCGATCCCAAGTGCTTCTGCGACGCGATCTTGCACTTGCGTTACGGGCAATAAAGGTCCACCATTAACTGATTCGCGTTCGAAGTATTCGGTTAACTTCACAATCAATTCGCGTGACTGGCTGTTGATTGTACGTCCTCTTTTCGACATGTTGATATTTCAAGTTATTATTTATTAAGTTCGTACGATATAATCACAAACACCCAAATCGAGTCCAAATCAATGTCCAAAATAGAAGAGCCAAGGTCAACGTGATAGTAAACAGAAATAGTCCAAAAGCAAAGCCGAGTTGAGAAAAAAATATCAAACATAAACAAGCGCACAGTCAACTTCACAAGATGGCGAACGAAAGACTGCGCAGTGCGCGCGTGGACGCTAAATCACGTGCCGCTTGGTCATAGACAAGCCATTTTATAGAAATCAGTATTGCCAACTTTGGCATCATTCCTTTCCTTATTCCTTTCAGTAAAGATAACTACACAATATTTAATTACAATAAAAATCTAATGAAACTGGTGAAATTCAATAATTAATTGGTTACAACACTAGTATTTAAAAAAAAACTGAGAACGTAACTTATTTATTTCTAAGATTTTCGCGAATCTCACTCATTGATCAAAACAACCTTCAGGATTATATCGCGTTTGTTTATCATTCATCTATATTTATTTCCCGACGTTTCGAACTCTTTACAGAGATCATTTTCACGAGTGATGAACAAAAAGATGGTAGTTGTTGAACAACTACCATCTTTTTGATATAATCCTGAAGGTTGTTTTCATCAATGAGAACGTAACTGTTTATGAGACGTTTCGTAATAATTAGAAATTGCATGCTACTATAAAATAAGCGCGAAAAGAATACTCGCAAGGTGGTCTATCATATTATTTAAACGCCAAAAAAAATGTATCTTTTTAATAACACTTTATGTAATTAATTATTATTTTATTGTTTCTTTCAGTTTCGTTGCAAGTTACATTCTAGGGTCTTTCTCAAATGTCAAAACGGGCCTTTTATATTATGACAACTTTACTAACTATATAAAGATACAGAAGTTAAGTATAAAAATGTTGGATTTTTTATAATAATCGGCGGTCTTTTTAAAATCCTTCCACTGCTACTAGAGGGCACCCTTAATTGGTTCCCTCTCAATGGTCACTTTTTAATACACCCAGATGGTCCTCCCTTACTTCTACCCTCCATGATCCAAGCTTTGCAATTGTATACAAATTATAATTAAATTAAGGTACCTACCAAATAAGTTTTTAATAAACGAATTGGCATTCAACAATTTTTTGGTAGGTACGGTAAGATTCACCAAAAAAATCAATTTATCAGTACGTAAACATGTCGCGCCGGCTAGTACACATACTCTCGGCCATACTCGTGAAAATGATCTCTGTAAAGAGTTCGAAACGTCGGGAAATAAATATAAATAAATAATAAATAAACGCGATACAATCCTAAAAGTTGTTTTAATCAACAGATTAAACAGTAAATTTAGCATACATTTATACTTGGGGCATTAGAATGCCACACGGGCCACCACGTAGTCACGACTCCATAGCTTCAATTGTCATACTGTTCATAAAGTGTCATAAACATTGTTCCTTTCAGATATCATTCGCCAGTACGACATTTATCAGCAATCTATAACCAATATTATATCTGCGAAAAAACCAAGTATCTACCTACGATGATAATATATTGTAGCCGATTTATTTAAAGACACATCAGGGCACATCATTAGTACTGGCAGTGCAAGTCAGTAAGATATTATTGTTACTGGCTACCAGGCCCGCCGCTAGGGGTTCGAACGCCCGTGTGCAATTCCCATTTTGCCGCCCCCGTTTAACTATGTCTACCTTACACGATCTAGGTAAAAAAAAAACTAGGTTAAGGATGTGAAAAAATAAGAAATACTTTACAACGAAAAACTATTTATTTACTTAATTTACAGTAATTGTACCTTTCTTGCCTTAATGTTGGCGAAATCTGTTATCAATTTTTTTGTGTCTAAGCTATCTAATATCTCATGTTCAATTGAAACTATGGCTAAATTACTTAGTCTTTGCTGGTGCATTGTTGATCTCAAATAGTTTTTTATAATTTTTAACTTTGAAAAGGACCTTTCACCAGATGCAACTGAAACCGGCAGCGTAAGTAATATTCTTAGTGCTATTGCTATATTCGGAAATGTTGACATTAAATCATTTGCAAAAATATATTGCAATAAGGTTTGTGGATCATTGGACTGGTGTTCAGTAAAATGCAACTTTAAAGCATTGATTTCATTAAACAAATCTATACCATCAATATCTGTGTCACTATTGGAACTGTCTTTTAGCTTCAAATTCAAATCTTTGCAATGTTTCATTAAATCATCTTTGGAGTAACTAAATAAGTTATTATTGGTGAAAAAGCCAAATACGTCGGTAAAAGTTTCCAACTCCTCGAATCTATCCTTTAAAGAAGTCAACGTTTGATCTAGGATTCTAAAAAATACCTCTACTTTGTATTTGGTTTTGGGGTCAAGTAAAACTTCGTCACTCTGTTCATATTGAAATTGAGTTGGTTTCCTTCGTGGACGAACTGTGTCTATAGGCGGAAAATCTGTTTCAACATTAAGGTCCCGAGCCACATTGGTAGCTTCTTCTAACACCCTTTCGAAGTGCTCATCCGTGCGATATTCGGTGAATTGATCAATCAATTTGTTTAACAAATTTATGCAGATTTGAGTATTTATTGTGGGGTTTTGCATCATTTTGCTGAGAGCATTAATTTCATTTAAAATATCGAACCAAATTACAACCGAACAAATAAATCTATAATTTTGAATGTTTAAAGCAAGCGAATGAGCTTTATGAGATGTTGTACAATCCCATTCCGACGAATTGTTATCTGATATTTCTAGCAAAGCGTCAAATATTTTTTCGAGATGATACCGTAAAGGTTTAACTGCATCGATTCTGCTAGACCATCGCGTGGCACTTAATGCTTTTAATTTTAAATCTGGTAAATATTTGCAAATTATCGACCACCTTTTTGTAGATGACGAAAAGAAAACGTAAATTTCTTGAATTATATTAAAAAAATTTACGGTGTCGTGCGTAATATTTGCCGCATCGTTAACGACCAAATTGAGACTATGCGCCGAACATGGAACGTAAAATGCGCGATTATTAATTTCCAATATTTTTTTTTGCAATCCGTTGTGTTTTCCACGCATATTAGAACCATTGTCATAACCTTGACCACGTAAGTTCTTAATATCCAGGTCTAATTGCGAAAATAAATCTAAAACGAAATTTAATAGTCCTTCACCTGTGGAGCTGGTGATCGGACAGAAACCAATAAAACTTTCGCATGTCGTAACATTTTTAGTTTCACTGTTTAAAATGACATACCTGAGTATAACTGTAATTTGTTCTGTGTGACTTACATCTGGTGTGCAATCTAATATAATGGAGAAATATTTTGATTCTCTGACTTTGTTCAAGATATAATTTTTTATGGTCGTGCCGAGTAAATCAATGATTTCGTTCTGAATTTGATCTCCTAAATAGTGAGTCATGCGAGTTGAATCCAATTTCGAGGCTTGAATTCTGTGAATATGTTCTCGCATAACTGAATCAAAGGTTGCTATCATTTCTATTGCTTTGAGAAAATTACCGTTATCATGCTCATATAATGTTTTTGACGAGCCCCTAAACGCTAGACATTGATGGGATAAAAATTTTATAACAGCTATGATCCTTTCCAATACATCACACCATTGTTTTTTTTCAGATTCCAATAGTCTCAGTTGCATTTGATTTACAGTAGTTTTGTTTTTTAACATATTATTTAGTTGTACCCAACATTTTAAATTTTCACTGTGAGAAACGCTTGTTTCGTGTCGTTTTAAGGTGGATGACAAATGTTGCCAGTCGGAAAAACCGCTTGGAGCCGACAAACTACTTACAGTGTTACTGAATATTTTACAACAGAAACAATAGACTGAATCTTTTGACGTAGAGTAAACAAGCCATTCTCTGTTAATTTTTTCTCCATTGGGAAGATTTCTAGAATAATAACTGTTTGCAAATTTTCTTCCGTCATCATTAGCAGGAAAATTGTAGTTAAACAGCTGTACGGGACCACGACTTACCAAAATATTAACAAGATTATTAGTCATACTGGCAGGCCATAAACCGGGATCATCACCACAATCTAAACAGCTACTTATTGACGACGATAAATTGCTTACAGGTTCTTGAGCAGTACTTTCTCTTGTTTTAGTTTTACTGAAGTCTGCCTCTAAAGGACTAATATTTCTCTCTTCAGATACCTCCATAACTTCTAAATTTAAGGCTGCGCTTGTTGAAGCTACGCCAACATTTTCTTGACATTCCATTTCCCTATTTTCTGGTTTGCTTAAAAATTTCTCTAGAGAGCCCTCTAATTTTTTTTTCTGTGCATCTTTTTCTCGTTTTTGCTGTCGAAATTGCGCTCCTGAAAGCTTTTTCCTTTTTTGCGGTTCCTGGAATGTATCGGAAGATTACTTAACTTTATTTCCCATACCCCATAGTAAAACTTTCATATAATTGCAATAATCGACCCACAGGCTTATATACGGAGTTACTTACCATAATACGATTTTTGGCGCCGACGGATGAAATAGATAATTCTCTGAATAATAATCACACTAACCAAGTCAGAATATCATTAATTTTACGTATTTCCACTCCTTACGGAACTTATTAAGAACTAAACGAAATAATTGAAGCGTGTTGTTCACTAATCTGTTCGACTTCGCATCGCTTTTGCATGTTTATAAAAAGAGGAATGAGAATTAAACTCTGAGGGGATTCCCGTATTTCGTCGTCGTCGTTTCATAGCATAGAGCCTAGCACGACCATAAACAATATGTCGACTTTCTTGCGGCAGCCGTCCTCCGGCCCGAGCCCACCTTACCAACAAGTGCTACGTGTTGCATCTTTGTTCTCTTGAATTTCAATAGATGGCATTGTTTAATACAAAAGAAAATAATTGCGCGCCGCTTCATATTTCTTTTGGTTGGATATTTTTTTAGTATTATGATGTGACAATTTCTGAATTTTGGTCGTTGATTGCTTGATTTGCCGCCCCCCTGGATACGCCGCCCGCGTGCATTGCACGCCTTGCACGCCCGCTTACGGCGGGCCTGCTGGCTACTGCTGCACATCACTATACTTACCGATCATTCGCACATGAATGGCCACCCGGGCCGGTGAAATACCACGGCCTCTCAGAATATCGACATAAAGTTGCTCATGTTGCGTTTCACTCTGTGAGAGAGGTATCGAGAAGTATTCAGTGGCCCGACCTCTTCCCGTCCCACTTGCATATCCCATTCTAAGGGCAACGCAACTGTTACACTACCTGCGTTCAGGTGTCCATGGTCGCTGTTTGTTGCTTGTCATCTGATGACACCCCGGCTCGTTTGCCCCCCTATCCAATAAAAAATGGATTGCACAGTTACATTCGTGTTGCTATATATAAAGCAGGTAGAAAAAACGCGATGAAGGCGCGCAATAACGCGCAGAGAACATTCCACCAGCGCCGGCCCGCAACTAGATATGGGTCACCTACATGGCGATATGTACACATTCTTGTTTGTTTTGTTATTGTACACATTAATTAAGTTTATAATATTTTATATTATTATTATAATAAATATTTTTACAAAAATGTTTATTCTCTTTTTTGATTAATAATTCTTAAAAAAGAAACGTTTTTTGATGTAGAAAACCCAATGAAGTAGGAAACGTATGGAAATAACATGTCAATATAAAATTGAAGTCATTGTGATCGTCACCTAGGCGCATAAAATGGCGGTATTATTTTTTCTTTTATGGGATAGGAGGGCAAACGAATAAGTGGGTCACCTGATGGAAAGCAACGACTCACCGCCCATGAAGACCGTGGTGCGTTGCCGTCCTTTATGGGAGTTGAAGGGGAAAGGGAACCGGGCCTCCGGATACCCTCCTAGTGCTGCCCAGAATATTTGTATTTATCGATAAACGTTCTTGGCTTAATTTATTATAAACTAGCTGACCCGGCAAACGTTGTCTAGCCAAAAAATAAATTTTGTAAAATAGGTGTTGATCGTAGGGAGTTGAAAATTAAGGGTTGTATGAATTTCGCATCCTGTTTTATAAAAAACAAATATATCGAAAAATAAAAAATATATATATTTACCCTTAACATTTAGTGGTATAGAAAATAAATATGTAGATAGTAGCCGATTCTCAGATCTACTGAATACGCATATTAAATTTGGTAAAATTGGTAAAACCTTTTCGGAGGAGTACGGTAACTAACATTGTGACATAGAAATTTTATATATTAGAGATATTATTAAGTATTAATTATTTGTGGAATTAAAACTTTTATAGGAAGTAAGTATATTGCTATGCTGTATTGGATATCAAAATAAGAGTGCCTACTAGTGATGTTACGAATGTTGGATTTAGGACATTCGCGAATGCGAATATTTCTTAAAAACATTCGAGAATGCGAATATTTCTTTTAACCTTCGCAAACGCAGTCGAATGATTCTCAGACCTAAAATGCACACAAAATTTCATCAAAATCGGTCAAGCCATATTGGGGCAGTTATTTATTTATTAATATCACTCGTAGAAGAATATTTTGAAGTCTACAGAAAAGTTTACAGTGGTAGAGCCAAGCAGTTCGCTGCATGAATGGGCCGGCTCGACCGGTGAAATACCTCGACCTCTCAGAAGATCGACGTAAAGTGGCTCATGCCGCGTTTCGTTCGGTAAGAGAGGTACCCGGAGGCCCACCCCCCTTTCCCCATCCTTTCCTTTCCCCTATCCCTTAAAGGTCGGCAACGCAACAGTAACACTATATGTGTTGCTGGTGTCCATAGGCGGCGTTAGTTGCTTACCATCAGGTGACACACGCCTGCTCGTTTGCCCTCCTATCCCATAAAAAAAAAAGTCTTATACTTAATAACACGTGTCTTTTCCTGATGTAACGCTCTCGTGTTCTATCTTGCGGTTGGAATTTTATTAAAAAAATGAACTGGAACTTTTAGTTGGATCAAACTGCATACGGTATGAAAATTTTATTAAAATCTTTTTGAGTTGGGTATGGCAGGGTTTGCACGAAAGGATAAACGCAGTCGGTATGAGGGTACCTACTGCACAAAATCTGCGGAGAGACTCGCTGACCGCGTCGAAGACAAGGTTGTGAGGAAGGAAGAAGTATTGAAAGACAGTGGCGGATGTTAAAGTAAGAATACTCCGATGATTCGGAAATATAGAACAAAAGGATCATTCTTCGTTCTATATTTTATTTCGCCGGATTGACCCGGCAGATAATGCAATGCAAAACCGGATAAATGTAGGATACGCAGACTGCCACGTCATACAAATAGAACGAGTCCTGCAGGAAGGTGATGTCAGGAGCCTTAAAGGGGCCGTCTAACAAATATCAAAAAAAAAATGAAAAAAACCTCACGTGATTAATGGACGGCCCAAAGGTGTACGACGACCCTGTATGACAAGATTTATGAAACTCATAAAAACGAGTGAGGCGTGTATGAATCGTCCCTTATGGCGCTCTGCTGTAACAGAAAACATGAGCTTTATATTTTGTTTAATATTTTACCCTTCTAGATTAGTATAACAGAGAAGAACTGAAACGCTGTTCTCTTTGCCTACCCCGCAACGGACTTGCTTGACGTGCAGTTATTTACATAACTAATAGTTGATTCATAACATAATACTTTTTATACTAATCTAGGAGCGTAAAATATTAAACAAAATATAAAGCTCATTTTTCATATTATCTTGCTATATATAATATCTTTATTTTTTGTTATTAAAAACATTCGCAATATTTCTTGCGAATGCGAATACCCAAAAAAATGCGAATATTTGCGAATGCGAATGCGAATACGAATATTCACACCACTAGTACCTACCTACATTTTTTTACTAGACTCATAATCAATGGCAGCACGACATCGTCTACCACATCTGGTGCAGGCAAACCGGGAGTCAGGAGAGAGAGAAAGAGCAGTTGCTCTTCGAAGCCTTTTCTTTTTAAGTTGTCTGGCCAGGCTTTATCACTATTTGTTCGGACTAATACCACCCGCTGATTTTACACCCCTGGTGTTGCGGATGTCTATGGGCGGCAGTGGTGGCTTTCCATCAGGTGACCCGCACGCTCGTTTGTTTTATGATAGAGGGTGGCAAATGAGCTTGCGGGTCCCTGATGGAAAGCAATCACCGTTTGCCCCTTATTCTCATAAAAAATAACTCCTTTCCGTTACATAAGTATAGTTATGTACGCACTAAAATACTGTTATACTGCTTCCATGCGAGTCATAGTACCGAGTAAGAACGCGATAGATATGTGTTTATGAGCGCGCTGTCAAAATGGCTCATATTTATATATGCAATTGCATATAAAGAACAATATGTCACGTCCATATTAATACAAGTCAATGAGAAAAACGAACCACGGACACGGTTTTACAATTCGCTCCAGGTCCTACTAGACTCCCCTAGTAACCGGACAAGTTAATTGGTACAAAATAAACAAATACAATCTACACCAAGATCGCCAAACCACAGGTCACCTACTTGGTCGTGAAGTGACGGTCAGATATTCATTTTTAAAGGAGAGAAGTTGGGAAACGTGAAGCAAACGGCAGTCACCAGTTCAGATCGTTTAATAAAATTATATCGTGTACAATAATTATATACCTCTAATACACCGTACATGATACAAATAACGTTTAATAAAACAAATTTTCAATAATATTATACGTCTATCAAAGTTAAATACATATACAAACACAAATAGTCTGATAACGATGAACGCCGCGCGCCGTTCACCACTCACCACGCAGGTGCATGCTTCTAAATAGCTTTTAATTAGGTACCCAAAACCATGTTCACAAACTAATCTACCAATACTACTAATACAAATACCAAATAACTACCAATTAAATATATGTACAACATATAAAATAGACGTAACTTTAATCCAGACGTGGGGTTGGATTGTTGCGGAGTGGGCACAGTAGGCAGAAACACGAAAACGTGCGCGTTCGATATGGGATGCATAAAGTACAGCGACGCTGGTTAAGTTTCCCCAAGTGATCAGCAGAGATGTGACTTATTTGAAATACATACTTCTATTTAAAATACAAATACAAAATACCTATTTTGTATTTAAATACCTTTTTGTTGAAAGCATTTTGTATTTTATTTGAAATACATCTCGAGAGGTATTTTGTATTTTTAATAGTCATTTCAAAATACAAAATACTTTGTGATTAATTTTAGCCAAATTCATTCATAAGATGCCATTTCTTTTCGTAAGTACAATTTTAGTATAGTTTGTTATTTATCGTATGTATTAAAATTTTAAAGTTTTTATAGGTTAATATAATTTTATAGGTAAAATTTAATAGGTGGTCCAGTGGTCGAGCACCTCGCTTTTGAATCAAGAAGTTGTTGTGGGTTCAAATCCTGACTCACACTAATGACTTTTCGAAATGATTTTTTAAAGTTATACATCATACATAACTTAACGCCAAATCCTTTGCGAAGTAGGCAGAGAGAACAGAGCACATAAGGCACGAGTCTTGCACGCCTCACTCGCTTATTTGATTTTAATTATTTTTTTAATGATATAAGGAGGCAAACGAGTTTGCGGGTCACCTGATGGAAAGCGACTACCGCCGCCTATGGACATCTGCAACACCAGGGGTATCACATCAGCTGCCGGCCTTTAAGGTGGGAATAGGCTCGTTTCTTGAAGGTGCCTAGGTCGTAGCGGTCCGGAAATACACTTGCCGGCAACTCGTTCCACAACGGAACAGTGCGTGGCAAGAAGTGCCAAGGGGCTAAGCCGATCTGACAGAGCTTGGTTGTCGGCAAGCCGGATCGCGCGTTGTTGGATGCGTTTAAATGGGGTAAGCTGGTACTCATTTTTGGGCAGAGGCACCCCGCCCAAAGATGAGAACAGTATTCCACGTGAGGTCGGAAATGCGCTTTATATAGCTGCAAGCGATTACCTGACGTGAAATACCGTTTTTTTTCGAACCCAATTTGGCCTTGCCCTCCAGATAACCGCGAAACTGGACATCACTCGACAAGTCGACCCCAAGAATTCCGATATCGGTTGAGGCGGGTAACCGAGTGCTCTCAAAAAAGGGAGCTACAACAAAGGGTGGCATTTCAGCTGTAAACGCGCAGACCTGTGGCTTCTCAGGGTTGAATTAGACTAAGTTGAAACGGTTTCACTCCGAAAAGAGGTACCCGGAGGCCCACCCTCCTTCCCCATCCTTTCATATCCTACTCCGTTAGGTTTGCTTTTTATCCCATAAAAAAATACCATAGGGTACCTAAAATTAACTATAATAAGATACCAAAAAAAATCCGAGAAATCATTGGTGTGAGCCCGGAATTGATCCCAGGATTCCAGAATCGGAGAGCTCGACTACTTAACTGGACCACCGAGACTATTAATACTTATTACTAATATATTATAGGCACTATTACAAATGGGACTAATTATGAGAAATCGCAACTAAGTTCCTATCTAATATTTTATTTAAATTTGTGTATAAGAATGCAACATACTGATGAAGATTATTTGAACCGAGGATCATAAACAGATTATTTTATAAAAGTTTTTTTATAAGGTTATTTAACCATGAATATAAATGTGTATCATGTCTTGATTGAAGTTTATTATATTATAATGTTTTATTCGTCTCGGCCATAGAGGTCACTATTCGTCAATTTATTAAATCGCGCTATGGTTTCACTCCATGGAGTTTATATAAGTATTTAAGAACATATTAATAGGTTTTGGTAAAATATTAAAAAAATCAGTTCTACAAAACATAATTATAAGTTTATAAGTGTTATGTATTTATTTATTAAATAGATTTTAGAAATAAAATAATAAATTCAATCAATTTCAAATACAGTTATAAAGGAATGTAGTTGACACTAAAGACCGCGTTTCTAGTGTCCCCCCCCTTTCCCATACTTTCCTATTCCTATTCCCTTAAAGGTCGGCAACGCAACTGTAACAATATATGTGTTGCAGGTGTCCATGGGCGGCGCTGGTCACTTACCATCAGGTGACGCGCTTGCTCGTTTGCCCGGTATGGCCACCTATTCCATTGGGACGTAAACATAACGGCGAGTGGAGACTTAAAAGCCACTGCCTAGACCTTCAGGTAGAAAAGGCGAGAAGTTATGTTACTATATGTGCGCGCAATACATATTTGCCTAAAAATCGAATACTTATATCGTGGATATTGCGATATCTTTTGAATGAAATGTCCGGATTAAATAATTCAAAAAGTTCTAGGAAGCTATTGAATCTATCTTGAATTGTTAATAATTTATTTTAACCAGAATTAATACCAAAGTACAAAATAAAGGGCTTTTAAGACATCATCATTCAAATTATTTAAGGAAAATAAATAAACACTTATTGTGAGATAACTACAATAGTTAGAGACATGGTGTCGCGACCATTTGTGTAGAAATTCTTTCATGATGGATAGTCTATTTATACAGGAAGGATTTAGGCTATATTATATTTTCTAAACAATTAGGGATCTTTACTAAAAGTCAAATAATGTAACCCAAGGTGTAAAAAAATCACCTAAAAAAATGTTTACATTGCGTACGCTGCAAAAAGTATTGATTGTAGAGCAAAAAAATGTACTACAACTTTGCAGAATATATAGACATTTTTTTACACCTTGGGTTACATTATTTGACTTTTAGTAAAGATCCCTAATTGTTTAGAAAATATAATATAGCCTAAATCCTTCCTGTATAAATAGACTATCCACCATGAAAGAATTTTTAAAATAGAACCAGCTGTTTCTGAGATTAGCGCGTTCAAAGAAACAAACTATTATGCTGTATAAGTATTAAATGAGCGGTATAGTGCCACCACTAGCTACTAGATGTCTATGTACAGATAAAAATCACGCTTAAGCAATTCTCTTCCTGGATTTATATATACACTGGTTCAAATTCGTCCTTTTTATTATTATATATTATGTTTTGTGGCCGCAAGGGGGCGTTAAAAGCGTTAAACGGTTGCACGAGACATTAGAAGGTACACTTCAAAAAATAAAAAAATTAATTTGGAAAATCCAAAAGTGCGCGCCTCACACGTCTATTTGTCCTAGAAATCGGAGAAATTTGAATTGAATATAAGAAAAAAAGAATATTATCATTGATGAAATAACTGTTTTAACACAGCACTATTTTTTTTTTTGAATATATATATATAAATAAAAAAAATAAAAAAAAAAAATATAATTTTCTCATAGCACCTGTTGTTGAAAAAATTATTTTCTACATTACCGACAAACGGTGCGAAAAATAAGAAAAAAACAAAAAAAAAATTGTGTGGTTTTATGAAACCACCGTAAAAGTGAAACTTTTTTAAAACAGTTACTTCACAGCAATTTTTTTAAAAGTTTGCTTTGGCGTCGTTTAACTTTAAGTTAAAGATTTAAATCAATTAATTCGATAATCTGAAGATTAAGAATTCCTAGATGGCGCTACTAGGTTGCTACTATTGATGATTCTGCCGTAATATCGTATTATATCGATAGATGTCGCCCGAATCGACAAGTATTCCAGCTTCGGCACTAGGGATAACGCGACACCTATTAAACGTTAACAACATTACAACAAAGGATCTTTACAAAACAAAACGATATTTTTTCCTCCAGTAAATATGATATTTCGATTTATTATGAAAATGTGACAAATACATATATAAAGAGCACTATCTTATCTTATATCTTTAAACGAGCAATTCTTGTATATATATATATATATAAAATTGGAATCTCGGAATCGGCTCCAACGATTTTCATGAAATTTCTATTCCAGCAGATGGCGTTGTTAACTAACACGAAGTCAATGTGTGTTTGCTTTGCTTTTATTACAGTTTATCACTGCAAAAAATTAAGTATATGTTTCTAATATAATATGTTAGTACATAGTATATATTAGTATATATTTATTATTCTGTCGGTAAGATCGAAAAATATTATTGATATTTCATTATTTTATTAGTATGTAATTCGTACTTAAATATAATTTTCAAAAAACACAATTTATAAAAAAAAAGAAAATACCGAGCAAAGCTCGGTCATCCAGATATTCACTACTAAATTGACGAACATAACTGTGTCACATATATGTAGTTCACTTTTTGGAATTGGAAACTTAAAAGCCGCCGCCTACGCCTCCGTCGTTTACAATACATACGAATTTATTATATTCCCTTTTATCGTGTCATTTGTTATATTAATAATATAATTTTTTTTTTCTCCGCCTGCAATACGTACGTACGTATATGTATGTATGTAAAAAACAAACAAACAAACAAACCCGATCCTAGAAAATGTGTCGAAATTGGTAAAGAGGACGGTAATTAGACGATTATACATACGGCCCTCGTGGTGCATCGGTAAACCGCACTACCGATAACACAAGGTCGGGGCGGGTTCGATCCCTCGTCTGGGGGTGTTTTTCTACATGTTTTTACGGTATTTATTTACAAAAATAAAGTGTATATTTGGGTAATTAATTAATAATAAATAAATAAATAAACGATAATAGACGTGAAAGGCGCTCTGACGAGCGCCTTTCACTTTATCCCTACTCCGCGGCCGACCGTCACGCGACATGCAACACGCAGACGAAAAAGTTTGAGACGATGTAATAAAAGTTTCACTTTAAAAATGGTTGAGATACGGAATTCGTTATTCTGTAGAAGAACTTTCATTTATATCTTTTGAATCGTTCAGAGTTTAATCACGCCAAGCAATAGGGATCATCCTCAGGATGTACAGAAACGTTTAAAAAAAGATTCAACTCATTTCATCGCGTATTTTTTTCTTAATCGATGGAACGCACAGACATACAGACCAACGGACGACAATTTTGTTTTTTTATAAATACATATTTCATCATAATTATTGATGTATATGAAAAAAAAAACCTAACTGAACTAACAATTAGAGTTCCTAGTTGCAGAAACATCCATTTTTTCGCGACGTTTATTGATAACTTTTGGTATAAAAACGATTTCATGTTGTAAAATCGTCGCAGAGCGGTCTTTCGAGAATAGAGCACACCCACACGCTAAAGCGTTGTGAGGCGCGCAAAAATGTAAATAAGCCAACGATCAAGTTATGTCAAAATAATAAATATAAATAAAATAAGTCAGTAAGAAAATCACAGAAATAAATTCAAATAATAATACATTTTATCACATCACATTTTGTAATTTCACAATTTATCAATAAGAACACCATTTTTTATTTTTACAATTCTAATGAATATTTACATCAATCTATTGAATATTTACATAATCCAGTCAACAAATAATAACACAAATAACTTGCAATAAAATAAAATCGCGACTATACTTAGACTGGCCATAAATACTGTTACAATTAAAAATAAAAAAATATTACATTTGGAATCTGTCATTTTTATACGATTGTTCATTGTGTTTTCTCGTTTTGGCGCCAATAAATTGTACAATATTTTGAATCGCTGTGATTGCATTACACAAAGTAGGTATGGAGCCAAATGCAATTTTTAATACTCTCCATACACTTGGTATTAGTCAAATGTTTGTGTACCGGGCTATTAATAGGTACAATGAGACCTCCTCTGTTTGTGACAGAAAAAGACCTGGCCGTCCACGTAGTGTTCGTACGAAAAAGGTGGTCAAAGCAGTAAGGAAAAGAATTCGAAGAAATCCTGTCCATAAGCAAAAGATTTTATCTCGGGAGATGAAGATAGCACCTAGAACAATGTCGCGTATTTTAAAAGATGACTTAGGACTTGCAGCCTATAAGAGGCGCACTGGTCATTTATTAACTGATAATTTAAAAAAGAATAGGGTGTTAAAATCTAAACAATTACTGAAGCGGTACGCAAAGGGAGGTCACAGATAAACATTGTTTACGGATGAAAAAGTTTTTACAACTGAGCAAAATTTTAACACACAAAATGACTGTATTTATGCTCAAAGCTCTAAGGAAGCTTCCCAATTAGTTGACACAGTATACAGACAAATAGTAGAGATCGTATGTATCAAAATTAGGGAAGTGTAATACTGCGATCGAAAAAACAGATTGGCACTAATGAACCTAACTACTATTTATATTGTTCCTGATGGAGGCGTCAGGGGCGGGGGTCGCCGCGGCGTGACGCTCGCGTGAAATACACAAATGAGAAGACACCATCGATCGGCGATCTTGTATCACAGACAGGTTGCTCCGGCCACGTTTAGCCCTCTGCCAGTGCGTCAGCTCCAACTCCACTTCACTCGCACCACTCACGACACCTTCATTATCTTATAAAACTTATATATCTATGTAACTACGTCTTATCATTTCACTAAACACTTCAGCTATACGTATAAGAGCTCCGAATATAGCTTACGAACTAAACAGAGGAAGATTGCCACCACGTCCTTCTGCCCGTGATGGCTACGTGTGCTCCGCCTGCAGCGCGCTGAGCGCGATACCCAGCTGCCCCAGGTAGTAAGTGGACATGACCACCACTTGCTTGTACGGGACGGGCCGGCCGGCGCCGAAGAGGCTGTACCCGAGCACCGCGTCCGACGCCAGGAACAACAGCGCGCCGGCGCGCGCCCTGCCCCCCCGCGCCGCCCCCCGCCACGCCATGGTGGCCAGCAGCGCGCTGTACGCGGGCACCAGCAACCGCAGTGTCCCCCGGGGGGCCAGTTGCCAAACGAACAGAGCGGTGGCGAGGTACAGCGCGGCTCCCCACAGCGCCCCCGCGCGATCCCCCGCTCCCCGCGAGAAGCCGAACGCCCCCAGGTATGCTACGTGCGCGGCGCCAAATGACGCCATCCCGGCCACGAAGTGTTGCGGCCACAGCAACAGCGCGTCGCCAAGCGCCGAGAGCGCCAGCCCCGTGCACACGCGCCTCGCGTACCAGCCCCTGACACACAGACACACACATATATGGATGCAGATAAGCAATAATGTGTCAACCCACAAAAAGTCAAATTCAAAGATTTTGATATATTTTTATAAAGCATCACGCATTTTACATTCTAATAAAGGGTTTGAAGTCATTTAAAACCTATAAGTATGTGAAAATTGGATTACAATGATAAAACAAATGGTAAATCACGTGTATAGTATTTATCAATAATCCTCGTAAGTCCCATTATAGTCGGGGTCAATATATTGACAATTTTCCTTACGAAAGATATGTTATGAGGCATGTCACTGTGTTGCTTATGTGTTCGCGCTGCACCAAACAACGACCTCTTTTTAAAAATGCAATTCTTTAATTATATCTCCAATTTAAGTACTGAGTTACTTCGATAAACCCATGTTTTAGTGAACTGTAAGTAATACATCTCGTAAGTCTGTAATTTATTGTTATATCAAGATTTTCATGAGTAAGTCGTTTGTACTTTGTATTGCCAGTTTAAATTAAACAAGGAATCATTAATTAAACTATTGTGTAGTTAAATCTCAACTTCAAACGAGACGGGATATTTCTACCCTTCAACCTAACACCTGGAAGCCTTCGGCTGAGGATCTGTGGCTTACTATATGTCTCAAGAACAACAACAATATTACAAGGCTACATTTATGTGTTGTTTATCTATGTTGTCAGAACATGGGATTTTCATTCGCCCAACAACTACGTAACTTCTTAACGAATCTTACTGACATTGTTGTTCAAAATTCATCTGACAAATTTCTCATCATTGGCGACTTTAATTTGAGTGGAATTAATTGGATACCGGGTTCAGACGCATATTACTCACCAATTAATGCAAATTCGACTGAGGAACACTTGCTAGTGGACGAATTGAATTTATGTGACCTGCGGCAGTTCAATGGTATTCGTATTCATTTTAACAGAATTTTAGACCTAGTTTTATCTAATGATATCGTTGCTGTGTCGGAGTGTGACTGTCCTTTTGTTCCCCTTGACCTACATCATAAAGCCCTGTCAATCAACGTAGAATTTCTTAAAATAGTCCCTTTAAAGCCCTTATCAGTTGTAAAATATCTATACAAAAAAGGTGATTATACTGCCATTAATACTGCTATATCAGACATCGATTGGCATAGTATTCTCACTTCCATGTCTCTTGATGATGCAGTTTCATATTTTTATTCAGTGATTGAGAATCTAAGAGACAAACATATACCTTCAAAGCGTGTAACCAATATGTCATATCCAAGATGATACTCGACGGCTCTCATAAAGATCGTCAGAGAGAAATTCAAATATTTACGTAACTATAAAATATATGGCAATACCTCTGATTTATTCACCTATAAATTATTGCGGGAAAGAGCTCGAAAGGTAGAAAAACTTTGCTATGATCAGTATACTAACTTAATTGAAAACTCAATTGAAACTAATCCTAAATGTTTTTGGTCTTACATAAGCTCAAAGTTAAAATCAGGCAGCATCCCCAGCACTGTAGCTTTGGGTGATGTTACAGCGCAGGAACAACCCTTTGATATAAATCATATTGATATTGATCTTGAAGAAATAACAAAACTTCTAACCAATCTTGATCCTTCTAAAGGGGCAGGTCCTGACCATGTAAGCCCAATATTTTTAATTAGCACGGCCAAATCCATTGCTCTCCCTATATGTATACTATTTAAAAAGTCACTTAGATTTAGCAATTTTCCCATGATGTGGAAATCAGCGTTTATAACGCCTGTACATAAAAAAGGAGATTACACAAGTTTCTAATTACAGACCGATTTCCAAACTATGTATAATTGCTAAAGTTTTTGAAAAGATGGTATCTAATCAACTTCATGGCGCTATACGGACTTCCATCCACTCTTCACGGCATGGTCTTTTAAGTTGGTAAGGCCTTGGCCTTTGATAGAATTGATCATAATTTGCTAATAGACAAATTGGCTGTTATTGGTGTTCGGGGTGATCTGCTGAGGTGGTTTGCATCTTATGTCGATAATCGGACTCAGGCTGTGGTCATCAGAAACTACATTTCCAGTTGGATGCAGATACCCAGTGGTGTCCCCCAGGGTTCGCTTTTGGGGCCTCTTCTTTTTCTTATTTTCATCAACGATATTTCGAAATGCTGTGTTCATTCCAATTTATTATGTTTTGCAGATGACATGAAAATTTTTAAAGCTATTAAATCAACTCAGGATGCTAACGATCTGCAGGCGGACCTGTTGCGGTTAGAAAACTACTGTATTCTTAATGAGCTCGACTTGAATCCTTTGAAGTGCTCTGTGGTATCATTTACTCGCAAAAAATCATTTATATCATCTCAATACGTCCTCAGGGGTCAAATCTTACCGAAAGTAAAAACGATGAGAGACCTTGATGTGCTACATGACTCAAAGCTTTTATTTGACGAACATATCGAAGCAATTGTGTGTAAGGCTTCGCGTGCATTAGGCTTTATTATGCGTAATTCAAAGAGTTTCCACAGAGCCGAAACATTCAAAGTCTTGTATTGCTCTTACGCAAGGAGTATTTTAGAATATGCATCTCAAGTTTGGAACTCCCGTTACAGCAAGTATATCGACCGTATTGAGAACATCCAAAAAAGGTTCATTAAATACTTGTGCTACCGATTAGGAGTCCAGTATAGATCGGATGACTATCTTCCACTCTGTAAGCGATTTC
The DNA here is from genome assembly GCA_905147225.2 of Euproctis similis. Taxonomy (NCBI): domain Eukaryota; kingdom Metazoa; phylum Arthropoda; class Insecta; order Lepidoptera; family Erebidae; genus Euproctis; species Euproctis similis. The sequence continues at coordinate 448,919 of LR990109.1, read as the reverse complement.
ACTTCCTTCCATTATCCTCTCGACGTGAAATAGCCGATATCTCGTTCCTACTTAAGATCGCCTCTAATAGTATTAACAGTCCAGAACTTATTGGCAAACTAACACTAAATGTTCCCGGGAATCGCTTACGATTTAACCCACCTATCTAACTCCTCCAACTAACACTTACTACAGGCAAAACAGCTTTTTGTGGCGAGAAGGCAACAATTTCAATGACTTATGCAGGCGTCATGATTTCGATTTATTTTGCACTAGTGAGGCGTCGATGAGGCGGCAGTTGACTGCTGAATTTTTCAAATCTTAACTTTCCTCTTTCTACACTTTGATCGTTTCTGTATTTAACCTTATAATCTTTTTATTTTGTTTTACTTTACTGTCACTTATAATAAATAAATAAATAAATTTATTATGAAAAATATAAATTACAATGCATTGTAGGATGCTCTGACACCCACGGTAGTTAAAACTTTGTTGGGGGTGTCAGTGTCTTCCCTCATAGAAAATGACACCTTTTTTACTTAATAAGTATAACACTGTAAGTGAATGTGTGCATGAGAGTGAGTGCGTGTGTGAGTGTATGTATGTGCGTGAGTGTGTGTGTGTGAGTTTCTGCATGTGATTAAGTTGCCTTATGGTAGAACTACACACTTATTTAATTTAACTGTAGCATAGCCTCCACATCATTGTAATCCATACTCTTAAGCCAATTAGCCAAATTTATTTTAAACTGCTTATTACTAACTTTGAATTGCTTTTTATTTTTATTGTGCTTCTTATATATATAGGGAGCCATAAAATCAAATTGTCTACGGGCAAATGTCGACCGAATGTGTGGCACTGGACAGCGTTCTACGCGTTTATGTGACCGTGGTAGATTTGGTACAATTTTTTTATGGTATCTTCTTACCGCTTCGTAAATGTACAACTTTCTAACTGATAGTACATTGGCAAGATCGTACAGGGATGAAGTAGAATATTGAAATGACAGGCGCAATAGGACCTTGAGTATCATTCGTTGTGCACGTTCAACCTCAATCATGTGAGTCTTTGCCGCACCTCCCCAGGCGCAGGTGCAGTATCTTATTATGCATTCGCACAAAGCTCGGTATATTCGTACCAGAAGAATGTCATTTGCCACAGTCCGTAAATTTTTAAAAATATATACAAGTTTTCTAATTCTAGCTATTGTAGCTGCAGTGTGAGGAAGCCAGTTCAGCTGATCATCAATAATTACTCCTAAGTATTTCACACATTCAACCCTGGATAATACCACGCAGTCACATTTCGGAGGTACTAAACCCCGATTACAGGGGAAACCGTGTAATTTGAAGACCCTAGATGGTGATGGTTTGCCCACTGAAGTTTTGCTGAAGCAAATATATTTTGTCTTATTTGTGTTCAATGACATAAGACTATTCTCCAACCACGAAGTCACCCTAGCTAATCCCGCTTCCGCCATGCTAAATGCCATATCCCAAGTTTTAGCATGAACCAACAGTACTGTATCATCAGCAAACATGAATAGATCTAAATTTGGTAGATTAGATATTCTACATAGGTCGTTAATATAAACGAGGAATAAGGTTGGTCCGAGGATACTGCCCTGTGGAACGCCATAGTCGCATGAGCAACTCGCACTTTCGTGACATGCCACTCTAACGCGTTGGTTCCTATGAGACAAGTAATCCACAAACCACTGCAAAACAAGTCCCCTTATACCTATATTCTCTAAGCGTGTAATCAAAATTGGAATAGACACGGTATCAAACGCTTTTTGCAAGTCCAAAAATACGCCCAAACACTTATCACCTTGATCCATACTGCCAACTATTATTGATAACAGTGCCAAAACAGCGTCTTCTGTCGATTTAGCCTTTCTGAAACCGTATTGAGAGTCACTAATGAACCCATTGGTCTCCAAATAATTAGAAAGTCGCTTAAAAACAATCTTTTCTAGCACCTTTGATAATACAGTTAGGAGAGAGATAGGTCGATAGTTATTTGGTTCTTTCTTATCCCCAGATTTATGGATAGGACAGACAATAGCATTTTTAAATATTTTCGGAAATTTACCGGTCGTCAGATTTAGATTACACAAGTAAGTAATGGGCTTTACAAGAGATGTCAAATTTTGTTTCAAAATTTGCGCGGTAATTTTGTCCCATCCAGGGGCACTAGAAGTTTTTAATCCACCTTAATAATACCTCTCACTTGAAGAATGACATGGAGTTTAAAGGTGATAAACCCATAGCAGTTTCATATGAGAGTTCCTGCTCAGTTTTGTTCATTCTGCCCAGTAGCTCCGTTGCTAGTGATGCTCCAATACTAGTAAAATATTTATTAGCACGGTTTAAAGACTCCATAGGCAAAGCGTCGATAGTAAGTAGGTCAATGTTTGGCTGAGTATTTGTCCTTGTATTACAGACTTCTCTTATAACATTCCATGTTTCCTTAATATTACCTTTACTTTTCTCAAATTTGTCTCTATAGTATATTGTCACGTTGAGTGACAATGTAAATTTTTATCATAATAAATTTAGGCTTCAAAGACACGGTTTCCAGGTCATAAATAAAAATACAACTGTAGGTAGTATACGAAAGTTAATAATTATAATGTCAATCTTTAAAGTAGGTAGTTAATTATTTAATATGACCAGACAATTTAAAATTAGACGGGATATTCGGCCATTTCATTTGAAGCTTTTATCGAGTGAGGAGCCAGAATAATCTAAACCTTCAACTAAACTTTTGATCTTAGTGGTGAGTGGTTTAACCAATTTATTTCACCCTAATAGCTAAGATATTATTGCCTGCAGTGCCGTGAGCTTGATGTGCCTAACTTATTAAAATTATTTCATGTAGTTCACTTTTTCATGGAAAAGAGTAAGATCACATATCTCATCTTAAAGTTTATTAATACATGTTCAGACTCTGCTAACTACTCAGCATATTATTTTATATTTATTAGAGTAATTTCCTATATAAATTATTCTGTACAATTAAGATAGTTTTACAAATCAAGTAGGTAGTGGTAACCTACCTACATTATTAATTATGTTGTTGAATAGTTAACAAACTCTTTTCCAAATTTATATTAATGTTTTTAATGTAGGGTTATATGCTTGATCGACCCTGGGCATTTTCCAAATTACTGGCATGTGACACCACTGTCTACCCATTCTGAGAAATGGGGGTCGGTGGTGGCACTGATTGTCGATGCCAGTGAATGGGGATGCTCAGGGGCTGTTACTGGCTGTTCCAGACTGGCTGCCCTCTACCTTCATCTTTACCTTCACACCTCGACTTTCATCTTTACTTTCACCTCTACTATCATCTCAACTTTTTCCTGTCAACAACTGACAGTGAAAGGCAGCCGCCAACATCTGGGAGGAGACTTCAGTGGAGCACCAGGACACCCCTGCAGTGAGCCTTCGCGGGTCACTCGGCATCAGGTCGTACCTACTCCCTTCTTAAGAATTGGTAGCCACAAATTGAGGAGCAACTCGTCGTTAAAATAAAAACTTTTAATTGTCGAGTGAATTTTTATTTATATACCCCCGACCGCGTTACAATATGTTCCTTAAATTTTTAATAATGGAATTACATGTGTTTCTATATTTAAGGTACGTGTTCCTTGCAAGTATATTTTCGGGAGTTTTTATTGATTCTTTATATAATTTATTTCTTTTTCTTATAAATTTGACAATCCCTTTCGTTATCCATGGTTTTAATGGCCTAAGTCTATTTGATATCCTTGCGTTATGAGTACAATTGGAACGATGTTCGTAATTTTTGTTGTAATAATTTCCGATACAATATTAGGATCTTCAGTGTTATAAATACCATCCCAGTCTTCTTCAGTAATTAATTTACCAATCTTCTTGTAATCCAATCTAACTTTATATTGTACCTTTTCCTTCTTTGGGATTTTGTTAGTGTAAATGCATAGTGCAACAGGAGAATGGTCCGTTATTGGTTCCTCGAATACAGCAGTTTTCCAAGTATGATGGCTTTTAACCATGAAGTGATCAATACAGGACCTGACACGCGTAGGTTTGTCTATAACAGTTCTTAATCCACGCATAGCCATTAAGTTTAGGTAATCGTGGGCAATCGGAGATAAATTTGCTGGCAGAATATCGATATTTATGTCCCCAGTGAAAATTACATTATTAGTCTTAATTTTACATAACACATTATCGATTGTTTCCAAATATGTTTTATGATTTTTAAAGCACGGTGGACGATAAGAGCAAACAATTGTCAAGTCAGGCTGAATACCGATCACGTAACAGTTACCCTCAAGAACATTTGGCTCATAAGCACATAAAACCTTTAATGTACTTCGAATATACACTACTACGTCATCATTTTTGTTAATTGTAGTTCTAGTCCAATATTTACAATAACCGTCAATGTTCGGAGGAGGATTATTTATACTCGTCCAGCACTCAGACAAGACTATCACATCTACAGACACGTCGATACCTGATATAAAGGCCAGCAAATAATCCAAATTGCAATTAATGCTTCTAATATTCATACTTACAAACGTAAGAATGTCCCGAGTATAAACATTATAATCAAACAAACTTAAGCAAGAACTTGTCACACCAACGGATAAACATTCTATTTTATGAGACCTGTTAAGTACCTACGACGAGCCAGGAGGGCCCCTCCCGCTAAATCGTAACAGCCACATAAGAATATTGCGCGGACCGTTACAAACGAAATTTAACCATCGCGCCAATCATCGCACGGTAACAGAACGCGGTGATTTACAACGGCTCTGCGTTTCAGCGCCACTATGCAAGCGCGCGAAGCTAAACTCGCGGGCGCGAACCGTCGCGACCAATAATAACGATGCATACGAACGCGCGACACTGAACCCGCGGGCGCGCTATGCCGCTACCAATCACTGCGGGAGAACGCAAGCGCGCCCGGAATTTTGTAATTTTTTATTTTTTTTTATTTTTTTATTTTTTATGGGAGAAGGGGCAAACGTCTGCAATACCAGGGGCATCACATCAGCGTTGCCGGCCTTTCAGATGAGAATAGGCTCGTTTCTTGCAGGTTCCTAGGTCGTAGCGGTCCGGAAATACCGTCGCCGGCAACTGGTTCCATGAAGGAACAGTGCGTGGCAAGAAGTGCCTGTTGAAACGCACTGTTGTCGATCGCCAACCATTCAGCCAATGCGGGTGGTAGCGTTGGCGCGTCGAACGGTGGCGGAAGTCAGCTGGCGGTATTAATCCGAACAATTCCTCAGAGCACTCCCCGTGGTATATGCGGTAGAGGATGCATAGAGATGCCACCTCTCTCCGCAACGCCAAAGGATCAAGCCGATCAGTAAGAGCTTGGTTGTCGACAAGCCGAACCGCGCGTCGTTGGATGCGGTCAAATGGAGTAAGCTGGTACTGGGGTGCCCCCGCCCAAAGATGTGAACAGTATTCCACGTGAGGACGGACCTGCGCCTTGTAAAGTTGCAGGCGATGACCTGACGTGAAATACTGTCCCGCTCTATTGAGCACACCAAGCTTTTTGGAGGCCACTTTGGCCTTGCCCTCCAGATGACCGCGAAACTGGACGTCACTCGACAAGTCGACACCAAGAATTCCGATAGCGGCTGAGGCGGGTAAGGGAGTGCTCTCAAAACAGGGAGCTACGACAAAGGGTGTTTTTTTAGCGGTAAACGCGCAGACCTGTGTCTTCTTAGGGTTGAATTGGACTAAGTTTAGCCGGCCCCAGTCCGAAACCTGACTAAGCAGAGTTTCGATTTCAGACACAAGTTTGTTCCGGTGCTCGTCGACGTTTTCCCGAGAAATACGCGGGTGGCCGGTATATAAGGCATCCCCGGTACTGCCATCCGCATAACAATGAAGATTGCTGCTAAGCAGCATGTCATTGATATGCAGAAGAAACAGCGTAGGGGATAGCACAAAGCCCTGGGGGACTCCAGCATTCACAGGCATGACCCGTCGACAACAACTTTAATGCTCCGAGCCGTGAGAAAGCTGGAAACCCAATCGCATAATTTCTCGGGAAGCCCATAGCATGGAAGCTTCGAAAGAAGTGCTTTGTGCCATACCCGATCAAAGGCCTTCGCTACGTCCAAACTAACGGCCAGCGCCTCTCCTTTACTCTCAACCGCTTCCGCCCACCGATGGGTTAAGTACGCTAAAAGATCACCAGCTGAGCGACCTTGACGGAATCCGTACTGACGGTCACTTATCAACTGGTGCTCTTCTAGATACTTAAGGAGCTGGCGGTTGATGAGTGTTTCCATTATTTTGGAGAATAGGGAGGTGATGGCGATAGGTCTGTAGTTGGACGGATCTGAGCGGTCACCTTTTTTAGGGATCGGGTGGACTAAAGCAACCTTCCATGATGCTGGTACAGCGCCGAGAGAGTAGGAGTACCGGAAAAGACGCGTTAAAACCGGTGCCAACTCTGGAGCACACATCTTTAACACGATTGCTGGGATTCCGTCAGGCCCACTCGACTTGTGGACATCCAGGGATAAAAGTATGCGTCGCACAGTACTTTGCCGGAAACGAACCTCCGGCATGGCGTGACCGCAATGTGGAATTGTCGGTGCGACGTTACCCATATCGTCCAAAGTCGAGTTAGACGCAAAAAGAGTGCCAAGAAGGTCGGCTTTCTCTTTTGCGTCGTGGGCTAGTGACTGGTCCTCCCGGTGCAACGGTGGAAGAGACGGCTTACAAAAATTCCCAAGAACAGCCTTGGCGAGCGACCAGAACGCACGGGTTCCCGAGGGAAGGCGAACTAGTTTCTCGCCAATTTTGCCTATGTACTGAAACTTTGCTACGGCTATAACTCTTTTGAAGGACCTGGAGGCAAGGTTGTACCTCTTCTTAAGAGAGCCGGTGTCAGAGTCCTGGGACGCCACTGCTTTTGCCCAGGCTTGATAGCACTCATGCTTAAAACGTAATGCCGTTTTGCACGAGCGATCAAACCAGGGCTGGGATCTGCCGCCGATTGGCACCACTGAGGATGGAACAAAGAGCTCCATTCCCTGCAGCACCACATCAGCAACAGAGTCGGCAACGACGTCAGGATCAGCCGGCGAGAAGCAAACTTGCCCCCATGGGTAAGATGCGAAGAAATTTCGCATCCCATCCCAGTCTGCTGACCTATAGTGCCACACACGGCGGCGGCTCGCAATGTGCGGTCGAAGTGGGCGCGTGAGTGGCACTGTACTCCTTATCAGACAGTGGTCCGAAGAACCCAAAGGGGTGTCTACAGAAACCACATATCCGTCCGGATCGGAGGTCAGCAGAAGATCCAACAGGGAAGGTATATGATTATCAACATCTGGGATTCGCGTGGGTGCGGTAACCAGTTGTGTTAGATCATATGCTAGAGCAAAGTCATGAACAGATCTACCCGCGTGGTCGGTGGTACGAGATCCAAGCCAATCGACGTGGTGGGCATTGAAATCGCCGAGGATAACGATTTCCGCGGATGGGACCTGTTGAAGTACGGAATCTGCAGCCGTTTGAATGTGGTCCATGAGTCGATCAGTTTCGGTATTACCGCTATGGGACCTATAAAGACATGCGTAGATGCGGGGGTGGTCGTCGCTATCAACACGCAGCCAGAGGGTCGATAGGTCCCTTCCTTCAAGGCTGCCGAGGCGTCGAGCACAGATATCGGTAGATAAGTAGATATCGGTAGATAAATAACGGTAGAATTAGTTAGTAATAAATAGACGAAGTTTTTGTAAATAGGATTATTATTAAGCGAACAGAGGAAGAATATACATAGTACGAACACTCTACGGGAGTTTTATTTAATACAGTCCACTACAGTTTGGTCCATCGAACCGGGTGAGAAGAAAGAAGAAACAATACTGGAAATTATTTCGAAGTGAACCGGGGCGTGATCGCAAGCACCAACTCCGAATAATTGAACTACAGTTTGTTACTTCGAGTAAACCGGATCTTAGGAACAATTTTGAAGAACTGAACTCTCGACGGCTTATTTCAAGAAATCTCATCAGCAATAGTTTTCACCAGGAGTCAGACCGACATGGAAGAAACCAGAGAACGCCGCTGTGAGCCCCGGCAAGTGGAAACGGAGGTCCTGAACCAACAAAGAACCGCAAATGAACATGAAAGCCTAAGGGTAAGTCGTCACTACTTTTCACCTAACACGCCGCCAGACGTAATGGCCACTACCGATGACCTCGCTGGTACCTCGGAGCTCTTGGCCCCTAGAGACCCACCTCGAACCAGATCACCAGGGAGCTCAGTACGTTCACACCGATCAACCACAAGCGTGGCTATGAGAGTGAAGATGGCAGAATTAGAGGCCGCCGAAAAGCTAGCCGTCCTGAAAAGAAAAGAACTGGAAATTGAAGCAGAATTAATTCAGAAGAGGCTCGAGGCCGACGTGACATGAAGATCAAGAGAGTGTTCACGCAGAAGTTACTACTGAAAACCACCACCAGAAGGTCGACGCTTGGCTCCGCACCAACCCTGTGAGTGATAAAGAAAAAAGTGGTCAGAAGACCAGCAATTACGACTTGAGGCGAAGGGAAGATCACCGAGTCAGACCAGATCAAAATCCAATATTGATCAGTTAACAGATGCCTTGGAAAAAGTAATAAGGCCTAGAATTAAATGCGTCGACTTACCTACATTTTCCGGTACACCTAGTGAATGGCTGACATTTAAGGCCGCCTTCACAGATTCCACTAGAATTTACAATATATCAGACGTAGAAAACCTGCAGAGACTGAGGAATTGTCTGAAGGGAGAAGCACGAGATATAGTAGCAGCCCTCCTTTACACTGCTACTGATCCTGAAGTCATACTGAAAACCTTAGAACAATGCTTCGGTAGACCAGAAGTAATCATCGATCGAGCCTTCGAAGATTTGAAGAAACTTCCGAAGCCAGGGTCATCAGCTATGGAACTGAACAACTTCGCCGTGCGGCTTCAAAACGTGGTCTGTGTGTTGAAGAACATAGATCGTCATACCTTTTCAACCCCATGCTGGCCAGGGAGGCTTTAGATAAGCTAAGCCCTCACGTCAGGTCACGCTGGTGCGACTATGCCAGTGACCATGAAGGGACAGCAGAACCGGAGATCGTCATGTTGTCACGCTTCCTTATGCGAGAGGCCGACCGAGCTTTACGATTCACTTACGCCCCCTCTACAAGCACTACGGTAAGAAAAGAAACCCGACCCGCTGTAATTATGGGAACGAAAAGGAGGCCGAGCGCCGTGTTCAACTTCACCGTACCCGACAAGGAACAGATAGACAGGTGCCCCAGTTGCGAACAAGCACACGAACTACCTCAGTGCCCCAAGTACATAGCACTGACGATAGATGAGCGCTGGGAATTAGTACGCGACAAGAAGTTATACTTTCGGTGCATCACGAAAAAACACCGACGCACCTTCTGTAAGGCAAAGCTGTGTGGAATAAATCAGTGTCGCCGCCCTCACCATGCCACACTCCATCAAGAAGAAAATAAGAAACAGTCTGAACAAACAGCTGAATCTGTTTTATCGGTGGCCACCCGAACAAACGCCAACCCTAAAGCAGTTCTGCTCAAGATGTGTCCTGTCACCGTCGTCGGACCATAGGGGGAGGTCAAGACCTTTGCACTACTGGATGAAGGAGAAACTATTTCTCTTATCGACGAAGAGTTAGCGCACAAGATTGGGGCTAATGGCACAATACAGCGACTTCACATGAAAGGAGTAAACATGTCTCAGACTGAGCCAAACAGTCAGCTGGTGACCGTACAGGTAAAAGGAGAAGACGGCGTGTTACATAAAATACGAGCACGCACTATAAAAAACATGAAGCTTCACCAGCAATCCGTACCGAGTTCACTGCTTGAACAAGAACACCTGCGAGACCTACCTACTGATAGGGTGTGCTACGATTTAGCACAACCCGGAGTCTTGGTGGAAACAGACCATTGGGAGTACATAGTGTCCCGAGAACTGCGAGTTGGTCGATCGAACCAACCGGCTGCATCAAGAACTCTACTGGGATGGGTAATCCATGGAACTATGCCTCGCAACGTTATTCTAAGGAACAACGACAGCGTGCTACACGTCTACGTCCCCGAACACGATGTAGATGCGACCGAACACCGCGACAGATGTCTCCATGAGGGCGCACTATTCACGTGCCTCACTTCACACGCCGTACACCTGGAACTCGTCACATCATTGTCCACCAATTCAGCATCAAAGGCCTTGCGGAGAATGGCAGCTCGACGAGGATGGCCGCGGATCATGTACTCCGACAACGCAACTAACTTTCGCGGCGCAGATACAGAACTAAGGACTGCATACCGAGAGTGGATGCCCTCCCTGCAAGAAGAGGGACAAATACATCGTATGGAATGGAGATACATACCTCCAGGGGCACCGAATCAAGGCGGAGCGTGGGAACGATTAGTACGATCTGTGAAAAGTGCACTATCAGCTACTCTCAAAGAACGTGAACCGACTGAGGAGACCCTGCAAACTGTATTGACCGAAGCGGAGTTTTCCATCAATGCTCGCCCTCTAACCCACGTGAGCGTGAACTTGCAAGATCCCGAGGCACTGACACCAAACCATTTCCTACTTGGATCATCAATTGGCTTACCACACACCGGACCGTGCGATGTAGCTGATCGACGAACCTGGAGAGCTAGCCAAGCTCTAGCGGATCACTTCTGGCGACGTTGGGTAAGAGAATACCTGCCCTGTCTAGTGCCTCGCGGCGAATCGGCAGGATTTCAGCGACCATTACAGATCGGAGATATTGTAATCATAGCAGATCACACCTTACCAAGGAATACATGGTCTATGGGAAAGGTAGAACGGGTATATAAAGGACCAGACGGCGGTATACAAGTAGCAGACATCTGTACAAAGACCGGAGTCTTCAAGCGACCTGTAAGTAAGCTCGTCGTCTTAACAAGGATGGAAGAGTAAGCTACGCAGGCTTCGCTGGGGGAGAACTGTTAAGTACCTACGACGAACCAGGAGAGCCCCTCCCGCTAAATCGTAACCGCCACATAAAAATATTGCGCGGACCGTTACAAACGAAATTTAACCATCGCGCCAATCATCGCACGGTAACAGAACGCGGTGATTTACAACGGCTCTGCGTTTCAGCGCCACTATGCAAGCGCGCGAAGCTAAACTCGCGGGCGCGAACCGTCGCGACCAATAATAACGATGAATACAAACGCGCGACACTGAACCCGCGGGCGCGCTATGCCGCTACCAATCACTGCGGGAGAACGCAAGCGCGCCCGGAATTTTGTAAATAACGGTAGAATTAGTTAGTAATAAATAGACGAAGTTTTTGTAAATAGGATTATTATTAAGCGAACAGAGGAAGAATATACATAGTACGAACACTCTACGGGAGTTTTATTTAATACAGTCCACTACAAGACCTGTCCACATCTTCAGTTACAGCTATGTTTACATCGCGATCGAATGTTTATAAGTAATATTAATGAACACTAGCAGTGACCATAGTAATAACAATTTAATCAATATATTTAAGTAAAAGTGGTAAGGACGCCCACCAGCCCGATGGTCAGACGACCTCAGAAAGGCTGCTGGAAAAGACTGGATGCGGAAGGCAGAGAATCGGATGTTGTGGCGCAAATTGGGAGAGGCCTATGTCCAGCAGTGGACTGCAATAGGCTAATGATGATGATGAAGTAAAAGTGGTGGCAATAATATAGTATTCCGACCATATGGCTAATGAATGCTTGATAATTCACTGTATATAGAATTTTATATAATGACATTTTAGCTAGTTGGTTAACAGAGTAAGTAAGCAAATGTACATTACCTTGTAAATGTATAACACATCCTGTAAGCCATGAGAGAAGTATCATATTGGTGTATAGTTTGTAAGTAACAAGTTTTTTATTGCAGCAATAATAAATTATAAAAATAGGACATTTCCAAATCAGTAAGATACGTATCAGTAAAACAACATTTAAGCAACTTTTTTTACGAAAAAATATCAACTTAACTCGCGACAATATGTGCGGTGGCTCGTTAAATGTAATACCAAAATGGTATTAGTAAGCTTGTGTGTAGGTTGATATAAGTAGTTTATTTGTTAAAAGTAAATGGGCGTGTATAATAATTTTAATTACGTTAATAGGCATGCATTTTAAGTAAAGAAATAAAAACATGTAATTAACAGAAGTTTTTGACACAACGATAAATTCCGCACAGAGGGTAGTAAGAAAAAAACATACAAAGTAAACAACGAGCTCGAAGAGTTCATTTGGAATAACAATAGTCAGTCATTTTTCTTGTAGCTTCAAGCATTCCAAATCAGACTCTTGGAGAATTCTTCTGACTGGTGCTCCCTCTTTTTTTTTTATGTAGATGTAACCATGTGATGTCCAATAATAGGCATAGTCGTTAAGTCTAGCGAATTCACGGGCCTGGTAGTATAATTTCTTGGCTTTGTAGGTGAGACTTTCTGAAACATATATTGGACTATTCCCCGCCATGTTAATGTGTGAAGTATTGAGACGGTTAGCCTTATTATCACGGTTATATTTTTTAACATTAGTGAGGAGTCTGTCTTTGATTATAGTGGACGTAAACTCAGCGGTTATAGGTCCACTTATTTCAGGGTGTCTAATATTGTTCTGACGGTAGACGTCTCTAAGGTCATGGGCTTGCACGTTATTTTTAATGGCAGTTCCTAGTGAAATTATAATGTTTACCAAGTCTTCCTTAGTCTCACCAGGTTTTTTTGGGACATTACGCATTTCTAGGTTTGATGATTTTGCTGATCTCTCCAAACTTTCTACTTTTTCCTCCAACGTCTTTATGTATACTAGACTTACTTTTCTATCATGCTCCAATTTAGTTATTTTATTCAGCATATTTGACACTTAAGAATTCTACTGTTGTTTGTAATTCTGTATTCTGAATTTTTATATGTTCCAGGTTCTCTTGCATCACACCAAATTTCTCACTCTGTTCAGATCTCAGGTTCGCAATTGAAGACATTATGTCATCGCGAAGAGATTTGAAATCACCAGAGATCTCGTGGTTATATTTTCTTTTCTGTCGCTGAGTAATTCTATCTAGAATGCTTTCAGGGTCCGCAGTTGCCAAGTTGGAATCCGAGTTGCAGTGAGACAAGGTATCATTGTTGCTTTTTGGTGGAGTCCGTTTCATCATTTCGCAACTTTAATGTGTATTGCAGTAAATTGTAGGTCAGGCGCACAGATAAATAATTGCAATAAAACAGGGCGTTGGCCCCGCCCTGTTTGGGCTGGGTTGGCTTACAAGCAGTTGACAGAGACGGGCTTTTTCTCGCTCATACAAGAGTGTAGACTCCCCGACACTATGCGCGCCAAAGTACTACTTTGCAAAATTTATGAAATGAAATAAATCAATTTAATATTAAAGTATTAAATTAAATAAACCACAATTAGTAACACAACACACGTCCACTTCTGTTAAAGGTCCGAAGGGAAGGGACTTATGTTACTGCTATTGTTAAGCTCACATTTTCTTATTTTTAAACTATGTTTTTATTCGTGTGAACCTTTAATTGGCTCTGTGTAGCATAACTTGTGAACTACTGTATCTAAAGCTGTTGGTTCACCATAAATAAATAAATTAGCGAGCGTTAGCGAGGGAATCAAAAGAGCACATCTTTGCACTCGAGTGCAACACGTAACTTTTCATCCCCCCTCAGCGAGGAAATGACTAAATGCAAAATAAAATATTTTCAATCACAAGATACTTTTATTTCAGTGTAGGTGCATATTTACAACAACATTATGATATGTAAATATTACAGAAATAAACTTCTTCGTCGCTGGAATCACTCATTTTCGTTTTATTTTACTTGCTTTCAAACCTGAAAGCAAGTAAAAAAAAAACGAAAATGATCATTTTTTTTGATATCGTATTGTTATCAATAAGTAACTACTTATTGATAACAATACGATATCAAAAAATATGATGCGCGTAAATAAAATTAAAAACAAAAATACACCAAGGAGGTTCAGAGTCTATAACAAATTTAAAAAAAAATTGTACGATAAAAACGGTACCATGGAGATGGAAGTAAATAGGTTTAATGATGTTTTGAAATCACATACCGTGCATGCGATGTTCTAAATTCAAATTTACTTTAACCTCAAGCGGGTAAAAACGGCTTTTGCGCTCAGATATCGAATAACAAAAATACCATTACCGAGGTGGGGGGATGAAAATGCCTTTTACTGTTTAGCAATAATGAAGTAATTTATCGTATTTATTTATGGCAATCAGCTAGCTGATCGGACCAAATTATATTCTTTTTAGATAAAAATAACTTTGAAGTTGAGATTTAACTACACAATAGTTTAATTAATGATTCCTGAATGACTCGTGAAAATCTTAATATAACAATAAATTACTGTAAGGTTCATTAATGTAATTATAAGAAATTATACTGCTTTTAAGTGGAATGCATGCAATTATTGATCTTACATAAGTAACTAATTTACGACATCTTACAATGTTAATCTGAGTTGTGCTCAATAACTATTTAAAATCAAATATTTATATTAGTTGTTAAATAAATGTAGGATAATTATTTCTATTCGCATATTAATGAATTAACATGTATTAAAATAGTTATTTGATTTTTCTTTGCATTAAATGATCACACTTCCGTTTGACCGTTGGATTTTAAAACTTCCGCCGTTACGCCCAATATGGCGTGACGGACGGAAGGGGCATTCGGTATCGCGCGCTCGACGGAACAACAAGCGTTTTCGAGGCGTTGCTGTGTTGGATTATTATTGTCAACTACCCTGTTTTACTGCGAAAATTATACATTAATTAAGAAACATTGAATTGACGAAATAAATACTGTGATTACAAGTAAACTGTGTTTGAACTTTGGGCTGTAGCCAATAGTTCAGAAGTGGGATCACGAAAGGATATACAAAACTTCCTTATACGCCTACAAAAATGTAAGTAAAATGTTAAAATGTTTTTATTCTACTTTTTGGACAATGGTTTAGCAACAACAAACTAAGATTTTTTTTTTTTTATGGTGGCATAGGACATACGATCTAGTATTATTAAAGTTTCTTCACGCCAAGAACATACTCATGTTTTACGTCATTCAATATTGATGCAATAATTATAATATAAAAATATATCCGAATATCCATTTAATAGGAATAGTGATGGATATTAGTTAACGTGATACCTACTATTGAATATTTTTTTTTTGTTTTCCCTTCGCTCGTACTGTAAACGTTTATAAAATAAATAAATAAAATTTTATTTTATTTATAATGTAATTTAATGTACTAGTAGAAACTCGATTAACCGGACTAATTGTCTTCCATAGGCATTCGGATAATCGAAAGTCCGGATAAGCGAATATATGAAGAATAATGTACTTAACATTATTAGCTTATTAAAAATCTTTACATATATGTAGGTCGGTGTTTGTCATTTGATGTAAGAAACTTTTTCTCGTCATTGGTGCTATATGACAAATTCGTTTTAGTAGTAGTAACGCACAGTATCTCTGTTTATCTTTTTCAAACCACTTGAGAGCTGTTTCTAGGGCATGAAATGCTATATCATGAGATGCTCCTGTATTAGTCCATGCAAGTTCGACACTGTTATGCTTGCATAAATTCGACTTGTTGGTTGGCGGTTGGTAGTCCGGATAATCGCGAATCCGTATAACTGAGGGCCGGATAAAAGAGTTTCTACTGTAATTTGATTACAATTAGAATAGTGACATGAAATTATAATTTGTGATCCTATTCACAGGAACCCACATTATAACTTTTAGCAGTACTTAGCTTTTACCTTTGAGTTTCAGAAACATGGAAGCTGGAAGTGCTCGAGGTCAAGAGCCTGTTGACAATTATACCCGAGGTCAAGGGTCACCAATTGATGAAACCCGAGGTCAAGGGTCATCAACCGATTACACCCGAGGTCAAGGGTCACTAATTGGTAATACCCGAGGTCAAGGGTCACCAATTGATACACGACGTCAAGGGTCATCAACCGATTACACCCGAGGTCAAGGGTCACTAATTGGTAATACCCGAGGTCAAGGGTCACTAATTGGTAATACCCAAGGTCAAGGGTCACCAATTGATGATGCCCGAGGTCAAGGGCCATCAAAGTCAAAGTCAAAGTGGTTTTATTTTCATAGGTCCTCACAGACACTTAAAAATAGTCAATGTACAAAAATGTTTAAAATTAAAATAATATTTAAAAAGCTAAGCCACGAGCGCTTGAAGCAAGTGCCTCCGTGGAACAAAAAAACACGGAAGCAATCGCCACGAGCGGCCCGATTCCGAGTGTAGGGGCTTTCATGAGAAGAATCGGGCAAGAAACTCATGTGCCAATACTCTTTTCAAAACCATTGAAAATTTACAGAATAGTATTTATCAACGCTACTGAAAAAATATCACATAAAAGGTGTAGCAGCCAGACTACTCGACAATCACAGTTATGATCCAACCAACTTAAAATCATTGTAGTACAAGTAATGAGAGAAATTATATGATATTAGTCGAGCACAACTGACGCGACATCTTCTATTTAGAATGGTAACGTTGTGCAACAACTAAGTGCAATAATAAAAATTATATATAAAGCTTTTATCAAAACAACATGAATTCAAACTCATAATAAGAAATGTTGATTACTATTAGAAATAGAAATATTTGCAGCACGTCTCCACTCCAAAATAAGTGAACAAATTCCAACACGCAAACTACACAATCCGCGTTGAGCAAGCAATTTGACGGTCCCAAGACGACTTGTCCGTCATGAAGTCATTGATGGTGTAATAAGCACCGGCAACGAGACGATCCTTCACAGCCCGCCTAAACCGATCGAAAGAGAGAGCCAGAATATGCGCAGGGATCCTATTATAGAACTGTACACCCATTCCCAAAAACGACTTATGTACTTTGTGCAGGCGATGACACTTTAACACAAGTTTATGCTTGCCTCTGGTATTAAAATTATGTACATCACTATGTTTAGTATATCTATTTAAGTTTTTTCTAACAAACATTATATTGTCATATATAAATTGAGAAGCAACTGTTAATATTCCAATTTCCTTAAATCATCAACTGATTACACCCGTGAGTGTGTATATAGTGAGAGATGTAAGGAGTTTAGATAAACATAAGCTGTCCTTTGATAAAAATGTAGTTCCTGAGTTTGATCCTATGACAAAACAGCAAACTATTCTAAATTGGATAACCAAAGTCGAGGAATGCGTAGAAATATATGGTTGGGATGAGAGAGAAACAATCCATTACTCTCTTCCTAAACTTTCCGGGATCGCAAAGTCATGGTATCAAGGTCTTCCCACTTTATTGCACTCATGGGCCGTGTGGAAGAAAAAGTTGATTGAATCTTTCCCTTGTAGAGAAGACTATGCTGAACTCCTCACAGAAATGTTAGGTAAACGGGCTCGGTATGGGGAATCGTTAGAGCACTATTATTATACAAAGATCAATCTTATAAATCGATGTAGATTAACTGGCAGGCAAGCGGTTGATTGTATACTACACGGTGTTGACGATCGTGCAGTAAGAGTGGGAGCACAAGCAGCTCAATTTCCCGAACCAGAACAGGTTTTAAAATATTTTAAGACAGTGAAAGTAGCAACATCTAGGGAAAATACTGATCAATATAGAAGGTATAAGATAGACAAAACTATTGGCAGTACTAACGCTAGCAATAAATCTATACTGTCAAAACCAAGCTCCAGTAACTCTAGTATAAGGTGTTTTAATTGCAATCAGCAAGGACATCCCAGTTTCAAATGTGATAAGCCGTTAATTAAGTGCACAACATGTGACAGATTAGGCCACGAAACGGTAAACTGTTACAGAACCAAGGCTAATGAAGCAATAGGTAGTAATAATCACTCTCTAAATAGAAACGAGAAACACGTTTCTGAGCTCAGTGTAAAAAACAAGCCTAATGATAAGTACATTATGGATATATATGTAAACAATAAGTCGTTCGAGTGTCATTTGGATTTAGGTAGCCAGTGTTCCTTGATTAGGGAAAGTGATGCTAAATTGCTAAATGATAATATATTAACGGATGTAGAGTTACCGATGCTACAGGGTATTGGCGCAAATCTTATTCGACCTTTAGGTTTAATAGTCGCGATCGTAGAGGTTCAGGAAATTAGCGAGACTGTAGATTTATATGTGGTGGAGGACTATGTTCTTAGGCATTCTATTCTATTAGGGCACTCTTTTACAGAAAAACCCAACATTATTATAACAAAAACTCCTGATAAAATAATATTTAAAAAAATACCATACAATCAAAAAGTACATTTAATTTCTCGGGATAGTGTTGAAATTACAGTGGATGGCTTACGGGCCGTACCCGTTATTAGCAAAATACTAAGCAAGGGCACCGTATACGTCAACGGTTCGATTAGAGGTTCTGAAGGGAAAGAATACTACATTTTGCCCGGTGAATATACTATCACAAATAATGAATGCGTTCTTCTTATTCACAATGTATCCAAAAATAATATCAAAATTGAAAAAGATTTGCTACTAACTAGAGCTACCCAAATACATGCATCTCTAAATACATGTGAACTTACCATTAGTACAACCGAAACCGACGACTCTATAAATTGTAACTCAGATTTGTCTACAGAAGAACGATTAGCACTTCAAAACATGTTGTCTGAGTATAGCGACTGCTTCTCTAATAGTCTTAAAGATTTGGGCTTTACAAATGCTACAGAAATGTCAATAAATTTAGAAGACTCGGTACCTGTAGTATATAGACCGTATCGTATGTCGCATTCCGAAAGGCTACTGGTTAGCGACATGGTCCAAGAAATGTTGGACAATGGTATAGTTAGAGAGTCGTCCTCGCCTTACGCTAGTCCTATTGTCCTGGTTAAAAAAAAACAGGTGAGAAGAGATTGTGCATTGATTATCGGGCTTTGAATCGCAAAACAAGGAAGGACCATTACCCATTACCACGTATAGACGACCAATTAGACCTACTGGCAGGTAATAATCTCTTCACGTCACTAGATTTAGCGTCAGGGTATTATCAAATCCCGATAGAGGAAGATTCTCGTCACAAAACCGCGTTTGTGACCCCTGATGGTCAATTCGAATTTAATAGGATGCCATTCGGTCTTGTGAATTCACCGTCAGTATTTCAAAGATCCATAAATAAAATTTTGTCCGAAGCCAAAATAAAATACGCATTGATATACATGGATGACATTTTGATTCCGGCTAAAAATTTAGATGAGGGTCTATCTAGATTAAGAGAAGTACTTAATTTAATACGAAAGGGCGGGCTTACTCTAAAAATAAACAAATGCAACTTTTTCTTAGATAAAATAGATTTTCTCGGGTTTGAGGTGAGTGCGGAGGGTATTAGACCAGGGTTGAGAAAAACTGAGGCCGTATCCAAGTTTCCAAAACCCAGGAACCAACATGAGCTACGACAATTTTTGGGTCTATCAGGCTTTTTTAGGAGATTTATTAAAGATTATGCTCTGACAGCGGGTCCATTGTCAGATTTGCTCAAAAAAAAAAATCAAGAATCGAGTTGGGACGCGCAACAAGAAAGATCGTTTGCGTTAATTAAAGATGTATTAACTTCACGTCCACTCCTTTCTTTATATGATCCTTTTGCACAAACCCAACTTCATACCGATGCCAGCAAACATGGGGTAGCCGGCATTTTACTTCAATGCAACCATAGTGGAACTTTCCAACCAGTAGCGTATTTTAGTAGGAAAACCACCTCCGAAGAACAAAAGTACCATTCGTTTGAATTAGAAACGCTTGCTATTGTCGCGTCTTTGAACAGGTTTAGAGTTTATCTTATCGGTATACCATTTACTATATATACAGATTGTAATGCCATTCAAACAACACTCACCAAACGGGACCTAATACCGCGTGTCGCAAGATGGTGGATCCAGTTGCAAGAATTTGATTGTTCAATTGAGTATAAGCCGGGTGGAAAAATGTCACACGTCGATGCGTTAAGCCGAAACCCTGTATATATTCCAGTTGACGAACCTCATGTTATAGATATTTTGTTAGTTGATTCTGAACAAGATTGGATTAGCACTGTGCAATCGTCAGACGAGGATATTGCTAGGATAAAACAAATTCTCGACAATCCAGAATCTAAAAATGTAGCAGATGTTTACAAAAATTTTAAACTGAAAAACGGTCGGTTATTTCGGATAGTAGGTGACGAAATAAGGTGGGTTGTTCCTAAAGGAGCCCGTTGGCAAATTTTAAAACAAAACCATGACGATGTAGGGCATTAGGCGTTTCGTAATAATTTCTGATAGTTATGTATATACACTTTTTAATTTATAATTTGCTTTGATATTGTTTATAATATATGTACATATAAGTTTCATTTATTGCACAACGTTACCACTCTAAATAAAAGATGTCGCGTCAGTTGCGCTCGACTAATATATTTGTATAGTTTTTCTTTTTAGGACGTTGATGTTAATTTGCTGTGATGGTCGAGTATTCTGGCTGCTACACCTTTTATGCACGAGTCTACTGCTTTGTTTTCAGTAACGATATTAATATTATTGTTATTTATGTTTAATAGTTTGAAAAGAGTATTTGGCACATGAGTTTCTTCCCCGATTCTTCTCATGATAGCCCCTACACTCGGAATCGGGCCGCTCGTGGCGATTGCGTCCGTGTTTTCTTGTTCCACGGACGCACTTTCCTCAAGCGCTCGTGTTAAGTAGTTTAATTAAAATAATAAAATAAAATTGTACTTGTTGACTATTTTTAAGTGTCTGTGAAGACCTATGAAAATAAAACTTATTTTGACTTTTGACTTTTACGGATATGAAAAGACCTTGGAACGCATTAGGAAACATTATTGGTTTAGCAAAATGAGACGTTTCGTAAAAAAATACGTCTTAGCTTGTCTAAAATGTGCACATCACAAAGCGCCAGGTGGGAAACAGGAAGGAGAATTACATCCCATAGAGAAAATAAGTGTACCCTTCCATACTATTCATGCAGATCACCTGGGGCCCTTCGTCAGAAGCAAGGTAGGCAATTGCTACCTGTTGGTTGTCATCGACGGCTTTACAAAATTTATAAACATAACACCAGTCAAAAATACGAAATCATTAACGACGATTAAAGTCTTGAAAGACATTAGTTTTTTTGGGGTTCCGACCGATAGAGGTTCTAGCTTTACTAGCAAGTCGTTTAAAGAGTTTATTATAGACTATGGCATAAAACATGTACTAAACGCTGTCGCAACTCCGAGAGCTAACGGACAAGTTGAAAGATTTAACAGAACCATAACTGACGCATTAGCTACATCTAATCACGGAAAGGATGAAAGAAATTGGGGCGAATGTATTAATGATATCCAAATAGGTCTTAATACCACGGTAAATAAGACAACACAAAAATCGCCATCTGAACTTCTTTTTGGATTCAACATAAATCATAGAGCTCAAGGAATGTTAAGCACTGTAATCAATCAAACAATTAATATCATACCATTAGACGAATTAGACACGGTTAGGGACGAAGCATCTAGGCGCATTGAGATCCAACAGCAAAAAGATGTTGAACGCTACAATAGTCGCAGAAAGTTAAGTAAGACGTATAAAGTAGGAGATTTAGTACGGATTGAGAGACATGCACCTCACGATGGGCAACCTCAAAAACTGGCCGTCAAATATCAGGGTCCTTACCGTATAATAAAAGTGCTCGAACATGATAGGTTTGTAGTCGAAGACACACCAGTATCACGTAAAAACAATCGCCGTTATGAGGGTATAGTAGCAATAGACAAAATTCAACCATGGATGAGCTTTGATCAGAACTTTGATAGTGGTTCAAGTAACGACGACTGCGATGATGACATTGTTGATAAGTGACATTGTACTCAATGACACTATTAATGGTGACGTTAAGGATACTAGCATTGTTAAGATTATTAAATTAAGATTATGAAATTGAGGTTATCAAAAGTATAAGAAAATCAATCTAGGGGTACTAACTAAACTAATTGTAATTATGTTTGGTTTATATTATCATCTTGTATATAAGTACTGTTTTATTTGTTTTAATTTATTTTTCTTACGCGAAGGGACTCGCGTTGAGCGGGATGGCCGAGCTGTAAGGTTCATTAATGTAATTATAAGAAATTATACTGCTTTTAAGTGGAATGCATGCAATTATTGATCTTACATAAGTAACTAATTTACGACATCTTACAATGTTAATCTGAGTTGTGCTCAATAACTATTTAAAATCAAATATTTATATTAGTTGTTAAATAAATGTAGGATAATTATTTCTATTCGCATATTAATGAATTAACATGTATTAAAATAGTTATTTGATTTTTCTTTGCATTAAATGATCACACTTCCGTTTGACCGTTGGATTTTAAAACTTCCGCCGTTACGCCCAATATGGCGTGACGGACGGAAGGGGCATTCGGTATCGCGCGCTCGACGGAACAACAAGCGTTTTCGAGGCGTTGCTGTGTTGGATTATTATTGTCAACTACCCTGTTTTACTGCGAAAATTATACATTAATTAAGAAACATTGAATTGACGAAATAAATACTGTGATTACAAGTAAACTGTGTTTGAACTTTGGGCTGTAGCCAATATTACAGACTTACATAGATGATCCAAGACTTACAGTTCACTAAAACATGGGTTTATCGAAGTAACTCAGTACTTAAATTGGAGATATAATTAAAGAATTGCATTTTTAAAAAGATGTCGTTGTTTGGTGCAGCGCGAATACATTAAGCCACACAGTGTCTTGCCTCTTAACATATCTTTCGTAAGAAAAATTGTTTATTTGTTTATTTGTAGATTGTTTGTTTAATATGATAACAAATTTAAAATACTAATTCACCACCATGGTTGCGAGTTCCTTAGCATAATAATCACTAAAGACAGACACTAAAGACTTAAAAAGTTAGTACCGGAGACATTTAAATTGTGAATTTTGGTAAATTACTTAGTCTTAATACTTATTCGAATAACGTGTGGTAAAAGTCTATAAGACTTAAATTAGTATTTTGAAGTATTAATAATTATTTGAAGGTGGCAAAAAAAAAAATATCTAGAATCCTCGTTTCGTGGTCAGTTTGTTGTCAGTCCGACCGATAAAGATTTTTAAACAATTTTTAAATGAAATGTTTGATTGATTTAAATCTTATAGATATGTGTGAATTTTAATACGGGCTTTATTTTGAATAGTTTGATTTTTAAGATAGTTTGTGTTACAAGTACTCCTCCATACTGGTGCAGCACATTATTGAGGGCCGTACCAGAGCACAGTAGATAAAAGCTTCGTTTTGGAACTCAAGTTACTTTCTTAAAATTTATGCTGACTAGATTAATACTATTACTATCGACAAAATACATTACGAACAGACTCTGACCTTGTGCTAAAATTATGTTTTTTTTACACATACATACATAACTTCACACCAAATCCCTTGCGGGGTAGGCAGAGAGAACAGAGCGCCATAAGGCACGATTCTTACACGCCTCACTCGCTTCGTTGACTTTCATAACTCTTTTCATGCACGCGCGTCGGTTTTTGAGGCTCTTAACATTACCTTCCTCCAGAACACGTTCTATTTGGTCATGGAATGTGTGTCTTGGCCGTCTTCGACTCCTACATCCATCCGCTTTTGCATTGTATATCTGCTTAGTCAGTCTTGCATCAACCATTCTTTCTACATGTCCGAACCATCGGAGCATGCCCTTTCTTACTTTTACACCGACACTCTCTTTCAAACCAACTTCCTTTCTTACAACCTTGTTTTCTACGCGGTCAGCGAGAGTCACTCCGCAGATTTTGCGTAGTGCCCTCATTTCTACCGCGTTTATTCTACTTTCATGCACACTCTGCCATACCCAGCTCTCGCTTCCATAAGTTAGCGTTGGGATCAGGACTGCATTGTGGATTGCTAGCTGGGCTTTTCTGCTAATGTTTTTCGCGCCCAGGAATCTGCCCAACGCTCCATTTACGCTATTTCCTATCGCCACTCGTCTTTCTACATCCGCGGTGTACCTTCCATCTCTGCTAAAAGCGCATCCAAGATATACAATTTCATTCACTTGTTCCAGCACTACATCATCAATCATTATCCTTGCATCTGTTCTGGATTCCTCCCTTTCAAACACCATAACTTTTGTTTTTTGTTGTTTGTATGTGTGATGTTTAATAAAAATAGTCGATCCACACACAACATATTCACCATGTAACTGGCACTGGCAAATTGTCGATCTGAAATATGCGTGGCAGGAGGTGGGCGGAAGTGTCATGGCGTGTGTGTGGTGTGAGGAATCACGACTAAGTTAAAAGCAAGAATCACATTGTTTTATTTCAAATATTAAACTTATCCTCAGAAGTGACCAGTGGACGTCACAATTGGCGACGAGTCTGGGGGTAAGTGTTAATGTGCAAATAAGTATTGCGTAATAGAAAATCAAAATTTGACAAGATACTTAACAAAACAAAATACATGTTTCGCAGTACCCTATGTAACAACAGTACATGCCCCTGTGTAAACAGTACAAAGAAAAATTTTGCTAAGAGTGGATTAGCCAGTTAATACGCATTTTAAACATAATTTCGTAACAGCTAAATCGAATTGAAAATCTTGCATAGTTTTGCACTGTCAAGTAACAATAACATTTCTTAGACCTACATCCCATAATATCTAAAAACAATAATTCAAACAAACTTCGCCAATAAAATAAAAATAAATTTAGTTGTTTGTTATCACATCTAGTGTCACATTATTATTGTATGATAATAATTATTAACAGTATGACTGGGTACACTATATAAGAAAAATGAAAACATTGAGTGACAAATCTTGTATAAAATACTGGTGCTAACAATTAAAAATAAATTTATGTATTAACAATGATTGATTCAAACTTTTGAGTAGTAAACTGATGATATCAGTTGGTACTAAGAACAATAATTATGATCATGACTGGTGATTAGTAGTAAACAGAAAGTTCTGTTGGTACTAAAATAATGGAAACTATTTCTCAAAATAGTAAACAAATTAGGTATATCTGCTTACTAAAGTTGTACTAAAAAACTACAATTTTACATAATAGTAAACAGATGAAATCTGTTGGTACTACAACAAATAATAAATAATTTCTTTGAGAAATAAACAGATGGTGTCTGTCGGTACTAAATAAATAGTAACATTTTCTCAGACTAGTAAACAGATCATATATGTTGGTACTAATTATAACAATAATTTCTCAAAGTAGTAAACAGATAATATCTGTTGGTACTAAATATAACAATAATTTCTCAGAGTAGTAAACAGATAATATCTGTTGGTACTAAATATAACAATAATTTCTCAGAGTAGTAAACAGATAATATCTGTTGGTACTAAATAAAACAATAATGGAATTGTTTTAGGGTATACTAAAATGTTCCAAACTCCGGGCCTGGACGCATTTGACTGTGAGGGAGATATCACTTCTGTAGGCGTGCGCTGGGAAAAGTGGAAGAGAGGCCTTGACACATATTTAATTGCATCAGAAACAACAAATGCACAAAGAAAGCAGGCAATATTACTTCACTTTGGAGGTTTGCCTCTCCAAGAAATATATCACAACCTACCAGATGTTCCTGTAGTGCAAGGAGAGCAACTGGATGTATATCAAGCAACCATTCAGAAACTTGATGGCTACTTTTCTCCAAAACAGAGTAAAATTTATGAAAGACATATGTTTCGCCTCTTAAAGCAAGAACCAAATGAAAAATTTGAAAAATTCTTGGTCCGGTTACGACATCAAAGCAGTAAATGCAAATTTGCAAACAACAATGAAAACATAATAGATCAAATAGTAGAAAAATGTAATTCTAAAGAACTACGGAAGAAAATACTTTGCTTAGGAGACCATGTATCTCTGGACAATATTATCACAGAAGCAAATGCTTTAGAAGCTGTAGAAAGACAATTAAATGATTTCAAAGAAACTCCATATGCATCCAACATAAATAAAATTGATTCAAAAAACCTTATGGAAAATAACACTGGCTGTACAAGATGTGGAAATAAAAACCATAACTCAGAAAATAAAATATGCCCAGCAATGAATAAACAATGCCTGAAATGTGGTTTTGTTGGTCACTTTAGGAATAAATGCAGAACGAGAGCAAATAAAAGGAAAATTGTAAAACTTAACAATAATAAATATAATCAGAAAAAACAGAAATTCGGGAGTGATATCGAGAAACCAGGCAGCAAAGTTGAGACATATAAAAGTAATACTCTTAAGACAAATGTTGATTATATATTTCACATAGATAATGATGCCATGATAAACTGCAACATAGGCGGTGTTGAAGTGTCAATGATAATTGATTCTGGTAGCAAGAATAATATTTTGAGCGACACTACTTGGAAATATTTAAAAAATCAAAAAGTGGATGTTTGGAACCAAGTCGCGAATCCTGATAGAACTTTTATAGCATATGGCAGCAGCAAACCATTGACTATTTTAGGTTCATTTGAATCTAAAATTATAATAAGGAAACAGTCACAAGCAGCCACATTTTTCATAGTCAAAGATGGCACCCGTGATCTTTTGGGGAAAGACACAGCAATAGCTTTACAAGTTCTTAAACTCGGAATAGGAATAAATTTGGTAAGTGAAACATTCCCTAAAATTAAGGACATCCAACTAAGCATTTCTATTGATAAGACCATAAAGCCAGTAGCGCAGCCTTGTCGACGAGTACCCATCCCGTTGGAAGAAAAAATTTATAAAAAAATTCAACAACTGATTAAAGCAGATATTATTGAGCCTGTGAGTAAACCATCAGGTTGGGTCTCGCCAATAGTACCGATATTAAAACCAGACGGTGACGTTAGAATCTGTGTTGACATGCGATGCGCTAACAAAGCTATTGTTCGAGAAAATCACCCTCTCCCCACTATGGACCAACTTTTACCTAAATTTAGAAAAGCACGGGTATTTTCAAAACTAGATATTTAAGACGCGTTCCACCAAGTGGAAATCACCGAAGACTCTAGAGACATAACAACATTCATAACAGGTCAGGGTCTTTATCGTTACAAAAGATTAATGTTCGGCATATCATCTGCACCAGAGCATTTCCAAAAAATTTTAGAAAGCATACTTGTTTCGTGTGAAGGTGTTGTAAATTTCATCGATGACATCTTAATCTACGGAACGGACAACACTGAACATAATCTGAGGCTCAAACATGTTTTGGAAGTCATAAAAACAAGAAATATTCTCTTAAAACAAGAAAAATGTATATACAATGTCGAAAATGTTTCATTTCTTGGTCATAAGCTGTCCGCAGCAGGGATTAAACCACTAAATAAGTATATTAAAATTGTAGAGAACTTTAGAGAACCCACTACCTTAGAGGAAGTACAAAGTTTTCTAGGACTTATAAATTATGTCAATAAATGGATACCTGATATGGCCACTAAAACCGAACCCATCAGAAGGTTGTTAACAATGAAGTTAGGAAAAAATGCAAATATTACTTCTCACTGGGGACCAGAACAATCTCAAGCATTTGAGGATTTAAAAAAAGCACTAAGTAATATTCGCACATTAGGATACTATGACCCCAATGACAAAACCATTGTAATGGCCGATGCGAGCCCTGTAGGTCTGGGAGCGGTACTTATTCAGTGTGATAGTAGTGGACCACGCATAATCGCTTTTGGAAACAAGAGCCTTACAGATACAGAAAAACGTTATTGTCAGACAGAAAAGGAAGCACTTGCCCTTGTTTGGGCTGTAGAACATTTCAGGATATATTTATATGGTAAGGATAGTTTTGATTTAGTGACTGATCATAAGCCACTTGAGATCATATTTGGTGACAGATCTAAACCGTGCCCAAGAATTGAGCGTTGGGTATTGCGGTTACAGTCATACAACTTCACAGTTGTATATAAACCGGGTAAATCAAATATCGCTGATTGTTTATCCCGTTTAGTCACAAATGAAGATCACCAGCCGTTCGAAAAAGAACACCATATAAACCAAATAGTTCAGTATGCACGACCGTGTGCTATAGGAATGGATGATATTAGAGAAGCATCTTCCAAAGACAAAGAAACACAGTCAGTCATAGATGCCCTATCATCAAATCACTGGACTGCGGAAATCAATACCTATCGGATATTTCAAACAGAACTTTGGACAAACGATGGCATTCTACTAAGGGGATGCAAAATTGTTATTCCTCGGGACTTGCGGAAAAAAGTGTTAGAAGCAGCTCATGAAGGGCATCCCGGTATTGTTGCAATGAAGTCCAGATTACGCACTAAAGTGTGGTGGCCTAGAATAGACTGTGATGCCGAGAAGTTAGTTAAAAGTTGCAAAGGGTGTACCTTAGTGTCTGCACCCTACCGACCAATTCCAATGACGCGTCGCGAAATGCCAACTCAAGCATGGATTGATGTCGCTATCGATTTTCTGGGTCCTCTACCTAGCGGACATAATCTTTTTGTCATTGTTGACTATTATAGCAGATACAAAGAAATAAAAGTAATGAAAGGTACATCTTCCGTCGAAACCATTAAAGTACTAAAAGAAATTTTCTCGAGATTAGGAACCCCAATAAGCATAACTGCTGATAATGGACGACAGTTCATTAGCGACGATTTCAAATCGTTTTGCCGAGAACTAGGGATCAAAATATATTTTACTACTCCCTATTCTCCTCAACAAAATGGGGAAGTTGAAAGACAGAACCGGGACATTCTCAAAAGACTCAAGATCAGTCAAAGCCTAAAATCAGACTGGCAGGATGATCTTTTGCTTTATCTCACGATGTACAATAGTACTCCACATTCTACTACCGGTAAAACCCCATCGGAGCTATTTTTTGGGAGACAATTTAGAGATAAAATACCCTCCATTATCCATATCGAAAATCCCGGGGTTTCAGAATTTAGAGACCGGGACAGAATAATGAAAGAAAAAGGACGGGAGTACGAAGATAAGAAACGGAGAGCTGGACCTATGGAAATAGAAATAGGAGAAAAGGTATATGTAAAGAATCTTGTTAAAGACAACAAATTAACAACAAACTTTAATGAAACACCACATACTGTTTTAAATTCTAAAGGATGTGAGTATAATGTTAGGAACGATGTAACAGGGCAGGAACTTAGGAGGAATATAATACATTTAAAGCGTGTAGAGGGACAGTGGGAAGTCTGCAGAGACTCTAGTTCTGCAAATGAATGTGATGATGAGCATGTAGAGATTAGTAAAAAATAAAATTAAACTAAGTTTTATTTGAATATGCACATAGTAGGTTACACATACCTACTATTTCATACATGAAAATATTTCCTGAATTATTATAGTTTTACTGTGGTTGTAGTTAAGGATTAACATTAAGTCATTCTTGTACTTATAACCTTGAGAGCATATTAAATTACTTAGATTAAGTAAATATGAAAATATAGAAAACTGAACTTCATTTCCTTACTCTGGTGATTATACAAAACTAAGTGATTCCATAATGTCATGAAAATTATTAATAGGTATAAGTTTTATCATAAGTAATTACAACAGGGTATATGCATACATTTGATTGTCATTGTTATTAATGTTATAATGTTAAGTCTTGTTTACTACATTAGAATAAGTTTCAATAAGAATTGTTGATTGTATCAATTTGAGTAGAAGTTCGAACCTGTCTAATTTGTAAAAAAAAAGGAAGAGATGTGATGTTTAATAAAAATAGTCGATCCACACACAACATATTCACCATGTAACTGGCACTGGCAAATTGTCGATCTGAAATATGCGTGGCAGGAGGTGGGCGGAAGTGTCATGGCGTGTGTGTGGTGTGAGGAATCACGACTAAGTTAAAAGCAAGAATCACATTGTTTTATTTCAAATATTAAACTTATCCTCAGAAGTGACCAGTGGACGTCACAGTATGTATGTTTTTTTAGTTAGGGGATATGTATGTAGGAGCGTAAGTTGGAACGGGTATGGAAGGAGCGAGAGGGATGAATAGGAGAGGGGAAGGACACACGACGACGAGACGCGATCGAGGAAGGTGCGCGTGCGAAAAGATAAAAGTTTAATAAAGTTTTAATAATTATTATTTGCATTTTCAATTGCTCCGCTTAACCCCACATGTATATGTCTCTGTGATGATAAAAGCGTCCACGTAGGTTGTGATAAGATCATTTGAACAATGAGAGCATTATGAATTTATAGAAAATGAAATTGAGAATAAAAACTAGAAAAAGAAAAAAGAAAAAGTTAAATTAATCGAAATAATTAAAGAGCCTTTTTAGTATTCATCATTACCATTGTCAGATTTACACTTTTCTGGAAAGTCATACGGGACTTAAACGAGGTATGCTCTTTTTACAGTGCATAACACCGCATCTTTTTTGGTTATCTGCAGGTAGCGTTATCTGTAGAGAGACACATTTTGTTATTTGTTGACGGTTTCACAAAACGAGACGATAACTTTATTTGGCACCCCATCCCTGAGAATTACATACAGAGAGAGAAACTCTTTCCTCGATTAGGGTACGGTCACTATTTAGAGAATTGCAAATCTAACACAATATTTTTTTAATTGGTACACAAGGTGGACTTAATGCCTTAAGGCATTCTCTGCCAGTCGACCTTTGGGTTAAACAGAGAAACTGTGAAGGGTACAGAAAAAAGTATAAATAAACATTTACATTAAATACATACATACACTCATATTTATATATATACCATATATATATATATATATATAATAATAATAATAATATAATAATATCTTGGACACAAATCACACAGCGCCCTCCAGTTCCAAACTAAGCAACTAAATGCTTGTGTTATGGATACTAGATAACAGATACTAATACATATATACTTTTCTTTTGTAAATACATACTTATAATACATAGAAAAACACCCAGACGCCACACAAATATTCATGTTTGTCACAAATATTTAATGTGTATATATATGTGTATATATATGCATATATACACATACATACACAAATACATATACATATACACAAACATATGTTTAGTCTACAGTCAAGATAAATACAGTAATACCTAAATACGTAAATAGACATATTGCATATAAGTACGTGAAATAAATAGATATATGAGATGATCCAACCATACTATTACATCCCTGACAAACTAGGTTCTACAGGACACGGATGTTAAGACAGCAAAGATAAGTAATGTTCTTTAACTCTCCGCTTGAAAGAGAACTTACTTGGAGACGTTTTTATATTGAGAGGAAGCGCGTTCCAAAGCCTTATCACAGAAACAGTGAACGAATCGGTCATGAAGCTGGTACGGTGTGACGGTATGTCCAAAATCAGATTTTCAGATGCACGTAAATTACGATTGTGTGAACTACCTAAGATACGAAAATAAGATTTTAAATACTCGGGAGCGTGTGAGTCGTAAAGGATGGAATAAAGCTGACATAACGATCTAAGGGACCTTCTTTGGCGAATAGGAAGCCATTTAAGTTTAGAGCGGTAGTACGAGATATGGTCATATTTACGAAGCCCAAAAATGAAACGCAGGCAGTTGTTGAGGAGCCGATCCAACTTATTGAGTGATTCCTGCGATAGGTCCGGGTAGCAAACGTCGCCATGGTCGATGATAGGAAAGATAAGAGATTGGACTAAAAGCAACTTAGTCGAAGAAGGCAGAAAATGCTTGTACCTATATATTATTATGATATCCACCGATACCCATCGAAGTAACGGCTTAATTGAACGTTAGGTAGCCATAGGTATAAACATGTTAGATACAATAATTAGATAACACTCCAGAATGGCCGAACGCTGTTTGGAATGTACTACAAACACTAAATACAACCATTTTGTAAAGCAGCAACCGCACGGTTCATTCATTGTTATTTACCTACACTACTAAGGCCCGTAAGATCAATCATAGTTAAAACTGTCGATTTTCTAAACTATAGTCAATTTTAATCTAGAGTTTAAACC
The DNA here is from genome assembly GCA_905147225.2 of Euproctis similis. Lineage (NCBI taxonomy): Eukaryota > Metazoa > Arthropoda > Insecta > Lepidoptera > Erebidae > Euproctis > Euproctis similis. The sequence goes on along the minus strand of LR990109.1, from coordinate 416,817 downwards.
TGCTTCGTAAGATCAACAGCGAAATGGACAAAGATTACGTAAACTAAGTTTAGTTTTCGACAGATGGCAACATTTGGTTATTTATTGTCCATATTTCGCTCATCATTCACTCTTTTGTACATTGTCTGTGGCATATTTCGTGAAAAAAACTCTTTTTCTCTTTCTTTTATGAAGTTTTATAGTGTGACCATAGATTTAAGAAAAATAGATCGGCAATAGTCACCCAAACAACGTGACCAAAATTGGGTTGTTAATGTGTGAGTGACTTACGGGGCTCGTGGCGCATTGGTAAAACAACCGGCTGCAGCACTGAGGTCGGGGGTTCGATTTTCACCCGAACACAAATATTTATGACAAACATTAATATTTGTGCAGCGTCTGGGTGTTTTTCTGTGTATTATAAGTATGTATTTACAAAAGAAAATTATATATATATATATATATATATATATATATATATATATATATATAATTATATATGTATTAGTATCCGTTATCTAGTATCCATAGCACAAGCATTTAGTTGCTTAGTTTGGAACTGGAGGGCCCTGTGTGATTTGTGTCCAAGATATTATTATTATTATCAATGTGTTCGTAAAAAGCGCTTCAAAACGTTAACTTTTACAAAGTTAATGTTCATGTGTGGAAATTTAAATAAAATATACGCGGTTCCCAAAATCTAATATAAGTGGTTGCGCTGTCAGTGATTCGATGCTATTAGTAAATTTTTCCTGACATGTGCCATCTATTGTAGTCTATGCTAAATCTATGTATGAACCCACAATCGTTGTGTCAGATGTCAGCTGATAAACGACCGCCATTTTTAAACTAGGCGGACCACGGTTTAAACGGCAAAATCTCCTGGTGTAAGCTAAACTATAGTTTAAACTGTTATTGGAGTTTTATCTAGCATTGATCTTACGAAATAAACGACAGATAAGGTTTAAACTAGGTAAAATAGTTTAAACTGTGATTGATCTTACGGGCCTAATAGTTCTATATCGCCATATATCTTTTTATATAAAACGTCCAAATTGAATAAATTCTAAAAAGTTCGTTAGTTAAATCCGAAGTAGTTTCGAAGTCTATTCAAAACAAATAATAAAATCTTATCTCTTTATAATATTTGTGATATTACTGATCGTGACAGCTCGGCAAAACTTTATGAAGACGCTGCTAAATTTAATAACTGATTTCGTAATACTATACTATACTAAATAATAAAACATAGTCTATTGGCGATACCGTTTACGTTAGTCACAGTCGACATAACAAGTTTAACTCTCAATTCAACGGTGTTTATTAAATGATAGAGGTACTAGAAACATTGTGGTTATCGTTTCAAGCATTTCAATAAAACATTAGATTAGATGAGATGACTGATCGTGAGTATTCAATTGCGTGGTGAACAAATACGAAGCAGTGAGTATGTGGGTGAGCGTGTTATCTATTAGCGAGTGCTCGTTATCCGCTATCTCATCAGCCACGTGTTGTTGAACTGTGACATTGCGAGCGCTAACTTGTGGTAGGGTATGGCGGCGAGGTGCAGCACCACCACCAGCAGCAGGCACAGGACGGGCGCGCACTTGGCGCACACGGCGACGGGCGTGTGAGCGGACACCTCCCCGCCGCCCGCCGCAAGCGCTACGAAGTACACGCACACGCACTTGAAGAAAGGCACCAGCTGTCCTCCGACGCCCATGCGCTTCACCTGTCCACAGTCAATACACAATTCATATGACACCAGCGATGATACTATCCACAGTCCTACTTATTTATCTACATATAAGGTAGTTATAATACATGCTCAGCTTATTGCTACACACCAGGCACAACGTATTCAGCTACGTACGGCTTCTACAGCATACGGTGCGAAAAGTATGCATGATACAACAAAAAAAAAAATTTTAACAGTGGTAGAGCCCAGCAGTTCGCTGCACGAATGGGCCGGCTCGACCGGTGAAATACCACGACCTCTCAGAAGATCGACGCAAAGTGGCACATGCCGCGTTTCGTTCGGTGAGAGAGGTACCCGGAGGCCCACCCCCTTTCCCCATCCTTTCCTTTTCCCTTTCCATATGTGTTGCTGGTGACCATGGGCGACGTTGGTTGCTTACCATCAGGTGACACGCCTGCTCGTTTGCCCTCCTATCCCATAAAAAAAAATGTTCTACAATATCGCACTGGCGATCGCGATGTCTCTGCCACTGAGGTTGGACTCGCGGAGGCTGTGGTTGAGCTGAAGGGATAATGTGTGTCTGTACGGTGGATAATGTGTGTCTGTACGGTGAATGGTGGCCGTACGTCTGATCCCGCGCGCAGCAAGACGCTGTAAAACCGGTCGAAGAGATCGGTCGAAAAAATATTTACAGAAGGCTGTATCTGAAAATTTACACTACCAAATGTGCAACGATGCAGCAGGTATCACTAAAACTCCAAGTGTCTAAGATCAGCAGGTTGTTTTTTTATTGAGATTTTATGATGTTGATAGTGCGCGATTAGTTTATTTTAGCAATGTACACAGCATTATGTCGTAGGTACATCTTGTTGCTGTGGTGTAGTGCCGCGGATGTAGATTCTGTTTTTGTGCTCCAGAAACGAGCCGTTCGTGCTATGTACTACTAAGAAATAAATTTAAAGAGATAAGAATAAAGACATTTTATTCGCAATATATGTATGAAAATCTTATTTATAATCAGAAATATAAAAGTAAATTTAAGAAAAACTGTGATATTCATAAACTAACTTTTGCCTAAAGTAAAAACTTTATTTACAATAATAAGAACAAATAAATTATTACATTATTTACAATATATACAATTAAAAAACTACCTGAAATCAAATTTCTCATTACCTCTCGCGACCAGAGGGCTGGTCTATTCTTCGCACAGAGGATTAGCATTGCTATTCAGCGTGGCAATGCGGCCAGTCTTCTGGGCACGCTGCCAGTAGACCGAGATGCGGAGAAACTAACTTTAAGAAATAAAAACAAAACTCGCTGTGCCCCCTACTAGACTCCATAAAATCTGTAATTTGTTCCCAGGTCAATGTATAGTATGTATACGCTTCTATAATAAACTTCCAAACGATGCGGTTGAATTATCCATGGGCAAATTTAAGAATTATATAAAAGTAGATTATATCAAAGGGCTTACTATTGTATCGCAGATTATATGCCTAAACGATAGAAAAGTTTGGAATTGAATTGCTCCTTTTCTGTTGTGTTGATTGTAATTATTACAATTTGTTAAACTGGAAATTGAAAAGAGTTGGCCTTAAGTTTCTTGCCAGTTCTTCTCAAGAAGCCTTGACGCCGGAACTGGACTTAAATTCTTCTTTTTTTTACTGGGCAGCGCTTGACCTCGTTTCACCTGATGGTAAGTGACGATAAGGCCGTTTATGGTGAAGCGCACTGTCCAGTTAATAGCCTATTCACGCTCCTTTTGAAGAGACCTATGTCATAGCTAACGGGGAACACCGAAACAGGTAGTTCCATTCACCAGCCGTGCGGATGATGAAGGAAGATCCAAACAAAGCGCTTAGTTCGTACAGGTGGGATTTCAACAACGTACCTACGGGTGTAGACGGTAAGTACGTCGGGTAGTTCGCCGATAGAATGGGGATGGAGGTATCAAGTTGTGTAACTCTTGCGCACACTCGCTAGAGTGTAGCTTATAGAATACCGAGAGGCTGGCCACCTTCCGCCTGTGTTCGAGGCTTTGAAGATTATTGTCGACCATCACAGGATCGCCAATTAATCTTTTAACCCGCCTCTACATCGAATCCCGCAACGATAGGTGACACTTGGCAGCACCAGCCCAAATGTAACTACAGTATTCTAGGCAAGACCGAACTTGAGCTTTGTACAGTGTTAGAAGCTGTCCTGGCGTGAAATACCGGTTCACCTTCGCAAGAACGCCAAGCTTCCTTGCTGCTATCTCTGCTTTGGACTCGATGAACCGCCCGTAGTTAAGGTTTTGAGATATTTCAACACCCAATAACTGTAGGCGGTCGGAGTATTCCAATGCCACACCCCGGAAAGTAGGAGCCTAGGTGAAAGGGCTCCTTTTGGCAGTGATAAGACACATTTTAATACCTTAATTCGCAAACCTACTAACTCCACTTTTTTTCGAAAATGGCATTTTTATACCGGAAGATACTAGATATTATCTAGTTTCTATTGGTATCAAACTTTTCAAAATTTTTGGAATTAGGGTATCGATTTGAGTTTTGGTGGCATTGAATCTCACAAGATTAGCATCGCCCTAATCGGAGACTACCTTGAGTGTGAGACTCATTCGCTCTACCACGGCCTCTCACTTAATCCGTACTGGCTCTTGACTGGCCCGAGCTCCTAATTAGTACATATTAACGATAGTGGTATCATCCGCATATCCATAAACACCGGATTTAAGCAGGTCGTTGATATGTATTAAAAAGAGCTTTGCAGATAGAACTGACCCCTGAGGAACACCAGCGTTGGTTGACAAAGGCTCGGATGCAGAGCCGACGACTACAACACGGAGTGATCATTCACTCAGGAAGTCCCGAGAGAATCGGTTAACATCTATTTTGATTACGTTTTAAGGTTCATAATGATCCACCGCCTATTTATTTAGCTAGTATATATTTACATATATCAAGGCGGTACGGAGCTCACAGGGTCACCTAATTTGTAACACGTCCATATTATCTAGGGCTGCTACTACAGGTAACGTTTGTAATGAGTAGTGAACAATGGAAATCGCCGTCTCTGTACGAGCTGATCGTATTGCCCGCTATGTCGCTGAGTCGTAGATTACGGGCAGAAAAGAGTAGTAAACATCATTACAGCCACTGACATTGCAGTTATAGCCAATTTTTTTTTTCTTACACACTTTTACAGTCATACTCAGAACTGGAAAAAACAGATGTAATGAGGACGGTATAATAGGACACAAATCATAAAGTTGCAATTTCAGAATAAATGTAATTAAAAAAAAAATAATAATAACTACCCATAAAATTTCCTTTCTTAACTTTACATTGATATATTTTATATAACTAGCTGTAGCCCGCAACTTCGTCTGCGTGGAAAGCAAAAACACTATGCCTGTGCAAATAAATAAAAAATAAGGGTCCATTTCTCCCCCCAATTACTGACATATTTATATCCTCTTTGATTACTGACAGCGTATAACCATAATTTTGGGTTCGGTATTGATTGTAGATCATATCCCAAGAATTCTAAAAAAAAATATTCAGTGTTAAGTTTCAACCTTCCTACGATTTTATCATACGATTAAGAATATTTTATATAAGTAGTTAATTAATTATGCAAGTAAATGAGTTGGTAAATTTGGGAAGTATGTCTACCAGAGACGGAAAATGTGAGGAAGATATTGAAAGGAGATTGGCTGCTGGTAACAGAGTCAATGGTGCATTGCATGCCCTGATGCGTAGTCAAGCTGTGACTGAAAAGGCACGCATGATGATTCACAGTGGTGCCAAATGCGTAGTACCCGAAACCGACGTGAATGCATGACGAGATGTATGACTGTGGATGAGGCAAAAGAAGTGTGTCAGGATCTTAACTTGTGGAGAGCCAAAGTCTCTGCCTACCTCTATGGGATACAGGCGTGAGTTTATGTATGTAAGTTAGGTCTCGGTGGTCCACTAGTCAAGCACCCCGCTTCTAAATCAAGAAGTCGCGAGTTCGAATCCTGGCTCACACCAATGACTTTTCGAAATTATTTTCGTAAGTTATGTTTTCATAAATATTGATGACTGAAAATTTAATGCCCGGTTCCATTTTGGACGTAAACATAACGGCGAGACGAGGCTTAACAGCCGTTGCCTACACCTTCGGGTAACAAATGGCGTGAACATTCAATTATTTCTATTAACAAACACAGCAGGCGATGATTTTATACTATACTAGCTGACCCGGCGAACTTTGTTCCGCATCAGAAGTAATAACTGCTGTCCCGCTATGTTAATATTGCAATATCTTCGAAAATATTTGTTTAAATTGGATGCTTTAAAGAGTCAGGATCATCTATATCACACGCACAATCTATTTAAGACACTTAATTGGATGAAAATTAATGCTGTAATGTTTAAAATCGCTTCGTAAATAGGCCTTTATTTCTCGTAAAAAGTAAAAAAATAAACATGGTCATTGAGGGTTATCCCTAAGAGATAGACATATGCCCTCGCGGACTTTTTTGTAGACCCTTTAAAGGTGTATAATAATGTAGTACGTTGTTTTGATTTATCACTTAGGGTTTAGGCAGCGTTTGCAATTAAAGTGCTAAATCTCGAAAATTATCATTTTTCTTTACAACATCATATATCAATCAATTAATTTAGAATTAATATAAGTTCTAAATCTTCATCTTATCATCATCATCTTTATCTTATATTTTTTTTTTACTACACTATACATGAATAACACTATAGATCAAAACCACCCTGTTGACACCCTCTAACTATTAAAAAAAACCGCATTAAAATCCGTTGCGTAGTTTTAAAGATATGCGCATTTAAGGGGACAGACAGCGGAAAGTGACTTTGTTTCATACTATGATTAAATGATGATACATAAACGGATGCCGACCGATCGTCCGCACCTATTGTTCTCGTAAGTACATAGTGCCGGCGAGCATTGTTCCGCTATCCTCACGCCTACTAATTATCACGCCACGGACAGTTATCATATGTGTAATATCTCTGTTCCTATGAGCTGTCGCTGTATTCTTATTCTGATTTCTCACTCTTTCTCTTCTATATTTCTTGAGTGTATTTCATAGTGCTGCGTGTAAGACTTTTGTGTGTAAACTATAGCTACGTTCACTTACAAAGTGTGCCTACTTATTTATACTTCTCGATCTCTGTTTTTACCGTTTATTGCTCGATACGAGTGACGGTGACAGATGGACATTTTAATTATTTACAGAATATTTAATTTTTATGTCCTTTTTAAAGATAATTAAAAAGGTTTTCGCAGTTAATTAATGACACAGAACCCTTACATATTGTAGGTTTAAATACGTAAATAAATACCGTGTCATTTGTCTATACAAAAAAGAAAAATAAATTCATGACAATGGCGAAAAGACAACGAATAAACCAATAAAAAAAACAATTTGAAAATAGGTGAACATCCACCCTCCTTCTTTATCGAAGTCGGTTCTTACATTTTAAAAACAATATGATTTCATTTTTAAAAAATCGGACTTAAAAAGTATCAGACATCGAGTCTATCTGATTCTGATTCAGATTTTGGAACTTTTAAAAGTCATACGAAAAAGATAATAAAATAGTTGTAAACATACTATAAACCTACACATTAGGTACATTTTATTATACCTTACGATGCAATTGAGGATTCGACCGATGTTTTAAATTCCATACAATACATAATAAAGTCAAATTTTATTTAAAAGTATAAATTCAAGGCTGTGTAAAATTATTAGAATATCGCGAAACACAGCTAGCCTTAAATTATCACCAGCTTGCTTAAACGCCTCACGCCAGTTTCTAATAGTATCTATTCTAATAGGAGTGTTTATGCGTGATATCGATCTGTTTGTAAATACACTCGCGAAAGTAATATTTGTGAAAACAAATGAAGTACTGACTGACCATTTCCACAGGTGAAATCATCTCCTCTAGTATCTGCGTAGTAAGCAGCGGAACTTCCCAATAAACAAAACCGTCACAATGAGAGGAACACAATAACTAACGGAGAATCATTGGTAAACACTGAAGTTGAACTCAGTTGAACTGAACATAAAATTATGTATCCGTCTATAACAAAGCTGGCCACTTATAAATAATAATTTAACGTCTACTGACTGAGTGATCGTATATGTACGCAAGAGCGAGCGCGACGGATTTATTCGAAACCAAAGAGTCGGTATATAAATAATAATAAATATGCATGAAATTATAAATAGCTAAATGTTTGTTTATTTATTTGCGTATTTCTGATAACGGTATACGTCAAGTATTCGTGTGTGGCTAAAGAGGATAACAGTATTTTGTAATACTGGATAACGTACGTACGAGTAAGGCGACAAAACGATTATGTGCCATATCCCCTACAAAGTTATGAATATTTATGTAATTATTCTGTATGGTCTAATTAGTTATAATTGTTAAAATATAAATTAATCAAAACAATTTGAAATCGATCACTGATATGCCAATTTTTTTAAAGACGAGTGTGGTTTCTTTAAATACCTGTTATTTCTACCAGCAGTACCTAGTACTACGTACCATAGTCTTGTTATTGTATAAATTGTATTGATAACGCAGGCTAGAGGTTTGGCGGGAATGTCAAAGAGCCATGCCTGTTTTGCATCATTTTCTAAAATTTGTATTTTAATAGACATTATTGTATAAAATTCGTGGAGTTTTAAAAAAAAAGTGTTCCTATATGTGTGCAAATGGTGTAAATGTCGTGTGTAGCCTGCTCTTCTACATTGTCGCCAAAACTCCCTTGGAATCATCATGCGTAAACTGCCACGACTTTATGGATGATTAGGTTAGTTTAAGATATTTTAGGCTATTTTAAGTTAGTTCAAGTTTTTTTAGTTTAGATTAGATTAAATTAAGTTGAATAAATTGACCTATTCAATTCCGTCCCGTCCTTTCCCGTTAGATTCCGTCTGAAGGACTTTGTATCCATGGTCACGAAATAATTATGTATAAAAAAATTGTAGAGAGTTCTCTACGCTGGCGGTTCAGTATGGTTCAGTACATCAGTATTCGGGCGTAACTCGACTCTGGACGATAGGGGGAATATTCCACCGATCATCCCACATTGTGACCACGCCATGCTGGAGATTTGTTTCCGACAAAGTACTGTACGGCGCATTCTTTTCTCCCTGAATGTCCAAAAGTCGAGTGGGTCTGACGGATTCCCAGCAATCGTGCTGAAGATGCTTCTTCAGTGACATGCTGTAATACATCCGCATAGCAATTTTCATTGTTATGCGGATGACAGTACGAGAGATGCCTTATATACCGGCCACCCGCGGATTTCTAGGGAAGAAGTCGATGAGTACCGGAACAAACATGTGTCTGAAATCGAAACTCTGCTTAGTCAAGTTTCGGACTGGGGCCGACTAAACTTAGTCCAATTCAAACCTAAGAAGACACAAGTTTGCACGTTTACCGCTGAAAAGACACCCTTTGTCGTAGCTCCCTGTTTTAAGAGCACTCACTTACCGCCGACATCGGAATTCTTGGTGTCGACTTGTCGAGTGACGTCCAGTTCGGCGGTCATCTGGAGGGCAAGGCCAAATTGGCCTCAAATAAGCTTGGTGTACTCAATAGAGCAGGCCGGTATTGCACGTCAGGTCATCGCTTGCAACTGTATAAGGTGCAAGTCCGACCTCACATGGAATACTGTTCTCATCTTTGGGCGGGGGTACCCCAGTACCAGCTTTCTCAATTTGACCGCATCCAACGACGCGCAGTTGATCCGTTAGCGTTACGGAGCGATGTTGCATCTCTATGTATCATGTTCATACAAGAAAAAAATATATTCAAGAAACGACCGTATTCCTTTCTCAAAGGCTGGCAAAGCTGATGTCACGCCCTTGGTGTTGCAAAGGTCCACGCTCGTTTGCCCCTTTTTACCATAAAAAAGTCGGAACCAAAAGGAAATGGAATTTTGCGACATGCTGCATATAATATGCGATGCTTAGAAAGTGATGACAGTTAGATTATGTCTGACTTAATGTGGAAAAAATATACCTTTGTTTTATTGAATAATTATATTAAGCTATATTGGCTTTATTTCATTTTCTCGCTTTTATCTCAATATTATTATATTACTGGAAAAAACCTAAATTCCCATAATTTGGGTTTTTTCGCACATAAATATCGAGTTTTTAGCTATGTGGGATAATATCCGGGTTTTTACCTTAAGGGTATTTAGACCCTTCGCCCCTCTCTAAGTTTGTGGCACTATACTCATTTCTGTCATTTATATCCTCTTTGGGCTCTTTGATTTCTGTTGTGTCATTTTGGCTGATGGCTATGAGCGGCTCATGATCCTATGCCAATGCCTAAATAAATTAAAAAAATCTTCACATTTGTTTGGTGCAAGTTAATTTTCAGTTTTTTATATTAATATTAGTTTACAATTAGGAAAAAATGCCTAAGAAGAAGACTGGACAAAGAAAAAAGGCTGAGAAGCAAAAACTTCGTCAGAAAGAAATCCGCAATGCTCGCGATCACGTCGACTTGGCGGCCCATCCGTGTAACATTCCTATGGAATGCGATAAGTGTCAAAAGTAAATTAAGTTTATGGCTGTACCTATTATTATCTAATCTTTATAATTTCTAAAAATGCCTGGTGCCTGTACCCAATTTTTTTTAATTCGGTTCTACTTACCGTAGCAAGTAGACCGAATTCCCATTTGGGCATCTAGATCCTTACCTACTTATGGGTTGTTCACTTAGCTACCATCTTGCATGCATTTTGTTAATTTAAAAGATTGTTGGATAGCTCAAGCATGGGGATTATTCAAGAAAATTTAACATAATTCATACAATAAATACTACAACTGAATACTGTTAGGGTTATTATGGCAGGTTGTTAATTCAAAGTTATTTTGTCTTTTAAAAAAATATTGTATCAGCTGGTATTGATAGTAACATTGTTTTCAGAAAACAAAAGAACCGTGCATTCTGTTACTTCTGCCAGGCAGTGCAACGACTGCCTGCATGTGCTCACTGTGGCAAAGTCAAGTGTATGCTTAAGTCAGGGGACTGTGTAGTGCGACACCCTGGAGTGTTCACAACTGGCCTAGGTATGGTGGTGAGTATTTAGTCATTACATAGTATAAAACAAAATTGTTTTCTACTGTCTGTCCCATATATGCTTAGATCTTAAAAACTTTGCAACAGATTTTGATGAGATTTTTTAAATATATAAATGGTGTCAATCGGGTGGTTTGTATATATGTGGTATGAGTAAAAAGAGATAATTTTCTATATTTAGCAATTTAATTGCAAATGCTGGCTTAACCAGATTAAAACAATGTACTTTATACACCTTTATTATGTTTAGTAAAACACATGTAATTTGGGAATTACATATAATGGGCTGAGGAGCTACATAGTTTGACATTAAGCAAGTAAAGCTAGATGACTAGTGACATATACTTTTACATACATAAGCTCAAGCCTGTATCCCATGGGCGTAGGCAGAGACTTTGGCTTTCCACAAGCTACGATCCTGACACACATCTTTCGCCTCATCCACAGTTATACATCTCGTCATGCATTTACGTCGGTTTCGGGTGCTACGCATTTTGCCTTTTTTAAACAGACCACTTATTTGGTTGTGGTAGCTCCGTCTTGGTCTCCCGATCCCGACCCTGCCACTCACATACCCCTCGTATACTCTTTTAGTCATTCGGCTTTCATCCATTCTTGCAATATGACCAAACCATCTTAACATACTTCTCTCCACTTTGGTCACCACATCATCCTTCAACTTGCATTTCTCCCTTATCACGCTATTTTTCATTTCGATCCGCAATGGTGACTCCACACATACTTCTCAGAGAACGCATTTCCACTGCATTCACCTTACTTTCATGCTTCGCCTGCCACACCCAACACTCACTCCCGCATGTCAGAGTTGGTACCAACACACCATTGTGAATCGTCAAGCGTGCCTTTTCAGACACAGCCTGACTACGCATCAAGGCATGCAGTGCACCATTAACTCTGTTACCCGCAGTCACTCTCCTTTCAATATCTTCCTCACATTTTCCGCGTCTTGTAAACATACTTCCCAAATATACAAACTCATTCACTTGCTCCAATTTCTCGCCATCCAATATCATATCACACAGTGTGACCTCTTTCTCTCTCTCCACAACCATAACTTTCGTCTTGCTTACATTTATTTTCATACCTCTTTCTCTAAACCCTTCATTCACCAAAATTAGTATGTCTTGTAACTCCGACGCCGACGAAGCAAGTAATACCTGGTCATCGGCGTACAGCAGACACTTGACACGCACCTCTTCCATGCTTAAACCACAGTCAATCTCTTTCAGATTTGTCAGACAACTATCCATATAGAGATTGAAGAGCCATGGTGACGCAACACATCCTTGTCGAACACCTTTATAGATGTTAAACCAGTCTGAGTGCGCCCCATTCACCCTGATTGCAGGCTCTAGAATTCTCATATAGAGAATTTAAAGCCCGCACCAGGCGCTCGTCAACCCCATATGTATTCGACAGCGTTGACCATAATTCATTCCTGGGTACACGATCATAGGCCTTCTCCAGATCTACAAATGCACAAATTACTTTTTTGGACTTGGCTAAATGTTTTTCACAGATGGTCCGCAGAGAGAAGATCTGATCGATGCACCCCCTTCCTCCTAAATCCCGCTTGTACATCCCACAATTTCTCATCTGTTACATTCGTCACTCTTTCAATAAGAATCTTCGCATACAATTTACCTACAACACTGAGAAGACTAATGCCTCGGTAGTTTTTGCAGTCCTGCCGCGACCCCTTCCCTTTGTGCAAGGGCACAATGACTGCTTTGGTCCAGTCGTCCGGAACACAGCCATCACGCCAACACACATTGAAAAGTAGTCGCAACAATCTTACAACAACCCCTTTGCCACTTTTCAGCATCTCGGTAGTTATCCTGTCATACCCTGCAGACTTACCCAATTTCGTACTTTTTATTGCATTCACTATTTCATCTTCCGTAATTTCTTGAACTGCATCGTTTTGTGAGTGAGTGGGAGTTGGAATGTTCACCGGCTCATTATTGAAGTAAAACTTCTAATGTCTCTTGCAAGAGCGTTTAACGCATTTAACGCCCCCTTGCTGTAGGGATGTGAAAAAATAATCGATTATTGAAATAATCGATTAAAATCGATTTTTAAAAGTAAAAAAATCGATTTTAATTAGTGATTATTTTTATGACTAATCGATTTTTTTATTAATCATTCAATTACATATTACCTATTTTTTAAAATTTAAAATATTGCAAAGCGGTATGCTTTGCAATATTTTAAATGGTTATATTATCATAATGGTGTCAGACACCATTATGATAATGTTGACCATTCTATTTTATGTCTGTTAATCACATTCTATTTGAAGTGCCATGCCTTTTATAATTTACATTTCAACACATTATACATTTTCAAAGTTCAAAGTGATTATTAGTTAGGAACTTAGTTATCATTTGAACTTAGTTATCATTCCAATTTTTAATAGTATCTATAATATTTTAATATTAATAGTCTCGGTGGTCGTGGGATCGATTCCGATCCAATGATTTCTCTGAATTACTTGATATTAGGTAGGTAACCCATGGTAAAAAGTATTTTAATGCATTTTTACAACATAGGTATCTAATGGGCTTGAGCTTGGGGGAGTACCTAAATCAAAGAACAATACGACGTTGAATATGGCGTATCCTCTTAAATACAGGAGTAATTACCAAATTCTACTCAGACCCATATTAAGATTTATACTCGAGTGGGGATTGAATCCGCCAATCTCCGTTCTACATTCGATTTTACCAATGCACCACGAGGCCCGTCGTAATGTAAGTAAGATGTGCTCTTTTTAAATTAAGCGTGTTATAAATGTATGTTTGTTACAAAGTTTTACTTCCATAGCGCGGAGGGACTCCACGCGATTTTTGTGAAGATGTCCCTCACTACACTCAAAAAGTTCTTCGAAGTAACTTTTCCAACGATGCAGAACATCCCTTTCAATACTCAACAATCATCTTTCGCTTTTATAACGTCCAACTCAGATGACCTTGAACCGCCGCGAACCAATTTAACCTGCTTCCAAAACAGTTTTAAATTGGCCCTGAAGTTCTCAGACATCTTTCTGTCAAATTTTAGCTTTCTTCTTCGCTTCCACATACACACTTTTTGCATTTCTTACCTGGTATACGTTCTCTGTATGACTTTCATTACCTTTCGCTTTGATGGCTAGTCCATCCAACCACGCCTTTTTCTTACATTCCACTACTTTCTTAACTTCTGCATCCCACCAGCATTCATCCAACGACCTTCCTTTCTTTCTTTTAGTCTCCACATACTTTGGCAGCTGCTCCAACCATACTACTTTTTACAACCTCCCATATATCATTCATTCCACCCGCATATGATACATCATCATACATATACTTTTAATGTAATCTTATTCAATAACAAGGCTGCTTGGAAAATATGTTTGACAAAAAACATCTTCATACCTTTCCCCCTAGCATGTATTAATAGACCAGGGTCGATAATTTTTGAAACCAAAAAAAATTACAGTAGGATGAAACCCATTAGAAAAGCAGTGGAATATGATCAAAATGAAAGGAAAAATAAATTACGGTCGATCCAAGTTCGGGAAGTGGGAGGGGGTGAGTTTTTAAGGGTAAAAAATGGTTTATCTTGATTTCCGGCAAAACTACAAGTCCTATGTCAAAAAAGTTAAATGGCAAAGTTGTAGGTAATAAAAAGATCTAAAACTTTTGTATTTACACTTTTTTCACATAACCTCAAAATTTAGATGAAAAATTCAAAAAACCAAGTTTTTTGATTTTTCTTTTTATCTTTTTACAATTTTTTTTTTATTTTCACGATATTTTGTGAAGTTTCCTTTTTATGTCCCAAGTACGCTGTAATTTATTTGTTTACAAATATTTATTTTTTTGCCTAATATTGAATTAATATCGAAAAAGCACCCTAATTTTCAATCGAAAATTCTGACGTCAAAATATCAGCTTTTTTCAAAAAGTTTGGGGGCTTTTTGTTCGTTGAAATATCTTCTTTCTGATGGTGTAAAAAAAATTGTGCTATTTTAGTAAATTTTCTCCCTGGTCTAAAACAAAACTTACAAAACCTAATTATATTAAACAGGTACAATATTTACTAGCTTTTATTAAAAAGAAACTTATACTATTAACTCATGTTCCATAGGTCCACATAATCTAAAGTAGGCCTGCTGTAAATTTGTTCTTATGAAAACTATTACTTAACATTTCTGCCCATCTTTCTGCATTCTTTCGGTGAGACAGGTACCTGGATGGAGAGGTACCACCAGAAGATGGATGAGGGTTATCTGGAACTCACTAGCATGTTATATGTGGTGCCGGAATTCCCACTAAACCTCTGCAGCGCACTTGTTCGTCTTAGCTGGGGCGTCAGGGGCTCGTCGCGGTTAGCATTCTACACCTGAGATTGTTCACAACCCTGTACCAGCCTTTCGATATCCGTATTTAACTCAGGCCACCAAATATAGCTTCTTACCAGTGATTTCATTTGAACATCACTATTATGAGTCTTGTGCAAAGCTCGCAAGGGGAGGCGGTACTAAATACAATCCTCGCTCAATGACAACAATGTCAACCAGGAGTTTAGAGTATTCCAAACTATCACAAGTCAAAATTAAAGGTTTATTTATATAAGTCATAATGAACTAATGTAAATTCTGAGGATAAAACCCGCATAGCAGTATCAAAACTAATTTGTTCCGTCTCAGTCCAAATTAAAAAGATGCTAAGATTCTAATATTTTGACAAAGTTTCATACTTAAAAACATGTCTTTTTCCTGATGTAACGCTGTGTGTGGTCAATCTTGCGGTTGGAGTTTTATAAAATAAATATGAACTATCCTACCTTTAAGTTGATCAAACAGGACAGTGGTAGAACTAAGCAGTTAGCTGCATGAATGGGCCAGTTCAACCGGTGAAATACCACGACCTCTCAGAAGATCGACGTAAAGTGGTTCATGCCGCGTTTCGTTCGGTGAGAGAGTACCCCGAGACCCACCCCCCTTCCTCATCCTTCCTTATCCCCTTTCCCTTAAAGGTCGGCAACGCAACAGTAACACTATATGTGTTGCTGGTGTCCATGGGCGGTGTTGGTTGCTTACCATCAGGTGACACGTCTGCTCGCTTGCCATCCTATCCTATAAAAAAAGAAAAAACTGCAAACGGTGTACAAATTTTATTAAAATCGGTTTAGAAATTTGGGAGTCCACTGCAGAAAAACAACGTGATATTTATATTAATTTTTTTTTATAAGTTTAATTTTTATATTCTGACGAGGACATTACTATTGAAGAGATTGAATGTGCGATACGAAGTATGAAAAATGATACGGCAGCAGAAATTTATTTGATGTCTGTTGAAATTATCAAACACAGTGGAACCTGTGTCCGGGACGCTTTCCTGACCTGACTTTCGCAATCTATGTTGGAGGCGTGATGTCATGATTTTTTTTGTTATTAAAAACATTCGCATTATTTTGCCAAACATTCGCGAATGCGAATATCCAAAAACATGCGAATATTCGCGTATGCGAATGCGAATATTGGTTACATCACTAATACATACATAACTTACGCCATATCCCTTGCGGGTAGGCAGAGAGAACAGAGCGCCGTAAGGCACAATTCTTTCACGCCTCACTCGTTTCGTTGACTTTCATAACTCACCTTCCTCCAGAACACGTTCTATTTGGTCATAGAACGTGTGTATTGGCCGTCCTCGACTCCTACAACCATCCACTTTTGCATTGTATATGTGCTTAGTCAGTCTTGCATCATCCATTCTTTCTACAAGCCCGAACCATCAGAACATGCCCTTTCTTACTTTTACACCGACACTCTCAATTCAACTTCCTTCCTTACAACCTTGTTTTCGACGTTTTTTGCGCCCAGGAATCTGCCCAACGCTCTTTCCTATCGCCACTTTTCTTTCTACATCCGCGGTGTACCTTCCATCCCTGCTAAAAGCGCATCCAAGATATACAATTTCATTCACCTGTTCCAGCACTACATCGTCGACCATTATCCTTGCATCCATTCTGCATTACTCCCTTTCAAACACCATAACTTTCGTTTTATCCTAGCTGGGTGAATACCCTCTCCAACAATAGCAAATCCTAAAAACTCAACGTTTCTCTTCGCAAATTTACAGTTACATTTATTAAGGCTTAAATCAGCTTTCTGTATTCGTTCACGAAAACAATATCCAACCGATGAACCATTTCAGACTGATTGCACCCACTCCCACAAACGTCATTAATTAGCACCGCAACACCAGGTATGTCTGCCAACAGAGCCGTCTTCAATCGTTAAAAAGTTCCTGGACATGCTTTCACACCAAACGCTAACCTGTAAACAGGTGTACAGTGAATAGTCATTTGCAATTATTTCTCGTTGACAAACGCGCTGTCTCATTAGTGACCAAAACCTGTGTATTTGCGCGATCCAAATCGAGAACAGTGTACACTTGACCTCCCGCAATAGTAGCAAACACTTCCCTAGAAGATGGCATGGGGTACATGTCGGACTCTGTCACCCTGGTCACCGTGCTGCGATAATTACCACATAATCGTATATCGCCATTCTTCTTAGTGATAGGCATCACAGGAGTTGCCCTCTGTGAAAATGATATAGGCTGTAACACACCTTCCTTAACCAATCTATTTATTTCATTTTCAACACGAGCCCTAATGGCAAAAGGCTTTTAAAAATCTAGGTGAAGCATCCGGTTTTAATAATTTAAAATGCTGCGTAGTTTTCTTTCCACTGTCACCAAAATCGCACTTGCTAACTCCCTTCTTCTGCCCATTATTGATTATTCAGATGCCAGCTATCCCGATCTGGTCGAAAACCAATATGAAAAGCTTGAGCGTCTCCAAAATTATTGTTTACGATTTAAATTTGGCTTGGGCAAATATGATCACGTCTCACAATTTCGAAAATAACTCGAGTGGTTGCCTATACGACATTGCCGGAGTGCTCATATTCTCTCAATTCTATATGTATAACGTTCTGTTTAACCCTTCGACTCTTTCGGTTCTCTTAAAGTTCGGTTTCAGTACTCACATGAAATGCATAGTCAAGATTTAAGGTCATCTCATAATCTGAGGGTGAAGGTGCCTGAGCATTCTACATGCTTTTATGGCAGGTCCTTCACAGTAACTGCAGTACGTCTGTGGAAGGCCTTGCCAGATAATATTCTCAAGGCTAAATTTCTGTCAATTTTTAAAGGAATGGTAAAAGATTATTATCTATTATATCTATATGATTATCTAGACTCGTAGAATAGGTATTAGCTACATTTTATATTTAATATATTCGTTTTATGTTGTCATGTTAAGTAGTATGAATTTAGTTATGTATATGTATATTATTGTCAATATGTATGTACTAATATTCTTTATACTAGTTAAATATACAAATGCAAACATCTACCTCTCTCT
The DNA here is from genome assembly GCA_905147225.2 of Euproctis similis. NCBI lineage: Eukaryota > Metazoa > Arthropoda > Insecta > Lepidoptera > Erebidae > Euproctis > Euproctis similis. The sequence goes on along the minus strand of LR990109.1, from coordinate 398,553 downwards.
TCATACAAATCTATACCACGGGAGAAATGAAAGAATAAATCGCTATCAGCGATAAGACCAAATATATAAATGTAGTGGGGTTGTTTGATGATTCGTCGTAGAAATTAAAAGTTCTTGTATTTTCGTATTCTTTATTCACTTGTGGCTCGTATTACATGTAACGTCTTTTCACTCTCAGATTCTCCGTGCGACTCCTCAATCCTTTCATTCACTCCCTGCATCCTCATAACTTTCACTCATACTTGCATTCACCTTTTATTCAAACGTTCAGAAACTTCCCACAACTCGGCAATCCTGGTATCAGTCTGACCTCAGACTGAATCATACAGATATTACAATAAATGATATTTTATCTTAAATATTCTAATTAGTCATTCCTGAACTAATCTTACAATACAGCTAAAAATAAATTTTGTTTCCCTTATTTCATTAATGAAAACTGTTATAAACTAAACAAAAGGGTTAACAGTAAGTATAGTAACATGATTATAATCATGACTTACACAAAAACTCAAACGTCGTACAAATAAATTCAAAGGAGTTAAACCATTTAAAGTTGAATCAAAGCCATCTTTTTTAATCTATATCAGAAGTAGTTCTTATAGGTCCTTCCTTACCTCTATCTATCTTCTCCACTTCATAACGGTTGTTTCCTAGCAACTTAGTAATCTTGTATGGTCCATAAAATTTCTGTTTCAATTTCAAAGCATTCCCAAATTGTGTCCTCTGAACCGCCACTAGGTCGCCTTCTTTATATACATCTCCTTCTTTTCTCTTTCTATTATAAGTTTTCCTATTTTCCTCTTGAATTCTTAAAATATGTGCTTTAGCTGCTTGCCTTGCTTCATCTCTTTGCTTCATAAATTGTAACCTGTTTTCATCTTCTAAATATTCTAATATTTCCATATCTTCTTTAAGTTTTAAGCTAACTCCAGTTAATAATTCAAAAGGGGTGGTGTTAATCGAGCGCTGATAGGTGCTGTTTAAGACTCTTTATAGTTTGCTGACAAACTTATACCAATGACCAGGTTCTTCTAAACACATCTTAGTCAAAGTAGAAATTATTATAGAGTTCATCCTTTCTACCTGACCATTTCCACGTGGTATTCCAGTTGTAATGGTAACATGTTCAATCCCTTTATCTTGGCAATATAGTTTAAACTCTCCACTTGTGAAAGCTGTTCCACGGTCTCTAACTATCCTCCGTGGGTTGCCAAAGTCTTTCTGGTGTAATTTAAGCTTCTCAATAGTCTCCTTAGATGTAGGAGTCTTGACTGGATAGATCCATACAAACTTTGTATATCCGTCAATAACCGTGAGGATGTAATTGTACATTTTCTTGGTAGCATCTAAAGGTCCTAGATGATCACAATGCAATGTGTCTAAAAGTACTTCTCCTTTGTCGAGTGGGTGTAAAAAGCCTTCTCTTTTTCCTAACTTCCTACTGGATAATATACATGGTACACATGTAGAGACAACCTTATCAATTTTGCTATCCAAATTTGAAATATAATAGTCTTTTTCTATGATATCTTTTATTTTCTTTCTTCCGAAATGTCCTATGCCATGTGCTCTTTTAATTATTTCCATATCCATCACCTGAGGAATCACCAACTTTTTCAATAAGCCTCTATAGATAACTCCATTCTCTAGCAAATAATCATCATAAGGTTTTTCACTAAGGATTTCTTTTATAGCTTTTAACTGGTCATCTTCCTCTTGTGCTTTCTTTACTCTAGCATGTAACTCTAGGTCTACAAAACAGAAATATCTACTCAGGGTATCAACATGCTTCATCTTGTGACCAGTTCTATGTTTAATGACATAATCAAAGTCCTGCAAAAATAATATCCATCTGGCTACTTTTGCAGAGACATCTTTTTTGTTCAATGTCTTCTGGAAGGCTTCACAATCTGTGACTATCTTGAAATCAATCCCAATTAGGTATCTTCTGAATTTTTTCACCGCTTCAATAACTGCCAGTGCTTCCAACTCATAACTACTATACTTCTGCCGGACTTCAGTGGTTTTTCTACTCATATAGTGAACTGGATGCAGTAAACCATCTTGGGAGTCTTTTTGTAACAATATAGCTGCATAACCATGTTTGGAGGCATCAGTATGTAATTCTGTCTGCAGTTGTATATCAAATATTCTTAACACAGGTTCACTACACAATTTAGACTTTAAAGTTTGAAAAGCTTTTCTATGTATTTCTTCAAAACAAAATTCACCACTTCTTATTAAGTCTGTTAAAGGTTTTGCAATTAGTGCATAATTTTCTATAAATTTTCTAAAGTAGGAGGTTAGTCCTATAAAACTATGAACTTGTTTTAAACTTCTAGGTACAGGAAAATTTATAACAGCTTTAGTCTTTTCTACAGAAGGTTTCACTGTCCCATTGGAAACATTATATCCCAAATATTCAACTGATCTTTGAAATAACTGACAATTTTTTCGAATTAATTTCGAGTCCATATTCAGCCGCGACTCTTAAGACCTCTTGAAGTCTACATATGGCTTCATTTTCATCCTTAGCAAGTATAATTATGTCGTCGATGAATATTAAAATAACTCCACTCCTTATAAAATCTGAAAATATTATGTTAATATATCGGGTAAAATACTTTGGACAGATAGAGAGTCCAAAAGGTGCCCTTAGAAATTCATATTGGCCTTCTGGGTTACTGGTAACAAATGCTGTGTATTTTATTGACCCTTCATCAATAGGTAAATGAAAAAATCCATTCTTCAAATCAATTGTGCTAAACACTTGTGCTTTACATAATTTATCAATGTGGTCCTCAATTATTGGTAGTGGGTATTCATCTTTAACCATCTTTTGGTTTATCTTTCTATAGTCTACACACACTCTTGTAGTTCAGTCTTTCTTCTTAACTAGTACTAAAGGGCTAGCATACTCAGAGTTACTCGGTCGGATAATACCCTTTGATAACCACTCATCTACTTGCAATTTCACTACGTGCTTTTCGGTTAGTGCCAATCTGCGAGGTCGTTGTGAAACTGGAATGTCATCTCTTAGAACAATCTTCAACTTTATAGGTGCTTCTTTGGTCTTTAATGGTTTGTAGTCGTCTATGATGGCTTGTAGTAATTGGTTGTTCTCCTTACTGTAATCAATACAATTAATGCATCGTAAATATGAACTATCATAACACTGTGGCGTTACTTCAACTTTACCTCCCTCTATAATAGTGATAGTATTATATAAAAATGGTTGACCCAATATCACATGGTATGGTATGACGTTTGAATTTACTACATGCAAAGCTACTAAGTAACTATGACCATCAACAATTATTTCAATGTCGAACTTACCTATCGAATATACTTTGCAAGATCCTAAACCCGTTAACAACATTCTTTCGGGTTTGTAAATACAATTCAACTTACAAAATAACTCATAAGTAATTAAATTCAAATCACTGCCAGTATCTATTAAAGCTTCTACTACACAATCATTCATCTTTACTTGTTTCACACTTTTATTAAATTTAAAGTTTACTTCGCTTACATTCAATACAACATCGTTAATGTCTTTAGTGCCGCCATTGCTGTTATCATCCACAGAAAGCGACGTGATTGCTTACCCGCATTGTCGGTAATTAAGTCCTTCACTCGCGCATCTTCAAATTGTTGCTTACTTCACTCGAGTTGATCTCGCAAGCTTCCGCCTCCTTCGAATGTTTAACGAACATAGCCGATCTTCCCCGATGATTAGCGTTAGCGTTTGGTACCTTCTTTTAATATGAACGATTTTTCACAATTTCTGCCGATATGCCCAAACTCGTTACATTTAAAACAGCGAACATCTCGAAAACTGGCCTCACGATAATCACGATTGTCCGTTTCTTTTATTTTTAATGTGGGTAGTCGTTTCGGCGGATCTGCGCGTTTCGATTTATTTTTAAATGTTTCATATTGAAAAAGCTTTTCCTTAAATGCTGAATACGTTGTGACGCCGTAGAGTATCAGCTTGTTAGATTCATAATCGGAAATACCATCAATGATGTATTGAATTGCCACATAATCTGGAAATTTCGCTCTTTTTCCGAGTTCTTTCATAACGAGCATATACTGGTAATACGATTCATTTGATTGCTTCTTTCTTCTACTCATAATTTCATGCATCTGCTTACTGTTAGTTATCTCCGGGAATTCCTTCGTTAAAGCCGTCTTGAGTTCGTCGTACGTTTTAAAAGTTTTCTCAGTCTTCAGCCATAGTTCCGCTGTTCCAGACAAGCAACGCCGTGCGATTATTAATTTTTGTTGTTGACTCCATCCGAAAATTTCCGCATTGTCTTCTAAATCTTGCGTCCACTTAGCAGAAGAATATGTTGTGTCATCTCCCGTGAACTTCGGTAGGCCATCAATAATGTAAAACGGGTTGTACCTGCCTTCGTCGATTTTGCTTTCAGCCATCTTAAATTTACTATCTTCGTGTACCTCTAAAAAAAAATTTCACCTTTGTATCCGCGTAAATCCTGTATATATTACGTAGATCCCGGACGAGAATTTGTAGAGGGGTTGTTTGATGATTCGTCGTAGAAATTAAAAGTTCTTGTATTTTCGTATTCTTTATTCACTTGTGGCTCGTATTACATGTAACGTCTTTTCACTCTCAGATTCTCCGCGCGACTCCTCAATCCTTTCATTCACTCCCTGCATCCTCATAACTTTCACTCATACTTGCATTCACCTTTCATTCAAACGTTCAGAAACTTCCCACATAAATGTACAATAAAGTGTAAATAAATAAAACTGCTGTATAAAATCCTCGGAGCTTAGATCCCCTTTCATCACACCGTCTCGAATGTGAAAGCGAATCCGAGTCGCATCGAGTAATAAAAATATAGCAATCGTCAGTCCTGACGGTCCGAAGGTCGTGTGCAGGGCGCCATCTGCGACTTCTGCGAGGCGTGGGTGTGCCACGGGCGCAAGTGCCTGACGGCGCACGCGTGCTCGTGCCCGCTGGCCGACGCCGCGTGCCTGGAGTGCGAGCGCGGCGTGTGGGAGCACGGCGGCCGCGTGTTCCGCTGCTGCTTCTGCGCCGGCGCGCTGTGCGAGGACGACCAGTTCGAGCACCAGGCCTCGTGCCAGGTGCTGGAGGCCGAGACCTACAAGTGCCAGTCCTGCAACCGCCTGGGCCAGTACTCCTGCCTGCGCTGCAAGACGTGCTTCTGCGAGGAGCACGTGCGGCGCCGCGGCGTGCGCACCGAGCGCCGCGCCGCGCCGCCCTGCCCGCGCTGCGGCTTCCTCACGCACGTCACCAGCGACCTCAGCATGTCCAGTGAGTGCGCCCCGCCCCCCGCCGCCCCCGCCACCCCACCGCCCCCGCCACCCCGCCGCCCGCTCACTGTCCTGTCTGTTGCAGCTCGCTCGCACCGCTACGGTCGTCAAGGAACGGCAGCGCCCGATGAGGACGACGATGCGGACGCCTACGGTGAAGCCGGTTACAGCTATGCCGGTAAACACCACCTAAGCGATTATACTCTGTCCACGATGAGAATGGTTTTTTCACAGGTCGCCAACTGACAGAGTTGGTGATGTCCGAAAGTAAGATCGATCGTTCGACGACGATTTTCGACGGGCCTCGTGGCGCATTGGTAAAACTACCGGCTGCAGCATTGAGGTCGGGGGTTCGATTCCCACTCGAGCACAAATATCTGTGACAAACATGAATATTTGTGTGGCGTCTGTGTGTTTTTCTATGTATTATAAGTATGCATTTACAAAAGAAAAGTATATGTGTATTAATATCCGTTATCTAGTATCCATAACACAAGCATTTAGTTGCTTAGCTTGGAACTAGAGGGCGCTGTGTGTATTGTGTCCAAGATATTATTATTATGTTTAACCTATCGATATTCTATAATCCTCGATTTTATAAAAACATAATCGATTAAGCAATTTTTTTCCTGTTGTTCATGTATGACGTTTCTGTTTCAAGGGTAATACTCAACGACGCGTTTTAATTTGAATATGTACAATGGAAAACTTAATATGTATAGATTACATACTATTTACATAACATTTATTTCTATCGATTATATACCGATCTACCGATATTTATTACACATAACTTCCGAAAATAATTTCGAAAAGTCATTAGTGTGAGCCAGGCTTGAATTCGATACTTCTTGATTCAGAAGCGGGGTGCTCGACCACTGAACCACCGAGACCAAAATAATAATAACTAATAAATATCGATGACTGTCAACTTAGTGCCGTACAACCTTTATCGACTTTGGGACATAAACATAACGGCAAGACGAGGCTTAATAGCCGCTGCCAGTTTTGTCATATGTGTATGTAAAGAAAACAACGGCAATTAACAAATCATGTAATATCTTAATAATAAGTTACAGATATTTGTCCACTATGGACTGAAGATATTTTAAACATAAGTATCCAACTTGAAGATATGTATGCAAAGTGTATTTCTTATATCTATTTATTTAACATACATACATAACTACACGCCAAATCCCTTGCGGGCTCGGCAGAGAGAACATAACTTCACGCCTTTTTCTACCCGAAGGTGTAGGCAGCGGCTGTTAAGCCTCGTCTCGCCACTATGTTTACGTGCCAAATGGAATAGGTGGCGGACTTATTGCCATACCGGGCACAAAGTTGTCAGTCATCGCCGACGTCAAACCAGGGCGACAAGCCGCCGTCAACACGCACACACGCTGGGCAGCCCTCATAAGTGGACTGCACAGCGCGCAGCAGTGCGCCGCCCACCCCGTAGCCCGGGAGTTTGTCCCACAGATTCTTTCGTAACACCCTGTCAAACGCTTTTTACAGATCCACAAAACCGCAGAAAACCTTCCGGCTAACAGCCAGTTGTTTCTCCACGATGTTGCGGAGTGAAAAAATCTGGTCCATGCACCCTCGTCCTTTTCTAAAACCACCCTGAGCCTCCCACAACACTCCATCAGATATCACCCTCATTCTCCTTTCAATAATTTTCCCATACACTTTCGTTGCTAAGCTAATCAAAGTGATGGCCCTGTAACTGGCGCACTGCATACGTGATCTCTTACCTTTATACAAGGGCACGATGACAGCACGCCTCCAGTCTATGGGAACCTTACCCGACGTCCAGCATAGATTGCTCAAGGTCAGGAAAGCGTCCCGGACAAAGGTTCCACCGTGTTTGATCATTTCAGCAAACATCATATCAATTCCAGCTGCCTTACCATTTTTCATGCTTCGTATCGACCATTCAATTCAATTCATGCCTCTTTGCACAACCACATACTTCTTTTGCACTATCCACTATACTTTCTTTCATTCTTTCCCAGCATTCTTCAGCACCTAAGTCAGAAAGACTCGTCTACTGACTAGGTCTACATATACATACTCTGTACACTTTCATCTTGTAATTTTTCACACCTTATCCTTTCAAGCTCACCGAAATGGGTACGAACTCGCCAGTGCGTCCACTTCTTGAAAAGGCCCACGAACCGGCTTATTACCAGGTAGTGGTCCGTATCAAGAGTGGGGCCTCTGTAGGCTCTTGTATTCCTTAGTGTATTTCGGAGACGACTATCTACCAGAGTCAGATCAATCATACTTTTTTGTTCCTTCCGTCTCTACGTATACGGGTGAATATCTTTATGACGGCATAATGTGTTAGACACAAGGAGGTTCCGTTCCAGGCATACGTCCAAGATCGGCTTACCAGCATCATCCACTCTCCTGTCATCGTCCGGACCAAGGACAGCCTCTAGGCGATCTCTCTTAGTTCCGACCCATCCGTTCAGATCACCACACAGAATTATCTTTTCATTACCTTTGACCAGATCCAGAGTGTCCCTAACAGTTTCCCAAAACTCCTCGAGTTCATGGGGATCAGCGGAGCTGACGGGAGCATAAGCTGTGACCAGGAAGACCAGTGATCCTTGGGTCGTGAGATGTCTTGGGCCTACCAACCCATAGTCTTTCACTCTGGAAGCAAAGCGGGAGGAAATAACGACACCCACACCTCACTGGCACGGACGTCCTGGTCCACTCCAGACCATAGGACCATGCCACCTGGGAGTCCTCGGCCTCACTCCCCTTCCGCTTTGTTTCGGTCAAAATTAGTCATCATCTCATTCATTTTTCTTATCATGCTACCTCTAACATTCCACGTGCCTATACGGCACTCCCCTCTCCTCGTCCCGCCATTTTTGGCGATGCGTGAAGGGTGCCGGCCCCCTTCGCCGCATGCACATGCAGCCACACCGACGGGGGCTAATCGCTGCCCGTCGCATACGGGGCACGCCCTAGCAGCCAGCGCGGCTGTACTCATTTCGGTCAAGATTGCGTTCCTCTGGGACGGCAGGGGTCGCGACGTGCACGCTCTTGACATGACCCCTAATTATCTATTTAATTTGCTTAATATTCCACACCATTAAGACATCATTAATATTTCAGGGGAAGAAGGTGGCGCATATGGCGGCGATTACTCCTACTCTGAGTCAGAAGAAGACTCTGATGATGAGGAGGAATCCGACGAAGGTTCGGAGGAGGACACCACGAAGGATGCTGAGAGTACACCCGCGACTGAGTCCAAGTGACTACAGTGCCTACGCGAAGTGATTAGTTGAAAATTGAAATAAACCTATATTGTTTTCAGTGTAAAGGCATGATGACACATTGGTGGCACTGTAAAATCTGTTTGCCCTTTTAAACAAGTAATTTACTCCACAAACAGAGTTTTCTTCCTGGCTAATGCCAGCGGGTAGACAAAAAAGAAATAAAAAAAATACCTAGAAAAGTCACACTGGGTTTTTATTGTAATTTGGAAGTGAATTTGTTATGATTAACTTATTGAAGTTGTGATTAACCATCATTTGATTTGATGACCAAATAAATTATTCAACAATGGTCAACAACTTGGTAATTGAAATCTATGGTACCTTCTCAATGGGGGTTTGCCTATCTACACTCACACGTGCCTACCCCCATGGAAAAAACGTGATTGTATACATGTAATTCCTTAATTCTTGTTCTATGATTTCTGTGTTACTGTTAACAGTAATAGAGATTGCAGTATGTAATATAGATAAAACGATATGAATACTTAGTTATGCCATAAAAATTGTAACAAAGAAAAAATTTTGTATTTAATTGCAAATAACATTTATTACTTTTACAGTGTGTTACTTTAATACATAAATATAAAACGATATAAAATATAAAAAGCTTATTCGAAGTGGTCTCCATTGGCTGCAATACAGGCCTTTAAACGTTGAGGCCAGTTATCAATAGAAACACGCACTCTTTCCATGGGAAAATTCTTCACTGCCAATCGCATGGATTGTTTTAGGGACTCTAAATTATTATGACGTTTAGAGCAAGTCGTACTCTCTAAAACTGACCACAAATCATAATCCAGTGGATTAAGATCGGGACTAGACGACGGCCAGTCTTCAGCTCTAATGAAGTCCGAAACGTTCGCTTCCAACCAAGATTGCGTGGACCGAGCTTTATGACCCGGTGCCGAGTCTTGCTGGAAGGACCATACTTCGTTATTGAACATGGTGTTGTTAAGGGGTTTGATTACCTTTTCAAGAATGGTATCTTGATACACTTGTGCCGATGTTTTGATACCTTTTTCACAAAAATATGGCTCAGTCACTCCTTCGTAGCTAACACCCCACCAAACCATCACTGAAGTCGGATAATGCCCACGTTGCACTCTGTCAACTAATTGGGAAGCTTCCTTAGAGCTTTGAGCATAAATACGGTAATTTTTTTTGTTAAAATGTTGCTCAATTGTAAAAACTTTTTCATCCGTAAACAATATTTTTCTGTGACCTCCCTTTGCGTACCGCTTCAGTAGTTGTTTAGATTTTAACACCCTATTCTTTTTTAAATTATCAGTTAATAAATGACCAGTGCGCCTCTTATAGGCTGCAAGTCCTAAGTCATCTAATATAATACGCGACATTGTTCTAGGTGCTATCTTCATCTCCCGAGATAAAATCTTTTGCTTGCGGACGGGATTTCTTCGAATTCTTTCCCTTACTGCTTTGATCACCTTTTTCGTACGAACACTACGTGGACGGCCAGGTCTTTTTCTGTCACAAACAGAGGAGGTCTCATTGTACCTATTAATAGCCCGGTACAGAAACATTTGACTAATACCAAGTGTATGGAGAGTTTTAAAAATTGCATTTGGCTCCATACCTTCTTTGTGTAATGCAATCACAGCGATGCGGTTCTCTTTATCACCCCACTCCATTTTAATATCGCAAAATATTGTACAATGTACTGGCGCCAAAACGAGAAAACACAATGAACAATCGTATAAAAATGACATTCCAAATTCAAATGTAATATTTTTTTATTTTTAGTTGTAACAGTATTTATGACCAGCCTAAGTACTGTGTACACCTCTCACACCAAGCGAAAAGCAGCACAAGCCACTTTTTATCAATATTCTGAGAGGCGCAGCGAACTGCGTGACTGCACCACTGTTAAAATGAACTATAATGATGATACCTATCTACTTTCCAGCAAAAAAATTATCTAAATCGATCCATAAACAAAGAAGTTATGGATTAACCTAGAGGAGGAAACCCCAACGGTGGCTGAGAGTACATCCGCGACTGAGTCCAATGTTCTTATACTAAATAAAAATTAATTAAAATACTACTGATTATCGAAAATTATAAAATGAATAAAATACTATAGTAATTCGATTGGAGAATTAAATAGCGGTTTAGTACGATAGAATAATTAAAATACGCAGCAGAATATTTTACATCATTTATTACTCATCAAACCAAACTAGAACGTCTCGATGGTCCAGTCGACGAAGATGGTCGAGCACCCCGCTTCTGAATCCAGATGTCACGGGTTCAATTGGTTCACACCCATGACTTTTCGAAAGTTATGGTTATGTGATAGATATCGATAACAGAAAAACTTTGTGCCCGGTGTAACAAAAGGTTCGCCACCTATTCCATTTGGGACGTAAACATAACGGCGAGACGAGGCGTAGCAGCCGCTGCCTACCTTCGGGTAGGAAAGGGCGTGAAGTTATGTTAAAACAAAAGAACGGCTATGGCTGGCTTTGACATGGATCCCCTCTTTGTATCTGGCTAATGGCAAGGAGGCTTTAAACGGCTGGCTTATGTCGGGGTGTCTATGTGGCGTTTGACGGCAAGTCTTGCCGGAAGCATTGACTAAAATATGGGTATCAAATTAACGATTTATTATACGCGTAATGTACGTCGCATCGAACGAAATACACAATACACTTGCCAGTTGATCGCTGTCTGTTAATCGCTGTGATTGGTGTTCGAATGTTAGAGATGGACACTCCATGTATCGTGGAGTCTTAGGACTTATCGATAAATTAATTCAATATTAATTCGAGTATCAGCTCATGTCTTGCTTTGTTCCTACCTTTATTCTAACACTACAAATTTCAACCAAAGTGCTTTGTAATTTTACTGGCAGCAGTTTATTTGACAGTATAAGTTTTCACCAATTTGACCAATCGCCGATGGAAAATCATCTCGTCCTTCTCATACGGGCAGTAACCGAAGTATAATGTCGACGTTCGGCTTCGTTATTTAACCAGAACTGTGAGGCCAACTCTTACAAAAAAGCAAATATTTAATAAATATGTACCTATAGTTTCAAGGACAATAAAAATAACTTGAGAGGTGACAAGGGACACCCGGATGGAACGAAGTTCCTTTCGATTAATTAGTGAAGGAATTGTAATAAAATTTTAGAACTAAAAAAAACATATATAAAATATGAAAACATGGTGAATAAAACTTCAAAAAGAGTTCCGATACCGGACCCGAACCCGAGCCCCCTGTATGAGAGCAAGGTATCCCAGCCACTAGACTATTTGGGTAGTTACACATTTTTCTAAATAAGCCGATACTTGAAAGTGCAGTTTGGCATGGAAAAAGTGTCGTGACAATTTTTGCCGTCTGGGGACTAGACGCGCGATAAGGAACGTCGTTCCAATATTTATAGATAAAGTTTATATACTATTGGGAAAATATGTTATATTAATATGTCGGAATAAATAATAATAATAATAACCTTTATTTCGGGCAAGCCCATATAGTGTTAGTAACAATGATCTTATAAACTAGTGTTAGTAAAGAAAAAACATTATTTTTGGAACCTAGTGTGGAGCTCCATCCAATGTTGCATCATCGGAGACTCCCATTTGTCTACAAATACTCTCACGGTACCGTTGTTACTGCCTCTTACACGAGCGAGGATAGAGGCACATCTTTTACGAATTATTGCCGAGAAGCCATCAATATACCGCTGAGCAAACATTCCTGACGCACTACAGCGCCACGGCAGCCCCAACAATACCCTGAGCGCATTGTTGTACTGTACCCGCAAGTCGCTGTATACGCGCCGACCATAACTGGTCCACAGACTGCAAGTATAGAATGATTGGCAGAATGCTTTAAATAATGTTATTTTAACCGGTTCTGTGCACCTCGCAAATCTGCGGGCCAGCATGTTACACCGCACAGCCAGCGACCTACGTTCCCTTTCAATGTCCTTGTTGTCACTTAGATCCTCGGTGACCCAGTGACCCAGGTACTTAAAACTGGTGACCCTTAGAAGAGGTGAACCACAAAGTAGCACCTCGGGTATACTTTGATATCCTCTGTTACCTGCTTTGAATATTAAAACTTCACTTTTCTTAACATTGTACCTGAGCCCATGAGTCACCGCATATCCTTCACACACCGACAGCAACCTCCTCATGGCAGCGATCGATGGGCTCAGCAGCACCATGTCGTCTGCGTAACTAACGTTGTTTATGCAGACACCATCAATATAGCATCCGACGCTGGCGCTGCTGAGCCCGACAATCAGCTGGTTCATGTAAAGGCTGAATAACCGTGGCGAGGACAGACCACCCTGCCTTACCCCACATTCCATCCTGTATACATCAGAGCAGGACCCTGCCCACTTAACACTGTTTATTTGGTTGTTATACCAATATTTTAGAAGAGATGTAATTTCGGGAGGCAAAGTGGTCTCCTGCTGTAATTTTCTCCACAGGACATTGTAATTTACAAGATCAAATGCTCGTGATAGATCCAAAAAACAGGCTATTACAGGCGTATCTCTGCTAGTGTAGTACTGAACAGTCTGCTTAAGGCACATAATAGCACATTCAGTAGACAGACCTGGTCTGAATCCGAACTGGCTGTCATGTAATTTAATGTGCCTAGACAGTTGCTGATCAAGCAGACTGTCCAGCACCTTGGCGATGACAGTTGCCAGAGATATGGGCCTGTAATTTGAAACATCAGAGGCATCTCCAGTTTTATTTTTGATAATAGGCACTACATCTGTAAACATTAGGTCACAGGGCAAATAACTGTGATACATACAAAGGTTAAAGAACATAGCAAGAACTCGCGGCAAGTGTACACCAGCGTGCTTCAGGTGCTCAACGCTGAGACCGTCGTGGCCTGGTGACTTACCTCTTTTCATGTTTGTTATTATTGTTTTAACCTCTTTAGCACTGAATGTAACGGCAACGTTCTCAGGCGGCACGCCACTCCCAGCATCCAGCACCCGGCCACACGGATCAGTAGGTATGGTGTGTGATTTAACCATGAAATGTTGTTTAAAGCAATTGGCTATGTTTGCCGATCCACTTACACCCGCCACACTCACGGGACGGCTCGACCTTGGGCTCAAACTGTTCGTGGCTTTCCAAAATGTACCGAACTGTTTGTCTGAATGACTCTTTGCTATCATGTCCATTTTAATTTGTTGAGCGTTATCCTGACAAAACTTAAGTTTGCTTTTAAACGTTTTTCTAGATTTACACATATTCTCATAAATATAGCCGTTTTTAGGTTTGCCATGTGCAAGCCAAGTTTGATACCATTGCCGAGCCTCCCTATGGGCGACACGAACATATTTATTCCAACCCGCTACATAATTTCTTTTATTAGGCCCTTTTATACTACCAACATAAGTAAGCACTGCGCCCTCTTGCAACACGGTAATAATTTCCTTATACATCTTATCTAGAAGGGTACAGTGATAAGAGTCAGAACACACTACCTGGGCACATTCACTAAAGTCCCGTGGGAAGACTATATATAGATCTTAGTTTAGAATTACAGTAGCTCGAATATTCACTAATTTTAGTTTCGCTTCTGTCACCCCACACGACTTTATTCACAATATTATCATAACGTTGTAGTTTAGGTACAATAAGATTGAAATTACAATCGATGAGTACAGGAATATGATCAGACACGTAAACATCATACCCAACTGACACATTTGTAACAAGTTGTCTCGCCGAACTACTTACAACACAATGGTCCAACCAGCGGAGTGCGCCGTTCGCATCACTCCGGAACGTATAAGAGTCTGGAGGCAAAAGTTCCAGGTCCACGCAGGACCACACCTGTTCTTCACACACTGACAGTAACTCACTTGCAAACCGTTCACCTGGATGCGCGTTAAAGTCCCCTAGTATAAATATCGATTCCGTGCCACTATTTTCACTAATAGCTATTATTTCACTCATACAGTCCGTAAATTCCACTAGATTATCTATCGAATTTGTAGGCATATACACTGAAAATATTAGTAAACACCGGTCCGAATAGTCGATTTTTATTGCCACTAATCTATCACTTTTACACGGCACCACCGTTACTGACTGGAACGTAGTCTTTCGCCATAACAATGCCACTCCACCGTAGGGTCTGCCAGTCAGTACACCGACAGATGTATCAACGGCGGATTTACCCGTATATGCGAAATCTCCATGTAGGCTCCCCAGAAACGGTACATCGTGAGGTAACAACCACGTCTCCTGCAACGCGATGACGTCACACTCCTCACATAAGTTCCGTACACTGGGCGCAGATCTGACAATATTTTTACAATTAAATGTTGCAAATACTACATTAATGTCTGATACATCCATTATGTTTGTGTGTCTTTAGGTATATTTTTATTTAAGATATTATCTCTGCCATTCCTGAGATGAATAAACCGTCTAAAGGTGATCCCCTCTGGCCATAGATTGTCATCCAGGAATGAATCGATTTTATGCTTCGGGACAAGAACCTTGAACGCGTTATACGGCCTCTCATTTTTCATGATGATTTTTTCCAATGTGACATTTTCATTGGTCTTCATTTTTATATAGTCGCATATATCCGCTTCCGTTGTATCCTTGTCAACGTGGGATATAAATAATGGTATTTTTAACTCGGCCACCTTAAACTTTCCTTTTTCGCTCGTAACAGCTTTCCCTGTCATTCCCATATACCGATATTTGTGTTTCCTTTTTTGCACTATTTGCCAATTATTGTCCTGTGTCGTAACATTCCATTTGCCATTACTAACTATTTGCGACATTGTTTGTTTCGGTAAGACGTTATCCGTGGAAGCGTTGTCGTTGTTAACCACTACTGCCGTTGCTGTCGGCGCGCAGAGCGGCGTAAGCGGGATAGATATACCTTGCATCTCAGCGGTTGTCACTCCACGTTGTGAGCGGGGGAGCGAGACGCAAGCTACACTCGGCACCTCGGGTACTTCACTCGTTCTTGCCTGTGTAGTCGTTGTATTTGAATTAAGTTGCGTTCGCGAACCTTCTTTTTCATTTCGTAAATACCCTCCTCTTTTCATATTTATGTTGGAAATTTCCGTTGGCAATTGTAATTTATTATTGCTTATTTTAATCTCATTAAGTTCGTCTTTTGTTACATAATTAGTTTTAATTTCGGAAATATCTGCCTTCATAACCAACAGATCTTTTAATAACTTTGTCACATCAACGTGATCAAAGCATATCGGCGGTAACTTATGAAGATCGTAGGCCACATATAAAGGTATTTGATCTGGATCCGTGGTCTTAAACACATTGATCATGTCTTCTAAATCCTTTTGTTTTTTATTCTTTCGCCTGGAAACTAATTTTTGAGTCGTTTTCGTCGAAACAAACAGCAGTTTCTTAGCTTCGTCTATGTCCTCCTCCGAAAAACTTGACGCGCATATTCTTATTAAACTCTCGTTATCCACTACATCTTGCCTATTTCGAATAAAGGCTAGGACCTCCGAGATCACAATATTGCAATTCGAACACTTAAGCGTTTTAGAGTTCGTATTTGTAACTGACACTTCACTAGCACTTAACTCGCGTCCGCTCGCCATTATGCACGACTGACGAATGAGTAGTATTTAACATTTTTTTTATTTGCTATGATTGTCGTTACACAAAATCAATAAAGTTGGTATAATAAATTGGTTGGATATTAATATCGATAATCTAATGAGTGTGTCTCCTCACTAGTCGCCCTGCTCACAATGAAAATGACGTCTCGCTGTGGGCGTGGTTTTTCAAAAAAGTGACACGCTTGAAATGTATGGAAATATGACATCGCAGCCGTTCTATCTTGATCTATTTCTGTGGTGCTCTCTGTATCAGTGAGAGTGGCTTTTGAACAACTGCCATCTTTTTGTTCATCGCTCGTGAAAATGATCTCTGCAGAGTTCGAAACGTCGGGAAATAAATATAAATAAGTAATAAATAAATATAATACATATAATAGATACTGTCCGACCTAAGGTCTATTTTTGGCCGAAGCCGAAGCCGATTAATCGGCAATCTCCACAACCTTCGGCCGAAGCCGAAGGTTATAAACTATTAGTAATTTAATAATTTTCTTCAATATTATGCACAGTTAAAGAACAATATCAGCGTAAAGTGCCTCTTGTCGCTTTTTTCTCGGCAATAGAGGTATCCGCACTAAACTAAGTGCAGTCCGGTCCGTTAGTCACTCACTCTTTCGTAACAGTTCGTTTAATTCCGACTGTTTTCGGACCTTCGGCTTCTGCCCAGAATTTGGCCAAAGCCGAAGTTCTCGCCGAAGATGGATTTTTGGCCGAAGGTGGGCGAAGCCGAAGCCGAACCCGAATCTCCGGTCGGACACTAATAATAGATAATGGTTGACGATGTAGTGATGGAACAAGTGAATGAAAGTGTATATCTTGAATGCGCTTTTAGCAGGGATCGAAGGTACACCGCGGATGTGGAAAAAAGAGTGGCATTAGGAAATAGCGTAAATGGAGCGCCGGGAAGATTCTTGGGCGCAAAAACCATTATTAGCAGAAAAGTCCAGCTAACAATTCACAATGGAATACTGATCCCAACGCTATCTTATGGAAGCGAGAGCTGGGTATGGCAGAGCGTACACGAAAGTAGGATTAACGCGGTCGAAATGAGGGCACTGCGCAAAATCTGCGGATTTGATTCTACTTATTAGATAACATCCTACTTATTAGATAACATCCCTATTATTAAAATGCAACATGGTAATGACGTTCAGTTTGTTAAATCAGAAATTGTTTGTTATGTTTAGAATGATTTATATGTGAAAGCAGATCGCGAAAATTTCTTGAAACTACAATAAATATGTAATCAAAAATAAAACATTCAGGACTAAAATTACTTACTAAATTACGTCGCCTTAATTTATTCGTTCCATTAGGTACTGATTTCAAACTATTACATTTGTATCCATCCATCATCCCGCATTTTATACCCTTGGAGGTAGAATTGATCAAAATCCTTTATTTGCGGTTGCCTACGTCATAACATATATCTGCAATCTGCATACCAAGTTTCATACTTATCCGTCCAGTGGTTTGGGATGTACGTTGATATGTCACTATGTCAGTCAGTCACCTTTGAGTTTTATATACTTAGTCATGCCATAAATATTGTAACAAAGAAAAAAAATTTTTTTTAATTGCAAATAACTGTGTGTTACATTAAAAGTGTGTTACTTAAATATATAAATATAAAACGATATAAAATATACAAAGCTTATCTGAAGTGGTCTCCATTGGCTGCAATACAGGCCTTTAAACGTTGAGGCCAGTTATCAATAGAAACACGCACTCTTTCCATGGGAAAATTCTTCACTGCCAATCGTATGGATTGTTTTAGGGACTCTAAATTATTATGACGTTTAGAGTAAGCCGTACTCTCTAAAACTGACCACAAATCATAATCCAGTGGATTAAGATCGGGGCTAGACGACGGCCAATTTTCAGCTCTAATGAAGTCCGAAACGTTCGCTTCCAACCAAGATTGCGTGGACCGAGCTTTATGACCCGGTGCCGAGTCTTACTGGAAGGACCATACTTCGTTATTGAACATGGTGTTGTTAAGGGGCTTGACTACCTTTTCAAGAATGGTATCTTGATACACTTGTGCCGATGTTTTGATACCTTTTTCACAAAAATATGGCTCAATCACTCCTTCAAAATTCAAAATATCTTTATTCCATAGACTTTACAAAGTACTTAGAATCGTCACATAAAAAAACATTCACAGAGCTTAGATTCCCTTTCATCACACTGTCTTGAATGTGAAAGCGAATCTAAGTGCCAGTTCCGGCGTCAAGGCTTCTTGAGAAGAACTGGCAAGAAACTCAAGGCCGACTCTTTTCAAATATCCAGTTTAACAAATAGTAATAAGTACAATCAATACAACACAAAAGGAGCAGTTCAATTCCAAACTTTTTTATCGTTTATATAGTCTGCGATACATTAATAAGCCCTTTGATATAATCTACTTTTAATATAAATTTTAAATTTCCCCATGGATAATTCAATCGCGTCGTTTGGAAGTTTATTGTAAAAGCGTATACATTGACCTGGGAACGAGTTAGAGATTTTATGGAGCCTAGTAGTGGGCACAGCGAGTTTGTTTTTATTTCTTAAATTTAGTTTATGAACTTCACAGTTTTTCTTAAATTTAGTTTTATATTTATGAACATAAATAAGATTTTCATAAATATATTGTGAATAAAATGTCATAATTCTTATTTCTTTGAATTTATTTCTTAGTGTATCCCTGGGACTCATCATATAGATAGCGCGAACGGCTCGTTTCTGGAGCACAAAAACTGAATCTGCATCCGCGGCACTACCCCAAAGTAATTAGCCGTACGACATAATGCTGTGGAAATAGCTAAAATAAACTAAACGCGCAGTATCAACATCGGTTAGCTGACGTATTTTCCTTACAGCGTAAGCTGCTGAGCTTAGTCTGCCTGAAAACGTTTCTATATGTGGGCCCCATTGTAATTTAGAATCCAATGTTATACCAAGGAAGACAACCTTATTGACCAATTCCAATCTCTCATTGTCCATCACTACACTGGTTTTTACTTGTTTAACATTTTTTGTAAAAAAATTAACATATTTGGTTTTATTACTATTTAAAAGCAAATTATTAGCACTAAACCAGTTTACAATTTTTGAAAGAGCATTGTTTACATCGTCAATTACTGTCTGTTGTCTATTTACCTTAAAAACGAAAGAAGTGTCATCTGCAAACAAAACTATTTCATGATTATTTTTCACAAGATATGGCAGATCATTAATGTACAAAAGAAACAGGAAAGGTCCTAAAATAGAGCCTTGTGGCACTCCCATTGCTACAGCTGATCCATGTGATAGCTTCCCGTTAACATAAACTCTTTGAATCCTATCACTCAGATAGGAAATGAGAAGATCCAAAGCGATGCCTCTTATGCCGTAGTGGTGTAATTTTCTGACCAGAGTTTCATGCTGCACACAATCAAAATCCTTAGACAAGTCACAAAATATTCCATAGGCATCCTGTGACTCCTCCCAGGCTTCAAATATACATTCTAATAATCTAATCCCCGCATCACATGTTGACCGTCCGCGCGTAAAACCAATTTGCTTATTGTGCAGCAGATTATTATCATTAAAGTATTTTAGTAGCTGTGCGAAAATTTTACTTATTGTCGGTAATACTGATATTGGTCTGAAGTTAGTGGGGTCTAATGTACTACCCGATTTATACAATGGAATGATTTTACTTAATTTCATCAAGTCAGGAAACACACCACAGTCAATACATCTATTAAATATCAGAATTAAGGCGGGAACAATAGTGTTAAATAAAGATTTTATAATATGCACAGAAATGCCCCATAAATCAGCTGTCTTTTTCATATTAATTGATTTAAACGCGTTACTTAAATCACACCCATTAACATGACGGAAGTGAAAATCGTTAAAAAATTCAGGCACGTTATCTTTAAGCAAAGACTCTGCAATGGAACTGGAAGAGCCTAGATCACTAGTAAGATTGACAGGGAAAACAGAAAAAAAATCTTCAAAGGCATTGGCAACCTCACAATCTGTCTTGGTAACATGTCCATTAATATTTAACGTAAATTCTGAGTCCCTGATTCGACTCCTAGCAGTCTCTTCATTGATGACTGTCCAAGTGGCTTGGATCTTATTACTGCTATTTTTAATTTTAATAAAATTAGATTTCGCGACTTGACAAACGCGTTTGAAAATCCTTGAATATAATTTTACATGATTTCCAAACTGTTCACTGCTATTGAATTGTCTTTCATAGTATAACATATACAAAGTTTGCCTGCTCTTATGAATACCTATGGTTGCCCAGTCCCCAAAGACAGGGGTATTAGTAACAGTCATCTCCCTGGAAGTAAATATTGAGTTAAATTCGCGAAGAAAAGAATTAAAAAATAAACTATACATCAAATTAGGTTCTAAGTCATCATCAAACAACGGCAAGTTATTAGATAAGTTAACTCTCATACGTTCCAAGCGACTAGCTGTTACTGGCACAAAAGTAATTGTTTTTTTTTACTTCTTTTTTATTTTTTATTTTAATACTAATCATTTGCCCACAATGATCAGAATCTAATTTATTAATAATACTTTTTTGTGTTGGACTAATATTTGTGTATATATTATCTAAGCAGGTAGCACTAGTGGCGCTAATTCTAGTAGGCTCCATAAATAAATTTACTAAATTATAGGACTTAAAAAGACTTAAAATTTTACAGGAAGCAATTGTATTATCAAGATTATTGACATTAAAATCCCCGCAGACTAAAATAGTTTTATTAGAGTTACTAACTTTGGCTAGGGCTTCATCCATGATTTCAATAAATAAATGAAGATCAGCGGAAGGAGGTTTATATACGCATAAAATAATGAACTGCTCTAATTGTACACAGGATATTTCTATAGAACATTCTACAGAGAGAGACACAATATCTTTCCGTTCTTTAAATTTCAGTTTTTTTTTTGAGCAAAATTAAACTTCGTAGCTATAAAAATGACATTCCAAATTCAAATGTAATATTTTTTTATTTTTAGTTGTAACAGTATTTATGGCCAGACTAAGTATATATAGATGTATCACACACAATCAGTCTCCTAAGGAAAAAATGAAAACGTTTTCCTCCAATTTCCTCAGTATGGCTAGCGTCAATTTTTTTTTCCTTTTTGCCATCAGATCCTGGTAGACCTATACTGAGTCATAGATTTATCACAGACATTGACTAGTATATATGGACGAGACTTATTCTTCTATACGTACAATTGCTTATATGTATAAATATTAGGCATTTCGACGGCGAACATATAAACATATATCTGTCTCGTTCTTACTCAGCGCTGTCACTCGCATGAAAACAGTATAACAGTATTTCAGTGCGTACATAAAGTGAATGAATACGCAAATAGGATAACCCGATAATACCGACTGACGCCAAATTTCTCGCAAAGTATGGCGTATTTTTCGTCGCGAGTAAAAAAGTGTTGGGAAAAATATTACCGACAAAATTTCTTTGCGGAATTTTCTAAATAAATTAGTTTTATTTCATAACGAGTAAAAACCTATTATCAATTCACCAAATATGTATTAATTAACTGATCTTAGTTTCAAAGTCATAAGAGATGCAGTTGTAACTAAAAATATGTTCTAAAGATGTTTCATTTTGTATATCACGCGGTCCCTTAGTAAGTTTAAAATTTGAATCATTCTTATTTACTGTAGGGCGCACCTATCTAGATAGAGGTATGTTGCAGCAGTGATTTACTTACTTTCAGTAGTAAGTAGTAGTAAGTCAGCAACTTAATTAAAATAGTTTGTAAAATAGAGGTAAGTAGTCTAAGAAAACCATGTACTCTTATTTTGACATCCAAAACAGAATATTTAGCATAACATTAAACTTACTTCCTATTTAAGTATTAATTCTACAAATAATAAATATTCAATTATATTTAAAATAAAATTATGAAAGTAAGTTGTTTAAGAAAACATGTACTCTTATTATGATATCCAAAACCACATATTTAATTTAATTCTAAAAATAATTAATACTCAATAACATTTTTAATAACATTAGCCAAAAACGTTTATCGATAAATAGAAATCTTCTGTGCAGCACTAAACCGCCATCTTATGCGGCCAAATGACGTCACACCCTGCTTCAATTTTGTGTCGACATGCTACTTCCATAGGTTTCCTACTTCATTGATCACAGGCTACAGCCTGTGATCAATGAAGTAGATACTACAGTAGATGGCATATGTCAGTAAAAATGTAATAATAATCATCACTGACAGCGAACCCCGAGTAAAAGCTAAGCGATTCTCAGGATGTCTAAAATTCATCACATAAACAAATAAGTAATTGTTTACACTTAGGGACACGAAAAATGTATCGATACTTTGTGGTGTCGAGTACTTTACCTTTCGATACCGATACTTTTGTACTCGATACTTTGCATTTGATACTTTTACTCAATGAGTACTTTTCATTAAGTATCGTATCGAATAAATCTCAGAAATTGTCTTCAAATTTAAGAGTAAAAAAGTCAGATAGAGGTTATTTTAATGGTGTTTTATTTTTAGGGGTATTTTTAACTTAATCATCTATTTATTTTTTAAAACAAAAAGATTTATTAATTGAAATTTTCGATACTTTGAAAAAAAAGAGTATATAAAAGTTTTTTTGTTAAGTGAGATTATGTATTGATTATTTTTTGTATACGTTTAATGATTTTTTATTACTTATTTTATTCATGTTTGTTCTCCATCAGCTAAGCTGACTGATATGCGCATTAGACTAGGTCTGAGTGGTCTATCTCACTAACACTGACAAACTAACGTGTGGCGTAGTACCGTGTCTCTAACTAAATAGAAAGTATCGATACTGCACTCATAGATAGTATCGAAAAAGAGGGCAGGGCCTAAGCTGAAAGAAGCTCAGAAAAATACTCGAATACTCGATACTTTGAGGTATTGATTCTTTTACAAGTGTGAAACTTTTTTATAAATAGTACTCATAAGTACTGTAATGATACTTTCTATTCAATTCCGTGTCCCTCATTAGTTTTATAAAGTACTCGATTCTTTGAAGTATCGATACTTTGCTTTCGATTATACTGATAAGTACTGAATCGATACTTTCGATGCGATAACTTTTTCCTAGGTCTGAGTAGTCTGCCTAACATTAACAAACTAACGTGTCGCGTGTCGAAAGTATCGATACTGTACTCATGAGTAGTATCGAAAAAAGCGCAGGACCTACGCTGAGTAGTCCCGGTACTTCAATTGCTACGTTCCACTTAACGCCCGCAACGCCAACGACCGCGACCGCTGAAATTGCGTAAAAACTCCACACTGTGGAGTTTTTACGTAGTAGTGAATCTTGTAAATTTATCAATGCACATGCTGTCTGTGAATCTAAAAGTGAAAAATAATAAAATAGTAATATAAAGAACTACTTATATGATAAGCATTAGAAGGTAAGCAGTGTACCAAGGCTGAATGATTGCTGCCACATAAGAACAAGGTACAAAGCTGCTGCAGTAATTATATTATAGTAGAAATTCTATTTTTGTAAGCTTAAGTCTGAGCGGAATGAAGAGGAATGATACTTTGCCCTGTAGCAAGAAACCATAGGTTAATAATATGATAATCACACAAATTACCTTCAATACATGTTGATGAAACTTGGACAATGTCTTCTATATGATCTATAGATGTAGATAATTTTGGCTTTTTAGATCCAGTAAGATGAGATTCATTTAGAGAGGATACATGTTTCCTTTTCCATTCGAATCTAGAGGCGTGCGTTAATGTAATTTCAATTGAATCTTCTTAACTGAACCCATTATTTTCTAACTTGTTTAGTTTTCCATGGGGATCCTATATCACCCAAATTATTCTCTGCGGTACTAGAGATGTCAGGAGTCTGGAGTGGGATAATGTAGGTCTAAATATAAATGGCGAAAACCTTAGTTACTTACGTTTTGCCGATGACCTGGTACTCTTTTCAGAGAACCCTTGTAGTTTAGAAAACATGCTGCAACAACTATCAGACAGAAGTGGAAAAGCAGGACTAAAGATGAATTTAACTAAAACGAAAATAATGAGTAGCCCAACCCTCAAATTTGAATACTATTAGAGTAAATAAAATACAGATTGAATATGTGAACGATTATATCTATCTAGGACAGTTGATATCACCTACTAACAATATGTGTAAAGAAATAGACAGAAGAATAAGAAATACGTGGAATAAGTCTTGGAGTCTTAGCGAAATAATGAAAAACAAAGAAATGTCACTAAAAAGTAAAAGAACGGTATACAATATGTGCATACTCCCTTGTTTAACGTACGGATGTCAAACATGGGCACAACACAAGTCTGTCAGAACAGCATAGAACGCAGGTAATTGGAGTAAAAATTAAAGATAAGGTTAATTTGGAAAAGATTACAAATAAAACAAAATTCAAAAATGCACTTAAGGTGTGTAAAACACTAAAATGGCGCTGGGCAGGACATATGTTGCGGGAAACTAAGGAAAAGTGGACCAGAGTAATAACAGAATGGTACAACAAGTGGCAACCTAAGAAGTAAAGGGAGACAGCGCAAACGCTGGGAGGATGATAATAGACAAGTCGTTGGGTCAGTATGGACCCGCATAGCTAGAGATCGAGAGTCTTGGAAAACTTTGGAGGAGGCCTATGTCGTAGGACAAGCTGTCACAGAAAACCGAGCCGATTTATAATTAATTTAAGTATAAATAGTTTGCAATAGAATAGATTAGTGAAACAGCCGTATAGTGGAAAAAAAGACAGCAATAAAGGCTTATTTTTATATTTTTATTTTATTTTATAGTTTCCATGTCGTGTTCTATCTGAAACATAAAATGTAAATTTGCAAGTGAAGAACGGAAGTGTACACATGTAAAAGATATTAATTTAGATAAATAATGTGGTAAGATACTTACAACAAAATTATCTTCACAAAAATACAAAACGAGATTTGCTACGTACTCGTACAAGTTCGAGATCTCTTCTCGCAACTTCGAACCAAGTTTTTCTCATATTGATGTAAGTCGGCACCTGAATCCATAATTTTCCAGATGTTTTTACGTTTATTCTTGCATTCAGGAACAACTCATCAAGGATATGTAGATTAATAACTTAATTTACAATATAAACTAACTTTTACGGTGATTTGTTTATAATAGTGAATAGGTACTTCTTGAACTTCGTCAACTTCGTGTAATTATATAGCTAGTGATGGTCAACTTGAGTTACGAACTCGAGTTGGGCTTGACTCGAGTCGGAGATAACCAACTCGAGTTGAAATACCTACACTGACACAGAGCCTAGTTTGTTGTTTTTTTCGTAAAAAACTTTAAACTGCCGGTTTTTTGTTTTAGATACGATGTTTTTTTTTTTTTTTTTTTTTTTATGGGAAAAGGCGGCAAACGAGCGAGCGGGTCACCTGATGGAAAGCGATCACCGCCGCCCATGGACATCCGCAACACCAGGGGCGTCGCATCAGCGTTGCCGGCCTTTAAGATAGGAATACGCTCGTTTCTTGAAGGTTCCAAGGTCGTAGCGGTCCGGGAATACCGTTGCCGGCAGCTGGTTCCAAATAGGAGCAGTGCGTGGCAGGAAGTGACGGCTGAATCGCACTGTCGTAGATCGCCAACTATTAAGCCGATGTGGATGGAAACACTGGCGGGTCGGGCGATTGCGAAAGTCAGCAGGCGGTATAAGTCCGAACAATTCCTCAGAGCACTCTCCGTGGTATAAGCGGTACATGATGCATAGAGATGCAACATCTCTCCGCAACGCCAACGGATCAAGCCGATCGGAAAGAGCTTGGTTGTCGACAAGCCGAACCGCGCGTCGTTGAATGCGGTCAAATGGAGAGAGCTGGTAGTGGGGTGCCCCCGCCCAAAGATGGGAACAGTATTCCACGTGAGGCCGGACCTGCGCTTTATACAGTTGCAAGCGATGACCTGACGTGAAATACCGTCCCGCTCTATTGAGCACACCAAGCTTTTTTGAAGCCAATTTGGCCTTGCCCTCCAGATGACCGCGAAATTGGACGTCACTCGACAAGTCGACACCAAGAATTCCGATATTGGCTGAGACGGCTAAGGGAGTGCTCTCAAAGCAGGGAGCTACGACAAATGGTGTCTTTTTAGCGGTAAACGCGCAAACCTGTGTCTTCTTAGGGTTGAATTGGACTAAGTTTAGTCGGCCCCAGTCCGAAACCTGACTAAGCAGAGTTTCGATTTCAGACACAAGTTTGTTCCGGTACTCATCGACGTTTTCCCGAGAAATCCGCGGGTGGCCGGTATATAGGGCATCCCCCGTACTGTCATCCGCATAACAATGAAGACTGCTGTACTGCAGCATGTCATTCACATGCAGAAGAAACAGCGTAGGGGATAGCACACAGCCCTGGGGGACTCCAGCATTCACAGGTTTTAAGTCGGAGCATGACCCGTCGACAACCACCTTAATGCTCCGATCCTTGAGAAAACTGGAGACCCAATCGCATAATTTCTCGGGAAGCCCATAACATGGAAGCTTCGAAAGAAGTGCCTTGTGCAAACCCGATCGAAGGCCTTCGCCACGTCCAAACTAACGGCCAGCGCCTCTCCTTTACTCTCAACCGCTTCCGCCCACCGATGGGTTAAGTAGGCTAAAAGATCACCAGCTGAGCGACCTTGACGGAATCCGTACTGACGGTCGCTAATCAACTGATGCTCTTCTAGATAGCTAAGGAGCTGGCGGTTGATCAGTGTTTCCATGGTCTTGGAGAACAGGGAGGTGATGGCGATTGGTCTGTAGTTGGACGGATCTGAACGATCACCTTTTTTAGGGATCGGGTGGACCAAAGCTACCTTCCACGATGCTGGTACAGCGCCGAGAGAGTAGGAGTACCGAAAGAGACGCGTTAGCACCGGTGCCAGCTCCGGAGCACACATCTTCAACACGATTGCTGGGATTCCGTCAGGCCCACTCGACTTGTGGACGTCTAGGGAGAAAAGTATGCGCCGTACAGTACTTTGCCGGAAACAGATCTCCGGCATGGCGTGGTTACAACGTGGGATGGTCGGTGGAATTTTCCCTTTATCGTCCAGAGTCGAATTAGCCGCAAAAAGAGTGCCAAAAAGGTTGGCTTTCTCTTTAGCGTCATGGGCCAATGACTGGTCCTCCCTGTGCAATGGCGGAAGAGACGGTTTGCAGAAGTTTCCAAGGACAGCCTTGGCGAGAGACCAGAACGCACGAGTTCCCGAGGGAAGGCGAATTAGTTTCTCGCCAATTTTGCCTATGTACTTAGACTTTGCTACGGCTAACACTCTTTTGAAGGATCTGGAGACATAATTGTACTTCTTCTTGTAAATGCCGGTATTTAGGTCCCCAGACGCCGCTGCGTTTGCCCAGGTTTGATAACATTCCTGCTTAAAGCTTGATGCCATTTTGCACGTGCGATCAAACCAGGGCTGGGATCTGCCACCGATTGGCACCACTGAGGATGGAATGAAAAGCTCCATTCCCTGCAGCACCACATCAGTGACAGAGTCGGCAACAACGTCAGGATCACCCGACGAGAAGCAAACCTGCCCCCATGGGTAGGAGGCGAAGAAACTTCGCATCCCATCCCAGTCCGCTGACCTATAGTGCCACACACGGCGGCGACTCGCAATGTTGATTCATCTTTAAAAAAGTAATTCGAGTCACAAGCCAAGTTACGTGAAGCAGATCAGTGTAGGTCCTGTTACGTCCTTTTTAGGGTACTGTACCCAAAACGGGTACCTTTTACTGAGTCTTTGCTGTCTGTCTGTTACCTGCTTCAATTTGTATCGCAAGAACGGTGATAACTAGATAATTGAAATTGTCACAAATGATGTATTTCTATTGTTGCTATAACAACTAGTACTAACATAAAATAAAATAAATATTTAAGTGGAGTTGCGATACAGTAAATTTGATTATTTTACAGTTTCTTGCTCGATATTAATAACGGTGACAGGTAAATAAATTTATCAGGAATATTCAGAGAATATTTAGTTTTATGTTCTCCTTATATATAATTAGTTGAAATAAAGTAAGTAATTAACGGTCCTCCGATGCTATTAAAGATGTTTTCGCCATGATGTTCCACTCCATATTCTAAACATGTAGAAACTGTAAATACTCACCGAATATCAAGTTGTATATTTCCTTAGGATATAAATAACTAGATAAATTAACATAAATTTAATATTAACTATCAAGGCTGCCCTATTAACGTAATTGTCTCGTTGTTATTAAAAGACCACAGACAGGTTGAAAAGTTTACAGAATATTTAAATTTAAATACGGAATCCTTCGCGTCTCAGGGAGAGAGTCCCACTCACACTTGACCGTTTTTTTTCGTTAACCAGTGGATAATTTTCACATACCTGTAATTTAACTCGAGTAAACTCGAGTTGGGATTTTTTGGAGATGGCACGTCACTATATATATAGCCTAGTGACGTCAGGACCTCGTTTCGTCTGTTTTCGTAAAATTTAAAAACGCGAATTTTAAAAACGTAATATTTAAATGCAGTTTTAAGGTACTTAATGATTGAAATAAAAAATCCAGATTTTTTTGTTAGTGGTTTAGTAGCACTATAGGAACTTATTGCAACACTTTTCAAAAATACGTAAAATTCCCTATTAGAACGATACATAGGGTGTACCAATTCCATATACTCTTAGACAATCGCTGCGGGCGTTAAGTGGAACGTACGCAATGCCAATCAAATGACAAATCGTTTAGACGTTTACGTAAAAAAAAATCGTCTATCTTGATGGGAGGATTGTCATTGTCGAGTAATATTTGTCTCATTTATATCTGTGTATATCTTGTATAACACTGTAAAGGACTTAAGTGTGTTATCTTTAATGCATTACGCTGATCCGGACCACTCAGTGTTTATAACCGTCTGTTGTATTGTTGTTGGTAGCGATGTTGGCGGCGACAGAGCGCGCTCGGTGAAAGTGTTCTTGACTTTCTGGTGTTTTGTGTAGTGACGATGGGCGTGGGTTTACAACCGCTCGAGTTCACAGAATGTCTCGCAGACAGCCCGCAGTTTCGTGACAACCTGCAGAGACATGAAAAAGAACTCGAGCGCACCAGTCAGCAAATCAAACGTCTTATCAAGGAAGTCAAGGATGTAGTGCAGGCTGCCAAGCGTGAGTACCATCTCGTCGTCTCTTTTTACTAGCTTTGGGGTCGTAGTCTTTAGTCACTCTATTATTGAGTGTAATCACATCATCCTATCAAAAGTGGCTTCGTTTTACTGGTGAGAGAAATGACTTATGTACAAACAATGAATGTGTCAATGTCAACACACCTGGACAACCCATTATGTTGGTGCAATATGCACCTCACACATGAACACCTCTACTTGTCTAATAAACATGATTATTCTACTGATATATTGAATTATTATTTTTGCCACTGAAGATTATTTTGAAATTATGGTAATCATTCACATCTTATTTTGTTCCTTGTGTGGTATACAACGAAATCACTGCACTATTTAAGCTCAGACCTTTATAACTGTGCAATTGATTGTAATGTAGTTTGGAGCAACAATAGAATGAATTAAAATATAGAGTTTTATACATAAATATTAATATAGAGAAGGCTGTTGCTAGTCGTCCAGCTAACCGGATGAATAAATTTAATTATTCATCCGATTGTCGGATGAATAAAATAATTTAATCGTCCGACAAAATCAAATTATTATTTTTTCATTATTATTATTTATGCTCCTACCGTTACTAACACTGAAATCGGTATTATTGGTACCTTTAGGTCTCCCTTTTCTTTTAATCGCAGGTTGAACGACAATGTTGGACAATATCTCAATGAATTAAGAAACCTATACAAGTCAATGCAATATTTTCAATTTTTTCGTTCTTGGTGTACTTCCAGTCGTTACTGTTGTTAGTTTTTGTATGATCGTATTTATTTATCGCTGAGATGTCGTCAAAAATTAAAAAAAAACCTAACCTAATTTTTTTTTGGAAAAATTTAATACATAGGATTATTTAGTCAACCGTTTACCAGTCGATTAATTTATTTTATTCGTCCGATAATCGTACGAATGATTAATTTTATTCATCCGATTACTGGACGACTAGACACTTTGTATGAAATGCATAGCATTTTTTTAGACTGATCCCAAGATAAAATCAGGGAGAAAAAAATATTAAATAATATAAATGTCCACCTTTTAGATCTAATATAAACAAAGCATTATTAAACTTGAAAGTTCGAAACAGTTCGCTGCATGAATGGGCCGGCTCGGCCGGTGAAATACCACAACCTCTGAGAAGAACGACGTAAAGTGGCTCATGCCACGTTTCGTTCGGTGACAGAGGGGCCCAGAGGCCCACCCCCTTCCCCATCCTTTCCTATCGCCTACCCCTTAAAGGTTGGCAACGCAACAGTAACACTATATGTGTTGCTGGTGTTTATGGGAGGGGTTGGTTGCTTACCACCAGGTGACCCGCATGCTCGTGTGCCATCCTATCCCAAAAAAAAAAGAAATAGGTCAGTTGGTTTATTAAGACATTCAATGTGTGATGACACTCTTGTTATCGCAGACTAACCACATATTTAAAAATGTACATCCTCACTGGTAATGATGTGCAGAATACAGCATGTTTGGCACTTGGGTGATATAAAATAAGTCTGTACAAAGGGGCCTTAGTAAATCAAGTGTCAAGTAGTTGCATAGCATTTTTTTAGACTGATCCCAAGATAAAATCAGGGAGAAAAAAATATTAAATAATATAAATGTCCACCTTTTAGATCTAATATAAACAAAGCATTATTAAACTTGAAAGTTCGAAACAGTTCGCTGCACGAATGGGCCGGCTCGGCCGGTGAAATACCACAACCTCTGAGAAGACCGACGTAAAGTGGCTCATGCCACATTTCGTTCGGTGACAGAGGGGCCCAGAGGCCCACCCCCTTCCCCATCCTTTCCTATCGCCTACCCCTTAAAGGTTGGCAACGCAACAGTAACACTATATGTGTTGCTGGTGTCTATGGGAGGCGTTGGTTGCTTACCACCAGGTGACCCGCATGCTCGTGTGCCATCCTATCCCAAAAAAAAAAGAAATAGGTCAGTTGGTTTATTAAGACATTCAATGTGTGATGACACTCTTGTTATCGCAGACTAACCACATATTTAAAAATGTACATCCTCACTGGTAATGATGTGCAGAATACAGCATGTTTGGCACTTGGGTGATATAAAATAAATCTGTACAAAGGGGCCTTAGTAAATCAAGTGTCAAGTAGTTAACATAATCAGAATCACACATGTTACATATAATTATTAATTAAAACACAAACAGAGATAATAATGTGCTCATATAATGTTCCACATGCATAATATTAATGTGAGTAAACAATAGCAGACATTTTGTTACATTGAACTTACTAATGACTAATAAATTATGTAATGAGTTAGCTGTCTTGTGTTATGTTTTGAGTGGCAAGCTAATGTCATGTGAACACAACCCCTTAGACTTGGTCATTCCTGTAGCCCTGTATTTCTTTCTAAGCTCAGGATCAGGAATTCATCTCTTTGCGAATGCGGACTGGATGAAGGAAATGTCAATCACCTTTTTTTCTCATGTCCGAGATTGCGACAATCCCTCTATGATGCCCTTCCCTCCGAAATTCCTCGTCCTACATCTCTCAAATGCCTACTCTCTCTCATATCTTCACATACAGTACGGTTCATCTTATGTAAATTCGTTAAAAAAAATAATATTTTCTTGTAAACTGTAGCAGTAAATAATTATAACATTATAATTGCTAGTTTAAAATTCATATTTTCGTTTTTTATAAGTGTTCTGATAGTAATTGGTAATAGTGTTTGTTTCTTTTTTGTTGTTGGTAGAAAGTAGTTTAATGTTTAAATCATATGGGTCATAAAATACTCAATCGAAATTTTGTTTATTTAAATCCTTTCTTCATCTGTTTCCTCTGGTTTATGACATCAATGCAACTAAGCCTGGCAGAATATAAATAACAACCAGTCATTATAAATACACGCCAATGAAGGAGGATTCTGATTTCATTTACTTCGCTGGTTGAAGAAATCCTGCGGTCATCTTAACTGGCCATATTCTCCTCCTAACCGTTCAAATTCTTCTGTCTGAAGCGTTCGAAGTAGAAAATGAAGAGAGTGGCTAAGTCGCATTAACTAGTATGCGAAGCCAATAATAAGAAGTGAAGTGAAGTGAAGTGCAATCATAAAATTACATTAAATTCAAAATCAAATTCATTTATTTGTTCAAAACATGTGTAGTACAAATAGACTTGGTTTTAATTTTTACAAAACATTGAGTTTCAACATGTTTTGCCATGGTAGGCGTACAAATATTAATATTATTAAAAAGTAAATTAAAATGTATATGTCTAACTTATGTCAAATACAAATATGTCAAAAATAAAGTCAATATACAGGGTTAATTTTAATATACTAATACTATTCTACACATAGCTCCTTTGTGTCATTCTAAACAACTTTTCTTTTATCAGTTTTACAAAAACCTAAAACTCTAGTAAAAAAACGATTTTTAAGATTTAATTGTACCATCTGACACTTTGTAACTCTGTATTTTGTACTAAACGTACCTATTTCACCCGATTTTCATTAAGAGTAGCAGTTCTGTTTATGCATCTAAACAAGAGAAGCGAGTTCCCGCGCTTTCTACACGAAACTGCTTTTAATTCACATACCCAATCGGATATCGTGTAGATTACGAAATTAAAGGTGTTAGAAATGTATTTTTAGGCCAGCTATACTCTAAGTGTGTTCCGCGGAACCCTAGGGTTCCGTGATACCTCTGTCGGGGTTCCGCAAGAATTTAGAAATAAAAAAATCAAAACACCTCTCTCTGGTCGCTCCGCGGCTGTGCGGACTCCGCGGCCGCGCTATGAATGTTATTTAATTATTTATTTGTATTTGTATAAGCTTGTGTTACATTAGCTGGTACAATCTATACTTATATTATAAAGCGGAAAAGTTTGTTTGTTTGTTTGTTTGTTTGTTTGAACGAGGTAATCTCAGAAGCCACCAGTCCGATTTCAAAAATTCTTTTAATGGCGTATAGTCCATTTATCAAGGAAGGTTTTAGGCTATATTATATTTTCAAATAAATTAGGGATCCCTACTATAAAACCAATAATGTAACCCAAGGTGTAAGTACGTGACCCTTACATTGCGAACGCTGCGAAAACTATTGAGTACAGAACAAAACAATGTACTACACTTTTATAGAGCGTATAATTGTCTACGAAAAAGGTCGCGAGAGCATATATCTAACTATTATAGTTATCGCACAATAATGGTTTTTTGATTTTTTAAAATTAATTAAAATGATGTCGTTTTTCAAATTCTTTTTTTGTACCTTGGTATTAACTCTCCACAAAATAATTTGCTTCATTAAAAAGATAAATTTAAGGCCTTTCTAGAACTTTTTGAATGATCACATTTGGACATTTAATCCAAAAGATATTCACCGTGTACAAAATTTAAGTATTCAATTTCTAAGACAAATATGTTGCGCGGGGTCATGAGTGGATTTTTTTTACCTTTTTTAGGCGATACGAAGTTC
Organism: Euproctis similis; assembly: GCA_905147225.2. Lineage (NCBI taxonomy): Eukaryota > Metazoa > Arthropoda > Insecta > Lepidoptera > Erebidae > Euproctis > Euproctis similis. The sequence continues at coordinate 364,691 of LR990109.1, read as the reverse complement.
GCGCGGTCTGCTAGTATCTCATAAGTTTGGTCTCAACAATTTTATACTTGTACAACGCGTTCGCTCTAAGTTTGCCGGTCTGTGGAATGCGCGTACCCTCCCCCACGTGACAACAAAACTTATAATGTGTCATAGTTTTACCCAAATATCTAACGTACACAATTTTTATTGTTACAATTAAATAAAAAATTTCGAACGTCATACACTCATACCTATCGCCAGCGGCAAACTTAAAACGAGCGGGTAGTATACTTGTAAGCGCTCAGTCTCTTTGATAAAAGCCGCCTCTGAATTAGACGCTATAGTTGTCAACAAGCGACTTTCGTCTCTAACTTCAAAGGATAAAGTCGATATATTTTTAAATTTCTGTTTTTATTTTTGCTTTTTGTTTATGAAAGGTGCCGACTCGAGTATTTTCGAGAATATTTGAGATCGAGTCTAGGACTAAGTATAAAAGCGGCGATCGCGCGTTGGCGTCGTCAGTTGATGATTAGCGTTCGGAGCGATAAGTTACTACCTACTTACAAGCTCGCTAGCGAGAAACTAGTGTCCATTGTTTTACTGCCTGCTGTATTCTGTTGTCTCAGTTTTATACATTTCTTCCCTGTAGGTTCTAAATTTAGTCTCTTATACGCAGTAACGATTGTGCATTATTTAAACCCCACTATCCTGACTTGTAACATTATAAATAAAGAAGAATGGAACGTTGGCTTAAAGGTGTTAAACTTGTTCCAACAACATCTTCTAATGACGCTGAATGTTCAAAAGCAATGCGCGCGGAGAATTTAGCAATCGCCGATCCAGAAGATGATGCCACGAGTGCCACGACGTCAAGCTCGACGGTTTCAAAGACGAAAAAAAGGAAGTATGATTAATCTTATATCAGTTTCGGATTTGTTGATTCCAACGGCTCACCTCTCTGCATGCTCTGTAGTAAACTGCTTCCTAATAGTTCCATGGCACCTGCCAAATTGCGTCGACATTTAGAAACCCTACACCCCGAGACTAAAGACAAGAATAAAGAATTTTTTGTTCGCAAAAAAGATCAGTTATTAGAAAGTCAAAAAAATATGATGCATGTAACACAAACTACCAACGAAAAGGCCACGGAGGCATCATATTTAGTTAGCTATCGCATTGCACGAGCAGGTGAAGCGCACACTATCGCTGAGAAATTAATAAAACCATGTGTATTAGACATAACAAAATGTATGCTTGATGAAAAATCTGCAAAGCATCTTTCTACTGTTCCGCTATCAAACGATACTGTTTCACGACGAATCCATGATCTGGCAAGCTACGTCAAACAAGAACTAGTTACACGTCTACAAAATACATGATTCGCTTTGCAAATGGACGAGTCGACTGATGTCGCTGGTTTGGCTATCCTGCTGTTTATTGTGACATATCCATATAAAAGTTCTTTTGAAGAAGACATGCTTATGTGTTCATCGCTGCTTACAAACACTACCGGGGAAGAAATTTTTAATAAAATAAATATATTTTTTGAAGAACATAATCTCAGTTGGAACAATTGCATTGACATTTGTACAGATGGGGCCAAGGCGATGACAGGTAAAACAGCAGGAGCAGTGTCACGAATGAAAAATAAAGCGCCTAATTGTAGTTCCAGTCATTGTATTCTGCATAGACAAGCACTTGCGATGAAGCAAATGCCGTCTAATCTAAAATTAGTTATGGATGAAGCGGTAAAAATAATTAATTTTATCAAATCACGACCACTACAATCCCGATTGTTCTCATTATTGTGTGAAGATTATGGCAGCAAACATAAAACACTGCTGCTCCATACAGAAGTGCGATGGCTGTCTCGGGGAAAAACTTTAACAAGGCTATTTGAACTTAGAGCCGAGTTACAAATGTTTGTTTCAGCAGATACTTCTTTTAATTTGAAGGACCGTTTATATGATAAAACTTGGTTGTTCCGATTGTCTTTTATGGCGGATATCTTTCAAAAACTTAACGAATTAAATTTATCGTTGCAAGGTAAACAGACAACAGTGTTTCAGGCCTATAATAAAATAACTGCTTTTAAAAGAAAATTAGATTTTTGGATCATTTGGATTGGTAAGAAAGAAATAGAAAGTTGTACGTTACTCAGTGAGTTTGTTAGCGAAAACGACTCAGAAATGTTTGAAGATAATGTGTTTGAAGAATTGGTCCAATATCTCAGTTCGATGCGCGCATCTTTTGAAAAGTATTTTCCCGAAGAACACAATACAAAAATTAAAGTGAACTCCTGGATTCATAATCCTTTTTTACCCAACTTGGAAAAGCCTGAAAACATGTCAAATGAGATATATGAATCTCTTTTAGAAATGTCATCAGACACAAGTATGGAGTCATTGTTCAAAACGACGCCTCTTAATGATTTTTGGTGCAGAATCCAAGATGAATATGCAATGCTTGGCCAAATGGCTCTGGATATTCTTCTCGCGTTCCCAACTACATATTTGTGCGAAACAGGATTCTCTACCTACGCAGCCACGAAAACAAAATATCGCAATAGACTGGACGCCGAAGCTGATATGAGACTCCAACTTTCTTCCATCAAACCTGATATCAAGCAATTGATGAAAAATAAAAAACAGTTTCATACCCCCACTAGTTAGATTTTTTCTTTTTTAATGTTTTCTATTATTGTCCTTACCAAGTGGTGAAGTAAACAATAATTAGTAACTGATACATTGTACTTTTATTATGCTGATTAATAAAGAATACACTTATAAAAATAATTGTTTTATTGTAGGGTTCCATCAAGTATTTTGCTTCCCAAAAGGGTTCCGTCATTTAAAAAGTTTGAGAACCACTGTTTTAGGCTAATACACTTAAAATTTAATGTATTTCAGTAAATTTGAATTATTTACCTACCTATTTAATGTGGGTATTTATGTGAAAACTCGATTATTCCGCCCACGATATTAAGCATTCGAGATTATTCAGACATACCAACTGCGACTAATTACATTTATTAAATACTTGCCACCGCAAGTCGAACATACTCATACATAAAGTTAAAAAACATGTCGAAACGTGATCCTGCGCATGATCTCGGCTCCACACGTTTACTCCAACTGAATGGCATTCGTCACTTTACCAATTCGCACACAATGAGATGACACGCGCGGTACATCAAACGTCACGAGCGGTAACTTACGGGCGACTAACATATGTTTGGCTAATGACCTACGGGAGCAATCAAAGTACAAATGCCGCGTGACCTTGCCCCGCTACCCCCCCATACCGTTGTCACTCGGTGCGCTCAATGCAATACGTAGACTTAGTTAATATTTTACAACTACCGATTTTAATTATTTAAATTTGTTTGAAATGAAAAAAAAAATAAAATTGTGATTTTTAAAGTCGTAGAACAAAAGTGTTAGGTGATTACCTACAGAATATACCCTTAGCTAATTATTAGTAAATTTGAAATAACCCTGTATATGTTACAAGAAGAATAAATTTTTCTAGTCCATAATTACTTCAGAGTCAGAAAATTACAAAGTGTCTTTGAAAAAATCATTAATATTATAATAGGCCCTTTGAATTAATACTTCTTTAAGCTTTTTAACGAATAATGTAGTATTTAATTCTTTGTAAACATTGGGAATTTTATTATAAACTAGCTGACCCGGCGAACTCTGTTTCGCATCAAAAGTAATAACTGCTGCCCTGCTATGTTAATACTGCAATATCTTCGACAAATTTGAAGTTGATAGCAGCTATAGGTTAAAAATGGGAATTTTCCATTGTTAACACCCCCGCAATCCCCCTTGTGGGTGGAATTTCGTAAAATCCGTTCTTAGCTGACCTCTACTCGGCGAAAGGAATAATCCTACCAAATTTCAAGTCGCTACGCCTTATGGTTCCAGAGATATCGTGATGAGTCAATATATAGGTGGAAATCTCTTATATATATATAGAAGATAGATGATTGGTGCCATACAGAATATACTTTTCGCCAAAAGTAGTTCTAAACAATTAATAAATAAATTATTTATTTTATTTATAGTAGTAGATTTTGGTAACAACAAGGAATGACCAATACAATATATCACTATTATAATTATGTACATTAAATAGTCATTATTAAATCTACTTGATGAGGAATTGTTGCCTTGACACATGAAAATAAGTAGTGAGCCCTGTCTTATGTAATCTGATTATGAGTACTTGTGTGTCACACTAGTGGCTAATTAGTCAAGTTTAATCTAGTTATGTTTGAATTTGAGTCAGCTGTCGCAAAATTCTCTCAACAGTGAAATATTTAGAATTTTATTAGAATTTGTTATCAATTTTTAAAGTCGAGTTTTCAATTTTCAAGATCACCACACAGATCCGTCCAACTGCAAACCTATCACGATCACCTCCTTATTCTTCAAGATAAAGGAAAAACTGCCAGCTCGACAGTGGTAGAGCCAAGCAGTTCGCTACAATGGGCCCGCTCAACCAGTAAAATACCACAAATATCTGAAGATCGACGTACAGTGGCTCATGCCGCGTTTCGTTCGATGAGAGAGGTACCCGGAGGCCCACCCGCTTCCCCATCCCTTCCTATCCTACTCCCTTAAAGGTCAGCAATGCAACTGTAACACTATATCTATATGTGTTGCAGGTGTCCATGGGTGGCGCTGATCACTTGGCATCAGGTGACACGCCTGCTCGTTTACACGCCTATCCCATAAAAATAATCCTTAGCTACCTAGAGAAGCACCACCGCCAGTAAGGATTCCATCAAGGTCTCTCAGCTGGTGATCTTCTAGCATTCTTGACCCTTCGTTAGGTGCTGGCCGGTAGTTTGGATGTAGCGAAGGCCTTCGATCCGGTTTGGCACAAAGCACTTTTCTCGAAGCTTCCATGTTATGGGCTTCCCGAGAAGTTATGCGATTGGGTTTCCAGCTTTCTCACGGTTCAGAGTATTAAAGTAGCGGAGGACGGGTCATGCTCCGACTTCAATGCGTGAATGTGAATGCTGGAGGGCTGTATGCTATCCCTTACTCTGTTTCTTCTGCCATGCAGCATGTCATTAATATACAGCAATCTTCATTTTTATGCGAATAACAGTACCGGGGATACCTTATATACCGGCCACCCGCGAAATTCTCGGGTAAACTCGGACGAGTGCCGGAACAATCTTGTGTCTAAAACCAAAGTTCTGCTTGGTCAAGTTTCGGACTAGAGCCGGCTATACTTATATAGTCCTATACAACCCTAAGAAGACAGGTTTGCGCATTTACCGCAAAAAAACATTCTTTGTCGTAGCTCCCTGTTTTAAGAGCACTCCCCTACCCGCCTCAGCCAATATCGGAATTCTTAGAGTCGACTTGTCGTTGACTTGACGTCTAGTTTCGCGGTCATCTAGAGGGCAACGCCAAATGGGCCTCGAAAAAGCTTGGTGTGCTCTGCTTGCAAATTTACAAGGCGCAAGTCCGATCTCGTGGAACACTGTTCTCATCTTTGAGCAGGGCATTCGAGTATCAGCCTCCATTTAACTGCATCCACCGACACGCGTGTGACTTGTCGACAACCAAGCTTTGGCGTTGCGGATAGATGTTGCATCTCTATACATATCCTACAGCATATAACAGGGGCAGTGCTCTGAAGCATTGTTCGGATTAATAGTGCCAGCTGATTATCGCTCGACGCGCCAATGCGTCCGCATTGGCTGAATGGTTGGCGATCGACAACTGTGCGTTTCAACCGGCACTTCTTGCCACGCACTGTTCCTTTGTGGAACCAGTTGCTGGCGACGGTATTTCGGGACCGTTAGGACCTAGGAACCTTTGAGAAACGAGCCTATTCCTTTCTGAAAGGTTGGCAACGCTGATGTGTTGCCCCGGGTATTGTAGACGCCATGGACGGCGGTGGTTGCTTCCCATCGAGTGACCCGCAAGCTCGTTTGCTTCCTTCTGTCATAAAATCTAGTATCCTTTTATAGTCCAGTTTGTACGTGTAAATCTTTGAAAATACTGATTTCCCATATTGACGGTTCCTACTAGTGTAGTAGTAGTATTCTCGAATGCGAATACGAATATTTCTTAAAAACATTCGCGAATGCGAATATTTCTTTTAAGCCTTCGCAAACGCATTCGAATGATTCTCAAACCTAAAATGCACACAAAATTTCATCAAAATCGGTCAAGCCATATTGGTGCAGTTATTTAATTATTAATATCACTCCTAGAAGAATATTTTGAAAAGTTTCATACTTAATAACACGTGTCTTTTCCTGATGTAACGCTCTCATGCTCAATCTTACATACATACACACGCTCACGCATGTATCCTATGGGGGTAGGCAGAGACTTTGGCTTTCCACAAGCTACGATCCTGACACACATCTTTCGCTTCATCCACAGTCAAACATCTCGTCATGCATTCACGTCGGTTTCGGGTGCTTCGCATTTTGCCTTTTTTAAGCAGACCATTTATTTGTGTCTTGGTCTCCCGATCCCGACCCTACCACTCACATTGGCTTCGTATACCCTTTTAGTCAGTCGACTTTCATTCATTTTTGCAACATGACCAAACCATCTTAACATACTTCTCTCCACCTTGGTCATCACATCATCAGCTTGCATTTCTCCCTTATCACGCTATTTTTCATTCGATCCGCAAGGGTGACTCCACAGATACTTCTCAGAGAACGCATTTCTACTGCATTCACCTTACTTTCATGCTTCACCTGCTACACCCAACACTCACTCCCGTATGTTAGAGTTGGTACCAACACACCACTGTGAATCGTCAAGCGTGCCTTTTCAGGCACAGCCTGACTATGCATCAGGGCATGTAGTGCACCATTGACTATTACCAGCAGACACTCGCCTTTCAATATCTTCCTCACATTTACCGTCTCTGGTAAACATACTTCCCAAATATACAAAATCATTCATCATCATCATTCATCACGAATTTTTTTTTACTTTTTACTAGAAATAATTGCCTATTTACGAAGCGATTTTATACAGTTTTAATTTTCATCCAATCAAGTGTCTTAAATAGATTGTGCATGTAATGTAGATGATCCTGGCCACAGAAATAGATCAAGATAGAACGGCGAATAGGCGTGGCAAGCGTGCCAAAACCATGCACTATATTGCATGCTTTTCGAAACTCGCTCTCATTACCCAACGAGCGTTCCTGCCATGCGTTCAGGACGTAAAAAAATAGATAAAACGTCACATATATGCCTTATTATGCTGTGAAAAATTGTAAAAACAAAAGTAGTGAATCAAATATGAAAAAAGGAAATATTTCGTATGATCAGTAAGTACAGAAAATCAGTAGAAAGTATTTTTTTGAGATTATAAATGATTGTGTTACTTTTACTATGTTCAATCATTACGATCACAAGTTGTATATTTTTTCGTTATGATAAATATCCATTGCTGTCCGAATTCAACGCTCGTATACAAAAACATTGCGCGTATAAATTATACGCGTAATGTACGTCGAATCGAACGAAATACACAATACACCTGCCAGTTGATCGCTGTGTCTGTTAATCGCTGTGATTCGAATGTTAGAGATGGGCACTCCATGTATCGTTGAGTCTTAGGACTTATCGATAAATTAATTCAATAATAATTTGAGTATTAGCTCATATCTTGCTTTGTCCCTACTTTATTCTAACACCACAAATTTCAACCAAAGTGTTTCGTAATTACATTGGCAGCAGTTTATTTGACAGTATAAGTTTTCACCAATTTGACCAATCGCCGATGGAAAATCATCTCGTTCTTCTCAAACGGGCAGTAACCGAGGTATATGTAGACGTTCGGCTTCGTTATTTAACCAGGACTGTGAGGCCAACCCTTACAAAAAGGCAAATATTTAATAAATATGTATAGTTTCAAGGACAGTAAAATATTTATAATTAAATTTTATATACTGTTGGAAAAATATGTTTTAAGTTTTAATATGTCGGATTGAAGTATTTAACATGTTTTACTTTCTATGATTATCGTTACAGAAAATCAATAAAGTTAGTAAAATATAAAAATAATAAAATTAACACACGTTGCCGATATTAACATCGATAATCTAATGTGAGTGTCTCCTAACTAGTCGCCCCGCTCACAATGAAAATGACGTCACGCTGAGGGCGTGGTTTTTCAAAAAAGTGACACGCTCGAAATGTATGGAAATATGCCATCGCGGCCGTTCTATCTTGATCTATTTCTGTGATCCTGGCCCTTTACAGCATGCAATTTAAACAAATATTTTCGAAGATATTGCAGTTTAATACTGCAATATCTTCGAAAATATTTGTTTAAATAGCGGGACAGCAGTTATTACTTTTGATGCGTAACATGGTCGCCGGGTCAGCTAGTAAAAGTAATAAAAATTATGTTCACACATATAGTGCGTCTGTCGTGCTAGTGTTGAAGCGTTCAGACATTATTATTGTTGTTCTTGCTACGCTGTCTCAGCGCCTGCGTTGACTCCTTATATAATATAATGCTCCGATAAGATATTGGGAAGATAAGACGCTCGTTCGCGATACTTTTACCTTGTAAGCATCGTTTAATATCGACCATGAGCAACTAATTAGTACTCTGTAAATAAATAAACACTCGCACTGTAATCGTTTTAAAACTTGGAAAGGAAAACCTGTCATTTTATCGCTTTCTGTGTCGCTCGTCACGAACATATAACCGATCAACATTGTAGTGATGATGATAGTCCACAGATCCCTACTTGCTTGTTGAACGGTGTCTCGTGCAGTCTCAAGTGGCCACTATTACATATTAAATGTGTCACTGACATCCGTAATTATTGCGGCAAACACACATGGAACGGAATATACTTAGTGTCATATACATGCAAGGTGTACTCTAGAGATTGCAACCCGGTCCGGCCCGGTAACTTTCGTCGACAACCCGGCCGCTTGGTTGGCGACGAAAGTGTCAACAGCGAAACTTTCAATGTATTTTATGATTTTTTTTCTATAAATTAATGGAATAAGACGAATATAATATAATTCAAGGTTAATATTTATTTCAAACTGGATTCTGAACAATTATCACAATAATCAGTCTCTAAAAATCACAATTAATACTGGATGAAAAAGTCGACATTATTTGTAAATAGTATTAAAATAAGAAACTAATAACGCCAAAAAGTAAAGTTAAACTTAAGGTATTAAACAAAAAGGTATCACCCGCAGAAAAGCGAAATATTGGTAATTAAGCTGTCAAAAATCTTACGACGAGCCATTAGAACTAGGATCTTCAAGAATAGCGACGAGCAGCACCGTTTGCATTATTTTCCATAAAACGACGTTTTTTTGGTTTATTTAACCAAAAAGCGTGACGAAACAACGAAAAACGTTGCGACTGCATCACATGCTATGGGTTCAAGGGTAATATTGATGAGAATGTGGTGGTTTTGAGTAGACAACATTCCTTCATTAGAGGTGTTTACACTTATTTTCATAGTTCAAAATTCGATATAAAAGGTATTAATTCGTAATTTAAAGGTATTATTTACACTGATTTAAGGACTATTCAAGAGTATTACAAAAAATTGTTAAATCGAGGAAATAATTAAATTTATTTAAAAAAAACTGATAGAATTTGGTTACTAATACTAGTGTGATTTAATACTACTGATTAAGCAAATAGTGAAATCTTAAAGCCTTGGTTATATTGTAACTGTAAACAACTAAATTAACACTGCAATTTAACTATCAAAGTTTAACATAAAATTTGTTACATTAGGTAGGATTTACAAGAATAATATAGAATCGGGCCCGGTGAGTGCCAAAAAGGGCGTCGGACCCGGTTTTACAATCCCTAGTGTCCCTTTACAGGTCTGGGCGCGGCGCAGCTGGCGCTGGCCGCCAGCATGGAGCAGTTTGAGTTCGCGTGCATCGGCGCCTCCACGACGGACGACGAGCGCGTCATCGGCCGCAGTCTGCATCACTTCGCGCATCTCATACGGACCATCGAGGACGAGCGCGAGCGCATGGTGGGCACTGCATACTATTACGTTTACGATCGTCTATCGTTTAGTAACCCTTACTACACAGTCCCACTTTAATAGCTTTTTAAAAGCTTTTATTTAACTTGCACTGTATGTATGTATGTAAGTATGTATGTTCGGTGGAATCTTGCAACTCAATTTTGAAGTAGATATCTTCAACCGATTGAGCTGAAATTTTGTATACACGTTTACTTTGGATGACAATGTATGATATGATGTGTGACATTATTCTATATCCAATATGGCGGACCACCCAAGATGGAGGAATGGATATTTTGAATGCATTTCTGTAATATGGGTATCAAATGAAAGGACTTGTTAAGTGTAACTCAAAAAATAATACGACGTCATTCTAAATCCAATATGGTGGAATATCCAAGATGGAGGAAAACATATTTTAAGCTTCTGTACAATATGGGTATCAAACGAAAGGGCTCATTGAAAGTAACTGAAAAAATAATGTGACGTCATTCTAAATCCAATATGGCGGATCATCCAAGATAAAGGAACAGTTTTTTTAATGCATTTCTACAATATGGGTATCAAATGAAAGGGCTTGTTAATAGTAACTCGAAAAAAATATGACGTCATTCCAAATCCAATATGGCCGGAAAAATATTTGCATTTCAACAATATGGGTATCAAATGAAAGGACTTGTTAAAATTAACTAAAAAAATAATATGACGTCATTCTAAATCCAATATGGCGGATATTCTACCATATTTGCATTTCTACAATATAGGTATCAAATGAAAGGGCTTGCTGAAAATAACTCGCAAGATAATGTGACGTCATTCTAAATACAATACGGTGGACCATCCATGATGACGCCATACATATTTTTGATGCATTTTTACAATATGGCTATGAATTAAATGAAAAAGAAAGATCCAAGCTGAAATTGAATTAGATGATCTCCTTATTGAAGAGCTGGACTGTTTGAAATTAAGCGGTAAACTAACTTGCAATAATGATGCGTTGAATGAAATGACACTAACCTAGCCAGCTATAACTAAAAATAAAAAAAATAAATTAAAAGAAAAAACCCTTTTTAAAGAAGCTTTTATTTAAACGCTCTAAAAATAAGAAAATAATATTTCCTTAAGAATTTCAAGTATCAACTTAGAGCCTCAATATGTACAATTTATATAATAATAAAATCTTGTCGCGAGGTTTGGCTCCCTATCAGTAGGTAATTAAATTGCAATAGATAATATAGTAAAGTTAGTAGATTAATTTACATGAGTATTTTGCCCATTTCTTCTCATGACAACCTTACACTCAGAATCGTCCGTGCGTTTTTGGAGGCAATTTTTTTAAGGGCTCGTGTTTTAATATGTTATGCTTTCAATATAATAATAAGTTAAATATCTGTATTTACGAACTATATTTAACTGTGTGTAAGACACATGAAAATAAAGCTATTTTAATTTGATTTGACAATATAAAATTAGTACAGTTTATTTACAACTCGCGCGACAAGCTTTTATTATTATATAAATTGTACATACTGAGACTCGTAAGTTGATACTTGAAATTCTTAAGGAAATATTATTTTCTTAATTTTAGAGCGCTTAGATAAAAGCTTCTTTAAAAAGCGTTTTTGCTTTTAATTTATTTATACTTAAAAGTATTCATTACTAAAAACAGTAGTTTATTCAACTCAACATTCCAAATTTATTGACATTGTCGATCATGCCGTAACACTACTGTTACCTACACATGCTAATAAAGAGCGCGAATATAATAAGTGTACATGCCTTGCTAGTAATGAGCATGCTAATTTCGAGCTTGCTCAAAAATCGACAGCCGTTCGATTAATGAGCATGCTTTATGCGGCGCGGGTGGAAGGGGGATGTTTTTAGCACGTGTGAACAGGTTTGCTTAATGAGTATGCTCTAGTAATATGTTTGAAACTAGCATGTTCATTGGTAGCAAGTGTGATCATCAGCGTGTTTTTCTAGCAAGCTCTTTATTAGCATGTGTAACAGTACCTTTAGGGTGTCAGAGTGGTGGCTTGATACACACCGACATACAGATATGTAATAATATGGTACACTTGCAACAGCCATGTTTAATCGTGAGTCAAATAAAATGAATGGCTCACTCAATCACTTTCGCTGTTACAATCCGACCTTCATGTACGTAAGGGGTCGCTGAGTGTTGGAACGTTGCGTCGCCATGTGTAGTGTGTACTAGAGAGACCTACGTGACTCATGCCCGAATACTGAACCGCTACTCAAATATATAAGCGCTACTTAAGCGTTTAAGTAGCTGTCAAATTAGACAGAATACGTGAAATTTGAGCAGTAAGTAGCACTTTATTGATTGTCAGATTTTAGTGGCGGTTCAGTATTCGGGCGTAAACCTCCTAATGTTGAGTTGGAGAGGCACACCGCACACACACGCAACAGATGGAGTGTGTGCGTGTGCGGGGCGGGACGTGCGTCACGTGGTACTCGTCGGATGCCTCGGCAATTATGACTGTAATATGTACCGACCTATGTATACATAGTTTGCATACGTAACTAGGCACCTACATCTACATTACGTGTACATCTGTCACTGCCGCTGAGATGCCGCTACAAATGCAAGGTCGACGGACACGCCCAATAGACACTCACATCAGAGCCTGTTTATAAACAATATGCGCATATGTATGAACATTTGTTGTATTGTTTATCTTATATCTTTAAACGAGCAATTCTTGTATATACAGAGTGTCCCAGATTGGGTATATCAAGCCGCGATGGGTGGACACAGGCTGGAATTGCCTATCGGATGGCTATATTTAAAATGTGATAAGTCGAACTTTTAGATCTGAAAATATATTAATAATTCCTACTCAGTCCGCAAATAGTAATATTTGACATGGTCACCCTACTATCAAGACTTTCATTGATATCACATACATACATACACAAGAAATCGTAACATATGTTACGATTTCTTGTGTACCTACAACACGGATATAAAAATTTAGACCTTATTCTGTTGTAGTAGAGCCGATATTGCTAAGTTATGGTGAGATATAAAATAAAAATTTAGTATATCATTCTGATTAAATAAAATTAATTCATAGTTTAATACATATCTAACCACATTTTTCGTTTAAGATTTATGGTGAACACTTACCATTTCTCAGTGTGACTACAAAAAAGGTTCAATGTGCTGTCCTCCTCTCGTAACACATAGGCTTACACGCCGCGATACAGATTGTGTGGCGCGGCTTAGACACTCCGGTGTTAGAGTACCACAAGCTTCCACAATTTTTTGGCGCATTTCATTCACAGTTTCACACTGCGTAGCATACACAACACATTTTAAATATGCCCACAAAAAAAAGTCCATTGGCGTTAAATCGGGCGACCGTGGTGGCCATGGAACAGTTCCAGAACGAGCAATCCACGCACGAAAGCGATCGTCCAGATATTCGCATACAGAACGACTGTTATGCGCTGGCGCCCCGTCTTGCTGGAAAATCATGTCGCGGTAAACTAACAAAGGAAGGCCTTCAAGTTTTTCCTCCAAGGTGGTCCTCAACATTTCCAAGTAGATTTCACCGTTCAACTGGTCCGGCAAAAATACAGGGCCTATCAATTTGTCACCGATGATACCGGCCCACACATTAATTTTTCACCTGTGCTGAAAATGGCTTTGACGAAAAGCATGTGGATTTTCATGGGACCAGTAATGCACGTTGTGGCTATTGGATAATCCAAAACGAGTAAAGGTAGCCTCATCAGACCATAAAACTCGAGACGCAAACATATGGTCAGCAGTAACCTGACTACGATACCACTCACAGAATCACTCTCTCAATAAAAAATCTGCTTCTGTCAGCTCTTGTGTGCGCTGGTAATGGTAAGGATGCTGACTATCTTTTTTTAAGTTCTCCATACTTTCATTCTAGACACACCTAATACGACAGAGGCTTTTCTGGTACTTCTAGTTGGATCTTCAGCAAAGTGATCCAAAATATTCTGTTCCACACGGGCATGCGCACGGTCACTCAATCGTCCTTCAGAGTTGGGACTGTGGAAAGAACCGTTTGTGTGCAAACAGTTGACCAGCCTCCTGAAGCATGCATAAGAAGGAAGTCTTCGCTGATTCTCCAGCTCTCTTCCATCAATGTGACGTTGTCGATAAAGTTCGCGCGCTGCAGAAGGATTCCCTCCGATGCACCCACACACATAATCATATCATAGTACTCTGCATTTGAATACTCCGCCATTATAAAATAACGAAAGATAGCACTTGCACTAACTTGACACCGATAGATGATACTGACCGATAGAACAAGCGAACAATAATGAAGAGCGTGTAAAAAATTAATCACTAACGAACACTAGTGTCTCTGCCATTTTTAATTTCTTAGGGTACCGTTATACCAAAATACGGAACCTTTATACGATAACTTACTTTTTTATAATCAGTTTAAAAATGCTAGTCTCTGCACTACAGAGTCTAGTAGATATTTTAATTTCACTCAAATCTCATTCAAAGCAAATTGGAATAGTATTTTAGAAAATCTCTAAATTTTAAGTAATAATACGCACAATACCGAATACAGGATTTAACATAACATAACTTCACGCCTATTGTTACCCGAAGGTGTAGGCAGCGGCCGTTAAGTCTCGTCTCGCCGTCCCAAATGGAATAGGTGGCGAACCTATTGCCATACCGGGCACGAAGTTTTCAGTCATCGATATTTATCACACTTAACTTCCGAAAACAATTTCGAAAAGTCATTCGTGTGAGCCAGTGTCAGGATTCGAACCCGGACCTCTGGATCAGAAGCCGTGTGCTCTCCCACGGGACCACCGAGACTCCTAGGATTTACCTACGTAATACTTTTTAAACTTTCACGTGTTATGCAACATTATGATAATTAATCCTTTATTAATTTACGTTGGTACATTAAAATACGGACCCATAATAAATAATATTAATATTTCAAAATATTTTAGTTTAAATTTAGAAATGCCGACAAATTCTTTTTATAAAAGAACGCCTGATGAGTTCAAGGTTATCTTGTGCGAGCCGAAAGGCAGGAGGCAATTTTCAAAGGAAATTTCGGGCGCGTGTAACAGGTCACAGCACGTGTCAGAGGTGCACACATATACACACTGTCAGGTACCTACAAATGAATCAATAAGTAGGGTTCACAGTTTTTGATGTGCGGTAAGTTATTTAATTATTTCTTCACACCCTGACTCAAATGGGAGTGGAAGTAACGAAAATTATGTATGAACTATATTTTATGATAACGACATAATATGATTTCTTACCCAGAACTGAAAACAGACAACTTATTTTTTAATGTAACTTCACGCCCCAAATACATGCGGCAATTAGCGGTAGGCAGCGAAAATTACTTATTGATTATGTTTCATGGTAATTTTAAATGATTTTTTATTGCCAACCGAATACAGATAGCTTTTTTTGTGTAACTTCACGCCTCAAATAGATGAGAGTGTAGGCAGCGAAAACTATTTACTGATTATGTTTCATGGTAATTCCATGTGGTTTCTTAAACAGATCTAATTTAAAACACACTTTCTAATTTAAAATTTGCCTTGATATTGTTTATGATATATGTACATATAAGTTTTATTTATTACACAACGCTACCACTCTAAATAAAAGATGTCGCGTCAGTTGCGCTCGGCTAATATATTTGCATAGTTTTTCTTTTTAGGACGTTGATATTAATTTGCTGTGATGGTCGAGTATTCTGGCTGCTACACCTTTTATGCACGAGTCTACTGCTTTGTTTTCAGTAGCGATATTAATATTATTGTTATTTGTGTTTAATAGTTTGAAAAGAGTATTTGGCACATGAGTTTCTTGCCCGATTCTTCTCATGATAGCCCCTACACTCGGAATCGGGCCGCTCGTGGCGATTGCGTCCGTGTTTTCTTGTTCCACGGACACACTTTCCTCAAGCGCTCGTGTTAAGTAGTTAATTTAAAATAATAAAGTTAAATTGTACTTGTTGACTATTTTTAAGTGTCTGTGAAGACCTATGAAAATAAAACTTATTTTGACTTTGACTTAGATCAGAATGTAGTCAGCTTAAATTTTTTTTGTAACTTCACGCCCCAAATACATGCGAGTGTAGGCAGCGAAAATTACTTATTGATTATCTTTCATGGTAATTTTATATGATTTCTTATTGCGAACCGAATACAGATAGCTTTTTTTTGTGTAACTTCACGCCTCAAGTACAAGAGAGTGTAGGCAGCGAAAACTACTTACTGATTATGTTTCATGGTAATTCCATGTGGTTTCTTAAACAGATCAGAATGTAGTCAGCTTAAATTTTTTTGTAACTTCACGCCCCAAATACATGCGGGTGTAGGCAGCGAAAAGTAAAGCATTTCCTTGCGTAAAAAAAGGCAGCGAAAATTACTTATTCATTATGTTGCATGGTGATTTCATATGATTTTTTATGTAGAACAGAATACAGAAAGCTTATTTTTTTGTGTAACTTTACGCCTCAAATTCATTAGAGTGTAGGCAGCGAAAACCATTTACTGATCATGTTTCATGGTAATTCCATGTGTTTTCTTAAACAGATCAGAATGTAGTCAGCTTACATTTTTTTGTAACTTTATATAATTATTAAAAATTAGAGATGACAACCCTATTGATGATCGAAATGGAAAAATGAATGAAATACTTTAGGCGAGAAGTCAGAATGAACTCAGTTGTCGTAGGTCCTAAGTAGGGTAATCACGGTTATTATTTCTGAGGGATAATATATGTAAAAAAAGTAAAAATAATTGTGTTTGCCTTTTTTTACTTTCTATAGGATATCTAGATTTCAAAGCGTGTCTAAATTCTAGCTATAAGTGGTTAGAATAGGGTCCAAGAAACACCCTGTATATATAATTGGAATCTCGGAATCGGCTCCAACGATTTTCATGAAATCACTACATAGTATAAAACAAAGTCGCTTTCTCTGTCCCTATGTCCCTTTGTATGCTTAAATCTTTGAAACTACGCAGCGGATTTTGATGCGGTTTTTTTTAATAGTTAGAGGGTGTCAACGGGGTGGTTTTGATCATTCATTCATTCATTCATTCATGAATAGTGTAGTGAAAAAAAATGATAATTTTCAAGATTTAAAACTTTAATCGAAAACGCTGCCTGAACCCTAAGTGATAAATCAAAACAATGTACTACATTATTATACACCTTTAAAAGGTCTATAAAAAAGTCCGCGAGAGCATATGTCTATGTCTTAGGGATAACCCACAATGACCATTATTATTTTTTTACTTTTTACGAGAAATAATGACTTATTTACGAAGCAATTTTAAACATTACAGCATTAATTTTCATCCAATTAAGTGTCTTAAATAGATTGTGCTTTTAATATAGATTAATATAGCCATTTACAGCATGTAATTTAAACTAATATTAACGAAGATATTACAGTATTAACATAGCGGTACATAGCAGTTGCGTTTGCGCGCCAAAACGCGTGCCGATAAATAGCACAAATTGAACTTTTTAAGATCCAAATATTACTAATTTATTTCTTTTGATGCGGAACGAAGTACGCCGGGTCAACTAGTTTAGTATAGGGGGTTTCGGGGGCGATAAATCTATCTAGCTAGGAATCATTTTTAGAAAATTTCATTTTATCGTGTCGTATCGTATCGTGTTTCACAGTTCATATTTTTTTATTATTCTGTCGGTAAGATCGAAAAATATTATTCATATTTCATTATTTTATTAGTATGTAATTCGTACTTAAATATAATTTTCAAAAAAACAATTTATAAAAAAAAAGTAAATACCGAGCAAAGCTCGGTCATCCAGGTACTCTGTTATGGTTGAATCAAAAAGTAATGCCTGCTTTACACTCAGCCCCTGCCACTGCTCCTATCGCTGCCGGAAATATAACCCTAAATACTTCTGCGACAGCATCGTCGCGAGTGAGTATACCTACTCAGACCTCAGCTAGTATGTTTACTAATACTACTGTTACACATGCTCTTTATTATCACGAAAGCATGCTAGTATCGATCAACTGCTTGTTACTAGCATGTGTGTACATACGTTGCTAATAATGAGTATGCTAATTTCGAGCTTGCTCAAAAATCGAGACCCGTGCAATTAATGAGCATGCTTTCTGCAGCGCGGGTGGAAGGGGTTGCGTTTTGGCGCGTGAGAACCGGTTTGCTTATTGAGCATGCTAGTAATATGTATGAAATTAGCATGATTATTGGTAGCAAATGTAAACAGTTTATAAGCTGGTTCATAAGGCTCATAATGAGCATGCTCATAAAGAGCATGTGTAACAGTACCATTAGTGTTATGTTATGTTATTTAAAGGTATTGAAAAGAAATTTCACATCGCTGGTGCATTTAAAACAATTTAAACAACTTACTGGCAGCTAATGTTGGTAGACTGGACGTCATAAGAAATGAATCTGTAATTAAAAGAATATTCAAAAGGTGTTTCGATTTTCCGTCGGTGGCACAGTGGCTAGCACCCTGCTTCTGATTCAAGAAGTAGTGGGTTCAAATCCTGGCACACACCAATGACTTTTCGATATTTTCATAAGTTACGTGTGATAATGACAGAGCTGTCTAAACGTAGGGACATTATGGACCTAGTCTTCTTGTTCAAGTTAATAAGAAATGTCATAGACTGTTCTGATCTACTACAAATGATACGTTTCAAGGTACCAGCACGTATTCCGCGTAAGCCAATTACACCTTTAGCCCCTCCACTGCGTAGAACATTGCTTGGGTCCAACTCACCTCTTTGCCGAATGACCAAATTGTATAATGGGTGCAGTGATAAAGTGGACATTCATTTTGATACTCTAAGATCGTATAAGAAAAAAATTTTGTTACTGTAATATTATCTGCCTGCTAAACAATATATATTCATATATACTTAATAATGTTAAATAGTGTAAGTTCGATGTAATCACGAATGCGGTGTTTACCTTTAAGAGACTTAACATTGTGATATTACCAATTAATGTTATACCTAATACTTAGTTTTAAGAATGTTAAGTTGTTGGTGAACCAAATAAATAAATAAATGTCGATGACTGACAACTTTGTGCCCGGTATGGCAATAGGTTCGCCACCTATTCCATTTGGGACGTAAACATAACGGCGAGACGAGGCTTAAAAGCCGCTCCCTACACCTTCGGGTGGACAAAGGCGTGAAGTTATGTTATGTTTGTTTTGATTTTTTTATCTCGCGGTCCCTTGATAAGTTTAAAATTTGAATCATTCTTATTTACTTACGGTAGGATTGATTCCTTTACTAAAATAGCGAAAAGGGCGGGTGTCAATAACGGATATTCCAATAGCAGCTCATCTCAATTCGTGGTTACGAATTAGCAATTGACCAATCTCGGTTGTTTACCAGCTAGTTCTTCCTCCGTGGTTTGCAGTTGCTGACATGACAATGCTACAATGGTACATGACAATGGTAATCGTTATGCCATTTAGTAGAAATCTGTAGTGGACGACCATAGCGCCGTTAGATCACCGTGTTGAGAAATGCCCATGCCTTCCCTTCTAGTTTCGCTTACAACCATCAGATCTATGCGTCTTGCTTTCACTACCTGACATAATTCATTCATCTCATCACTCATTCCTCCCTGCACATTCAGCGTAGGCATTCCGCGGCTCGCTAAAGACTCGACTCAGTAAAGAGTAATTCAGTATTTAGCGACTGGGCTACGCGTGGTATATACAGAAGCAGAAATCGTCTGTATGATTTGTATGAGAAAAGGACTAGTACCCGCGACACTGCGTTTTTGGAATATGTAAGGAATTATTCAAAGCTGTTCAAAAAAGTTTGTATTGCCGCCAAGGCCGCATTTATTTCTAATAAAATTAAGAAATCGCGAGATAAAATCAAAACAGTCTGGAAAATAATTAACGGTGAGACGGGTAAATCCAAGAAGCGAGACCCGAAACTTAACATATTGATTAATGATAAACTAGTCTCGAATGAACTAGAAGTTGCTAGTACCTTTGAAAAATTCTTTACAAATATTCCTCTAGAAACTACTCGGTCCATACGATCTTCTCCTGACGATGCTGTATCACACTTAAGGAATAATGTAGATGCTTGTGACATATGCTTTCAGTTCTCCTATGTATGTCCCACAACTATAATCAAAACTTTTAAGATGCTTAACATCAAAAAGACAGAAGATTTATGGGGTGTGTCTACTAAAGTTATTAGCGCGATCATTGTTTCAATCGCACCCTACTTAGCTAACATATTTAATTGTTGTATTGACGCTGGAGTGTTTCCACATTTGATGAAATGTAGTAAAATAATTCCACTCTTCAAATCAGGTGTAAAAACAGACCCCACAAACTTCAGGCCTATTTCTATTCTTCCTACCCTGAGTAAAATCTTCGAGAAGATAATGTTGAACCAGCTCTTAACTCACTTTAGTATCAATAATACTATCTAATATCTCTTACATAATAATCAGTTTGGATTCACTAAAGGCCGATCCACAACTGACGCTAGTATCAAATTGTTACAAAATATATTTAACGCATGGGAGAGGACTATGGACGCAGTAGGGGTCTTTTGCGATTTATCTAAAGCGTTTGACTGTGTCGATCATGTAACTTTAGGTCGTAAATTAAGCCACTATGGAATAAGAAACTGCGCCTTAAATCTAGTCGTATCGTACTTATCAAACAGAACTCAGCGCGTAGAAATAAACAGAGTACAATCATCCGGATCTCCTGTTGCTATGGGTGTTCCCCAGGGTTCTATATTAGGTCCTTTCCTGTTTCTAGTCTACATTAACGATCTGCCTCATCTTGTGAAGGAGAAACATGATATTGTGTTATTTGCGGATGATACATCACTCATATTTAATATAGGTAGGAAAGAAGATAATTATGACAAAGTAAATGCCGCGTTGGCAACTATTGTAGACTGGTTTAATGTTAATAATCTATTGCTGAATGCCAAGAAAACGAAATGCATTAAATTTATGTTACCAAATGTAAAGCAAACTAATAATGCTTATGTTAAAATCCAGGATGAAAACTTATTTTTTGACGATAGTACAACCTTCCTGGGTATCACATTAGATAGTAAGCTACAATGGGGACCCCATATTGAGGGATTATCAAGCAGGCTTAGTTCAGCCGCATATGCAGTCAAAAAGATTCGTCAATTTACAGACGTTGAAACGGCCAGGCTTGTTTACTTTAGTTATTTTCATAGTGTTATGTCCTATGGATTATTGCTGTGGGGCAGAGCAGCTGACATACAAACAATTTTTGTCTTACAAAAACGCGCAGCAAGAGCTATCTATCAAATGAAATCTCGCGCATCACTAAGAGAGAAATTCAAAGAAATTAATATTCTCACCGTTGCCTTTCAACAACAAACATTCATCTTTTTCCTAAAAATTGTGATATGCACTCATTTAATACAAGAAATAAAAATAAACTTGCTACGCCGTTTTTCCGTCTGAAAAAAGTTAATAACTCGTTTATGGGTAATTGTGTACGTTTCTTTAATAAGATTCCTGAAAATGTAATTGAGATGCCGTTTACTAAATTTAAGGCGTATGTTAAAATATGTCTCATCAGCAAAGCTTATTATAGTATCAACGATTTTTTGGAGGACGACAAAGTTTTTAAATAAACCGCTCATTACTTCTTACACTTGTAACAATTTGAATTGTTAGTGCATTTTGTTGTGTAAATGATAGTAATAAAAAAAAACAAAAAAAAAAACCACCCTGAGTTTCTTGCAAATTCTTCTCAGTGCGAGAGTAATCGAATTGGCGGAAATAAAAAAAAAAAGTGACCTTCATAAGTGTCTGACAAGACCTAAACTGAATAAATGAGTTTTGATTTTGATTTTTCGCTTTTCGTCCCGTGGAATAAATACCTTGGCGTGATATGTTGTAACGCGGTCGGGGGTATATAAATAAAAATTCACTCGACAGTTAAAATTAAAAGTTTTATTTTAACGACGAGTTGCTCCTCAATTTGTGGCTACCAAATCTTAAGAAGGGAGCAGGTACGACCTGATGCCGAGTGACCCGCGAAGGCTCACTGCAGGGGTGTCCCGGTGCTCCACTGAAGTCTCCTCCCAGATGTTGGCGGGCTGCCTTTCACTGTCAGTTGTTGACAGGAAAAGGTTGAGATGATAGTAGAGGTGAAAGTAAAGATGAAAGTCGAGGTGTGAAGGTAAAGATGAAGGTAGAGGGCAGCCAGTCTGGAACAGCCAGTAACAGCCCCTGAGCATCCCCATTCACTGGCATCGACAATCAGTGCCACCACCGACCCCCATTTCTCAGAATGGGTAGACAGTGGTGTCACATGCCATTAATTTGGAAAATGCCCAGGGTGGATCAAGCATATAACCCTACATTAAAAACATTAATATAAATTTGGAAAAGAGTTTGTTAACTATTCAACAACATAATTAATAATGTAGGTAGGTTACCACTACCTACTTTATTTGTAAAACTATCTTAATTGTACAGAATAATTTATATAGGAAATTACTCTAATAAATATAAAAATAATATGCTGCTATTAGCAGAGTCTGAACATGTATTAATAAACTTTAAGATGAGATATGTGATTATACTCTTTTCCATGATAATGTGAACTACATGAAATAATTTTAATAAATTAGGCACATCAAGCTCACGGCACTGCAGGCAATAATATCTTAGCTATTAGGGTGAAATAAATTGGTTAAACCACTCACCAATAAGATCAAAAGTTTAGTTGAAGGTTTAGATTATTCTGGCTCCTCACTTGGTAAAAGCTTCA
The DNA here is from genome assembly GCA_905147225.2 of Euproctis similis. Taxonomy (NCBI): domain Eukaryota; kingdom Metazoa; phylum Arthropoda; class Insecta; order Lepidoptera; family Erebidae; genus Euproctis; species Euproctis similis. Next base: position 341,863 of record LR990109.1, on the reverse strand, counting down.
AATGAAATGGCCGAATATCCTGTCTAATTTTAAAATGTCTGGTCATATTAAATAATTAACTACCTACTTTAAAGATTGACATTATAATTATTAACTTTCGTATACTACCTACAGTTGTATTTTTATTTATGACCTGGAAACCGTGTCTTTGAAGCCTAAATTTATTATGATAAAAATTTACATTGTCACTCAACGTGACAATGTGGCGAACATTATCGGCGCCTTTGCTATTTTAAAGCTTTTATTTAACTTGCACTGTATGTATGTATGTAAGTATGTATGTTCGGTGGAATCTTGCAACTCAATTTTGAAGTAGATATCTTCAACCGATTGAGCTGAAATTTTGTACACACGTTTACTTTGGATGACAATGTATGATATGATGTGTGACATATATTGTGATATATATTTCTATATCCAAATGGCGGACCACCCATGATGGAGGAATGGATATTTTGAATGCATTTCTGCAATATGGGTATCAAATGAAAGGGCTTATTAAGTGTAACTCAAAAATAATATGACGTCATTCTAAATCCAATATGGTGGAATATCCAAGATGGAGGAAAACATATTTTAAGCTTCTGTACAATATGGGTATCAAACGAAAGGGTTCATTGAGAGTAACTGAAAAAATAATGTGACGTCATTATAAATCCAATATGGCGGATCATCCAAGATAGAGGAACAGTTTTTTTTAATGCATTTCTACAATATGGGTATCAAATGAAAGGGCTTGTTAATAGTAACTCGAAAAAAATATGACAACATTCCAAATCGAATTTGGCGGGAAAAATATTTGCATTTCAACAATGTGGGTATCAAATGAAAGGACTTGTTGAAATTAACTCAAAAAATTATATGACGTCATTCTAAATTCAATATGGCGGATATTCCACCATATTTGCATTTCTACAATATAGGTATCAAATGAAAGAGCTTGTTGAGAATAACTCGAAAAATAATGTGACGTCATTCTAAATACAATACGGTGGACCATCCAAGATGACGGCATACATATTTTGATGCATTTCCACAATATGGCTATGAATTAAAAATCATCATTGCGATTAAATGGAAAAGAAAGCTCCAAGCTGAAATTGCATTAGATGATATCCTTATTGAAGAGCTGGACTGTTTGAAATTAAGCGGTAAACTAACTTGCAATAATGATGCGTTGACACTAAACTAACTAAAAATAAAAAAATAAATTAAAGCAAAAACCCTTTTTAAAGAAGCTTTTATGTAAGCGCTCTAAAAATAAGAAAATAATATTTCCTTAAAAATTTCAAGTATCAACTTAGAGCCTCAGTATGTACAATTTATATAATAAATAAAGCTTGTCACGCGGTTTGACTCCCTATCAGTAGGTAATTAAATTGCAATAAGTTAAATTGCTAAAAGCTTCTTTAAAAAGGGTTTTTGCTTTAATTTATTTTTTCTTTTGGATCTCATTTTGTTCCCACGGTTAACAAGGAAAATGATGTGTCACCACAATGCAGAGCCCCGTATGCAAAGGGAGGGTTAGATAGTATCTGGGAGTACTCCTGCCAAATAAGCGGCACGCTAGCATGTAGGCTAGCCTCTGCACACGCATCCTTTGGCGCGGCAGACCAATAGATTGGCGGAAAGGGAGAGGGAAGGGGTGAACAAAAGGAATATTATAGATTAGTGAGAATATCAGGGTGGGGATACTGCTGTTAGGGAAGGACAGGAATATAGCAGTAGCAGCCTAAGAGATTGTTGGGCTTCGCGCACCCAAATCTTTCCAATAGACGTCGGACATACTTCTATCAGCAAAGACCTCTGACCTGAAGTCAGGGGTATTGCAGGCGAAACATGAAAGTAAGGTAAATGCAGTTGAAATGCGTTCTCTAAGAAGAAAAAGAAGAAGTATATGTGGACTCACCCATGAAAATCGAATGAAAAATATCGCGATAAGGGAACAATGCAAGTTGAAGGATGATGTGGTGACCAAGGTGGAGAGAAGTATGTTATGATAGTTTGGTCATAAGAATGAATGAAAGCCAACTGACTAAAAGACTATAAGAAGTGAATGTGAGTGGCCGGGATCGGGAGAACAAGACGGGGCTACCACAATCAAATAAATGATCTGTTTAAAAAAGGCAAAATGCGTAGTACTCGAAACCGGTGTGAATGCATGATGAGATGTATGAGGCGAAAGAGGTGTGTCAGAATCGTAGCTTATGGAGCGCCTAAGTCTCTGCCTACCCCTATGGGATACAGGCGTGAGTTTATGCATGTAGTGAACGTCACCGACGCTACTGGACCAACACTTGGAGTTACTTTGTCCGAGTCAATTGATGCTTTATTGGGGGATAGTAATGCTGTTACGTATTTCAAAGAATCCCACAAGAACATAGTGGCGGACGCGTGTTTGCTACTGTGATCCACTCAATTCATGAGTTATTCATTGTTGAAGTTTTTCATCTGTCCCGATTTGCTTAGAGTGTATTATTAATACAGTTTTGTCTCTTACCCCAAAGCCTGCAGCTATCCCTGATGTGCTTTTGATGGATCCGCTTCCACATCAGCCTTGAATTTTTCATTTTCCTCTTTCGTCTCCGAAGGAAAAATAATGACTGCAAAACAAATGTATGAGTGTTTCAAAACCCAATTATACCGGTGTGCAGCATAATGAATTTATGAACTCAATTTTGTAAAAACGAAATAAGATGAAAACCAAAAAGGAGATATTTCAGATCGAGGTAATGTAAACGAAATAATTTGCAGTAAACGCCGCTCGCCTCGAACATGTTGTTGTTTTCAAATAGTGGCATGTTCGTGTACATTGTAATGGTGGTGAGGCGGAGTGGTCGCACTGGTCAGTGGTCTACATCATCACGAGCTATTTGTGCAGCTTTCATGTGGAGTACAATTCCGCGGGAGTCTGGCTACTGGCTGCGCCACTAATGAACAGTTTAATTAGTAGACAGGTATCGGTACCGGCGCCTACAGGGCCTCTTGGAGCGAACAAAAACTGTCTTTACAATCTTTACTTCGTCACGTACAACATAATATAGACTTAAATATGGTATTCACCGAGATAATTTAAACTCTGTCGCGGTGGTCTCGGTAGTCCGCTATCTCGCTTTTGAATCAAGAAGTCGTGGGTTCGAATCCGGCCTACCAAATGACTTTTCCAAATTCTTTTCGGAAGTTATGTATATATCGATGACTGACAACTTTGTGCTCGGTATATGGCAATAGGTTCGCCACGTTCGTTTTAATAATAATAATTGGGGTGCGGAGAGGAGAGGGGAAAGGGTTGGCTCTTCGTTTACCTCTCTCACCATTCATGCAGCGAACTGAATGGATCTACCACGGTTAAAAAAAATGGACCTTACTTTATTAGAATAAACGCGGTAGAAATGAGGGCACTGCGCAAAATCTGCGGAGTGACTCTCGCTGACCGCCTAGAAAACAAGGTTGTAAGGAAGGAAGTTGGTTTGAAAGAGAGTCTCGGTGTAAAAGTAAGAAAGGGCATGCTTCGATGGTTAGGACATGTAGAAAGAATGGATGAGGCGAGACTGACTAAGCAGATATACAATGCAAAAGCGGATGGATGTAGGAGTCGAGGACGGCCAAGACACACATTCCATGACCAAATGGAGGAGGAAGGTGATGTTAGGAGCCTCAAAAACCGACGCGCGTGCATGAAAAGAGTTATGAAAGTCAACAAAGCGAGTGAGGCGTGTAAGAATCGTGCCCTATGGCGCTCTGTTCTCTCTGCCTACCCCGCAAGGGATTTGGCGTGAAGTTATATATGTGTGTGACCTTACTTTAAAAAAAGAAATCCTAGATGTATGATTTATATTAAGGACCTTCTGAAATTGCATGCATGTAGGTATTATATTAAGATATTTGTTTGTGGTTTCAGTTGGGTCGAGCACACGAACAGATCATACAGCCACTGGAACGGTTTCGCAAGGAGCACATAGGCGCTGTCAAGGTAATGTTGTGTAAACACATATTAAAAGACAAATCATACTATGTTAATGATTCCGAAAAGTTGTAGGGTCGCTATAATCAGTGTATCACCCTTGTTCAATGTTCATGTTCAATAAAAAAATGTGTTGTACTAATCATGGGGGACGGGGACTTTTCAATTGACCTTTGTATGAGACGCTACGGTAGCCCGTACCATCTCATCATTTTCTATTCAACGATTTTGTTATTATTAATAAGTGGATAGATCGTTGTGCCTGGTCTGAGCATCTGCTTGGAGAAAATTACTTGTGACACATTACGCTTACAACTTAATTAAAATTTCTTATAAATATGAAACAAGTTATAAATATTGTTGAATTTTGATTACTCTTAACACATCGGCTCGAGGAAAGCACCTTCGTGGAACAATAAAACACGGATGCAACCACCATGAGCGGCGTTCAATACATAAAGTTTATTCCTTTTATGTTTCAGGAGGGCAAGAAAAAGTTCGACAAGAAAACGGCCAAATTCTGTCAGAGTCAGGAGCGTACGCTTTCACTATCCACCAAAAAACCTGATAATGTGTTCCAGGAGGCAAGTAATCCGTAACTTAAGTTAAAATGCGTAAAAGAGTTGGGAATGTGTCACGCCAGTTCTCCTCAGTATCTTGGTATTTTTGAGATTCCATAGCCCGCTCCATAATACGGTGAGCTACTTTGAGCTTCATAATGAGGGCAAATTTAGAGACCACAGAAACATTTTCAAACACTGGTGTGCCACTACGAAAACGACCGTTCGCACCTAAACTTCAAAGGCCGGCAACGCATTTAAAGCACGTTAGCGACGGAAAACTTATCATGACGTATTAGGTTAAGGAAAAAGTTGCTTCGCATTTTATATAAAAAAATCAAAGAGTTGGTAGTCGTCTCGTGATGTTAACCTGACACTGCCTGAAACAGGTCAAAATATGAAGGTGCAAGGTCAGGACTATACGGCGGAGGCATCAACACCTCCCAGCCAATCTCCTAATTTTCGTTGAGTGGCTAAAGATGCCTTAGTGCACGCCACTGGCCTGTAGCGTGTGGCTGCCACTGGCGCCAACCGTGTGCGGCGAGTCCATGTAAAATGTATGAAATATGCCAGTGGCGGCGATTTGTGGTTGTGGCCAGTGGCCCGTGTGCAGGTGCACTAAGGTCTGGCGTTATCGTGGTGAATAACTACACCCCCTCTGTTTTTCTAATCGGGCCGCTTTCTCTCAACTTTTTGCTTATTCTCATTAGTTGTTCGCAGTAGAGTTTAGAATCGATGGTCTTGCCTGGCGATAATAGCTCATAATGAATAATGCCCTTCCAATCCCACCACACACGCAACATCACCTTGTTGCGAGCAATGAAGTAGGAAGACTTAAAATTGAAGCGTCATGTGGCCGCACAATATGGCGGTTTTAGTGCTGCGCAGAGGATTTTTATTAATCGGTAAACGTTCTTGGTTAATGTTATTTTAAATATTATTGAGTGTTAATTATTTGTGGAATTAATTCTTAAATAGATAGTAAGTATGTTGCTGTTTTGTATATCGGGTAAGAGCTATGTTTTTCTTAGACTACTTACCTCTCTTTTACAAACTATCTTTATTAAGTTGCTGACTCTAAAGATCTCTCTCTGACAATTTTATTTAGATAATTTCGCAGAGAAATTTTGTCGGTAAATTTTTTCCCAACACTTTTTTACCTACTGAACTGATAGTTTGTCACAAAACATGGCCGATTTTCGGCTACAGTAAGTATTATAGTATATTCATAATTCACTGACATATTGACATACTGTTTCCATACGAGTGACAGTGCTGAGTAAGAACGGGATGGATATATGTTTATGTGTGCGCCGTCAGAATGTACAATATTTGTTTAAGTAATTGTTAGTTAAGATAGAAAAATATGTCTCGTCCATATATACAAGTCAATAGTTGCGACTCATCCCGGGCTTCCTCGCAGTCTGAAGCCTGTCCGGCCTTTGAGCACGGTCTTTTTCGCTCGTTCTTGACGTACGTGATTCACTTTTCACTCTTTTCAAATATCAACTTCTTCAAAATATGGTTCGGTTTCACTACGTGTTAATAAATCACAAATGAGCACATGGTTTATTAGGTTTCTTTTAGTGCACTCAGCTTTCTCCAAATGGGTCTAAACCGTGTTGTGGTCAATTCCCAGTGCTCCAGCTACATCGTAACTACTAATATGCCGATCTTGCTCTATTTTTACAAAGACGGCACCATTTTTGTCCGTAACAACTTGAGCTAAATTTGCGCTGCTCACTGATAATGGGCTTGGGCCATAAACATCACAAATTTTTTTCGCGGCTTGTGTTTCAAAAAGGTAAAAATTACCTTTTTGTAGTAAAATTTTAAAATGTATCGAATTTCTTCATTATATTTACTCATTTTAAGAATAAAAAATACCAATGAAAATACACTATTTCCTAATTTGAATTTGGTATCGTTTTCTTTAAAAGTAAAAATTTTTAATGATACCAAAACCGGCCAGATGTATAGTACTAGCTGACCCGGCAAACGTTGTCTTGCCGAAAAATATTGTTTAAAAATAGGGGTTGATCGTAAGGAGTTGAAAATTTAGGGTTGTATGTATTTTTGTATCCCGTTTTATAAAAAAAATAAGAAACAGAAATATATCGAAAAGTTAAAAAAAATATTGAGGGGTGGGCTACCCTTGTGATTTAGGGGGATGAAAAATAGATGTTGTCCTATTCTCAGACTTACCCGATTTGCACACAAAATTTCATGAGAATCGGTCAAGCCGTTTCGGAGGAGTATGGGAACGAAAATTGTGACACGAGAATTTTGAAATTTGAATTTTGAATATAAGGTAGCCAAAGATAATCTTAATATATACCTATATTTCTTGTGTGCGTGTGTATGTGACTGAACTCCTCCTAAACGACTGGACCGATTTTGATGAAATTTTTTGTGTGTTCGTGGAGATTCGAGAATGGTTTAGATTTACAATTTGGTCTACTGGGGTCTACAAGGGTAGCCCAAGCTAGCTCAATTTTTTTTTTAATTTTTCGACATATTTCTGTTTCTTATTTTTTTTATAAAACGGGATACAAAAATACATGCAACCCTAAATTTTCAACCCCCTACGATCAACCCCTATTTTTTAAATTTTATTTTTCGGCAAGACAACGTTTGCTGGGTCAGCTAGTTTATTATAAGTTCGTGCATATTATATGCGAAGATATTTGTTCCCAAACCGATTAAAAAACAGTTTTTTGCGATTACTGAGTTATTGCCCGGGGACGTCGATACATTTGAACGGAGTCCAGCGTAGAGGAGTGTGGGGTTTTATCGCGCGTGTCGTGTCCGCAGGCGGACGCCGCTATGGACATGGCGGAGCGAGACTTCTGCCAGGCGTCGCTGGAGTACGTGTTCCAGCTGCAGGCGGTGCAGGAGCGCAAGAAGTTCGAGCTGGTGGAGACGCTGCTGGGCTTCGTGTTCGGCTGGTGGACCTTCCACCACACCGCGCACGACGTGCACGCCGACGCAGAGCCGCGCGTGAGAGACCTGCAGTTGCGTATACAGCGTGTAAATAGCCTTACCTCTCACCGTTATTGTACTGCACACTACACTGTCGCGCCCATGTACCGTCACGTCCAACAGCATCACGTGCGAAACTACTGAATCGATACGAATTTACTTTAACGATAATGATGCTATATTTCTTTAAAAAAAATATCACTATAATACAACTGTATTACTTCTGATGACACAATAATTGTTCGGTGTTCTTAATAGCTTAGCACTATAATACAGTATGAGTGAAATCGATTAAGTGAGTGTATAAATTGAATGTAGACGCGCGACAAGGCACCGGCCACCGGCCACCGGTGCACACCGCCACCATTCTGCCGGCGAGCCGGAGGGAGAGACCGGCGCGTCACTGTGTACCGGCGGCATATATACATAACTTCACGCGAAATCCCCTTCGGCGTATGCAGACAGAACAGTGCCATTAAGCGCGATTCTTACACACCTCACTCGGTTTATTTGATTTTCATAACTTTTTTCACACAAGCTTGACGATTTTGAAGGCGAGGAGCCTTAAAAATAGACGAGCGATTAACTCACAACATACAACGTTCCATTCGAAATATAATTTTAATTGTTTCTGGTTGTTATATTATCAATGACTAGACTATTTGTGATCGAATCAGGCGGGGCACTTGTTCTTCGGAAGCTGATATGACATTTAGCTGATGAAATACCATGAAACGCAGGTCAGGTGACTGTCGCTGACTCTCTTTCTCTATCTCTGTGTGAGTGACAGCACGACGTACATGTGTGCGTGTGAGTGTGTGCGTGGCGCCTCCTACTACCGTCCGCCCCTCAATAATAGCCCCACCGGTCCACTAATACTGTATAGCTTTTAACTGTGTTTTAATCTAATTAAAATAAATGAAGTAATGGGCGCAGCTTCACCCATGTCCGCACGCACCGCCATATTGCGCATGTGTTACGCTTGCTACGGTGTGCGTGTGCGAGTGTTTATAGGAGCATGTGTGTGCGCGTGTACTGACACTACTGACGTGTGACTCGTGTGTTTCGCTCCGCAGACTCGCGGCAATTTCGAAGAGATGAGCAAACAGACCGAGTCTCTGATGAAGAAGATGATGGAGGTGAGACAGATGGTACGTACTGACCTTAATATGAGCTATACAATACTCGTAACATACTAACTAACACGGTTATATAAATTGACTAAGTTCTCTTCACGTTCTGTCCTCCCGGATTGTTTTAAGAACCGATCATAACAATTTCCACCCGTAGCTATCGCCGTATCAGCCGTAGAATTATACGGGGCTCCCGGGGGACAGAGCCCCCGACGTACGTAAGCAAAAATTAATAAATACATCCAAAATTTTTTTTTTTACATTGGCTTCTGATCCATATGTCCGGGTTCGAATCCTGATACTGGCTCATACCAATGACTTTTCGAAATTGTTTTCGGAAGTTATGTGTGATAAATATGTGACGACTAAAAACTTTGTGCCCGGTATGGCAATAGGTTCGCCACCTGTTTCATTTGGGACGTAAACATAACGGCGAAACGAGGCTTAACAGCCGCTGCCTACACCTTCGGGTAAAAAAGGCGTGAAGTTATGTTATGTCCAAAATTTTTTATGTTTGAACCCTGTATTGTTGTCGCGGTCTGCGACTGATAAAAAACTGATAAAAATGTAATCTTATAATAGCCTTCCAGGTCCCAGATTATGAGATTGTGCTTATGAGATGATGAGATTATGCTCCGGTCAGCTGCGGTCAGCTCCGCTGATCCCCACGAACTCTAGGAGTTTTGTTAGGGACATTCTACATTTGGTTGAAGGAAATGAAAAGATAATTCTGTGTGGTGATCTTAATGAATGGGCATGGAGGCTGTCCTTGGTCCGTATGGTGATAAGAGAGTGAACGGAACCTCCTTGTGTAATAAAGGCCCCACCAAGGCACGCTTCGCCCCTGGTCTCCACGTGGTTATTATAATTAGTGTGTACCAGCTGTCCTCCGGGTCACTGGGAGTATTTGCTTCAAAAGGGACGCAAATAGTGTGACAGAGATAGAGAGTACTAGAGATAATAGATCAAACCCTTCAGTTGGTTTTTGACGTTGTGACGGCACTATGTTCGCCGATGCTCACACACTATTTTTTGACGTTGTGACGGCACTATGTTCGCCGATGCTCACACACTATTTTTTCATATCACATACAGTACCTGGATGACCGAGCTAAGCTCGGTCATTTAGAAAAACACAATTTACAAAAAAAGTAATACCGAGCAAAGCTCGGTCTTTCTTTTTTTGGAAATTATATAGAGTAATTATTTAGAGTCATATTTTTAAATTTAAATTGGAACTACTCAAACGCCACCTTTTTGATATTTTTCTTCCAATAAAAAAAAAGTTCATGATTAAGTTGACTATCGATAAAACACGATATAATGTCATTTTCTAAAAATTATTCCTATAATATAGTATAAAACAAAAGTCGCTTTCCGCTGTCTGTCTCCTTATATGCTGAGATCTTTGACACTACGCAACGAGGATTTTGATGCAGTTTTTTTTTTAATAAAAAAAGGTTTGATAAAAAAGGGGTGGTTGTTGTGTATAATTTATGTATTACAAGTTTTATCTAATAAATTATTACTATTATGTTTATTTGCAGCCAGAACGAAAAAGAACCATTTAAGACCATTTAAATAAAAATCAATCTAATTAAAATTACTGATCCAACATACAATTCTTATAAATTACTATTTCGTATTTTAAAACGATTTTTAGAATACGAAATAGTAAGTTAATTGTTAAATTTACTGTTGATAAATTATGTCACTTGTCCTCAAGCTAGTATTTAGGAACAGAATTCTTCGGCATGTTTAGATGTAACACCCCAGACAGTTGCTCAGCGACTATTAGATACGCATTTCGACGACTTTTGTCGGCTGGGGGTAGCTACAACTTAGTTTTTTGTATGGAGACACCAATTATTTCTTGACCTAACTGTATTTTTTTTATGTCTGTTATGTAGCTAATATAGTAATACATATAATGGGATCGTTTCAAATATCTACTTGCAACGGTTCCAAGGTTATCTACATTAAAAAAAATTGTATGGTGACCCGTCTATTCATGATCTTTTTTTACTTTCAGATTTTTTCCTAATCTTACAATTGCCGAGGGAAGTAGCTTAGGTTTAACTACTATATTCGTGTAATGATACACTCGGCACTGTCTAGCCAGTTCTTTTGATGGAACATGACTTGTCACGCTCCCGTGTGTCTAAATAGTTTAAAGGATTTGAATTAATATTTAGTGGCTAATACGCAAACCGCGTTCGCCAAAAGTAAAAAAAACCTACTATTTATTCATCATTGCCATATTATACATATATCGATATTTCTGCACAATTAAGAATTAAGCCTTTATATAGTATATTTCCTTTGGCAACTTTGCCCGTTGCCAATCTAAAGGCGTAGGCAATGCCCTGTAATGAGTTTAATTGATTGAGTTTAATTTAACAGACTTCCTATAATTCCTTATCTCCGACGTATTTGAAGTATGTCATAATATTTAAAATAAATTAAAATTATTTAAGCGCTCTAAAAATAAGAAAATAATATTTCCTTAAGAATTTCTAGTATCAACTAGAGCCTCAGTATCTACAATTTATATAATAATAAAAGCTTGTCGCGCGAGTTGTAAATAAACTGTACTAATTTTATAATGTCAAATCAAATCAAAATAGCTTTATTTTCATGGGTCTTCACACACAGTTAAATATAGTTCGTAAATACAGATATTTAACTTATTATTATATTGAAAGCATAACATATTAAACTCGGGCGCTTAAGAAAATTGCCTCCTTGGAACAAAAACGCACGGACGATTCTGAGTGTAAGGTTGTCCTGAGAAGAAACGGGCAAAACACTCATGTAAATTAATCTACTAACTTTACTATACTATCTATTGCAATTTAATTACCTACTGATAGGGAGCCAAACCTCGCGACAAGATTTTATTATTATATAAATTGTACATATTGAGGCTCTAAGTTGATACTTGAAATTCTTAAGGAAATATTATTTTCTTATTTTTAGAGCGCTTAAATAAAAGCTTCTTTAAAAAGGGTTTTTTTCTTTTATTTTTAGTTATAGCTGGCTAGGTTAGTGTCATTTCATTCAACGCATCATTATTGCAAGTTAGTTTACCGCTTAATTTCAAACAGTCCAGCTCTTCAATAAGGAGATCATCTAATTCAATTTCAGCTTGGATCTTTCTTTTTCATTTAATTCATAGCCATATTGTAAAAATGCATCAAAAATATGTATGGCGTCATCATGGATGGTCCACCGTATTGTATTTAGAATGACGTCACATTATCTTGCGAGTTATTTTCAGCAAGCCCTTTCATTTGATACCTATATTGTTGAAATGCAAATATTTTTTCCCGCCATATTGGATTTGGAATGGCGTCATATTTTTTGTCGAGTTACTATTAACAAGCCCTTTCATTTGATACCCATATTGTAGAAATGCATTAAAAAAAACTGTTCCTTTTTCTTGCATGATCCGCCATATTTGATTTAGAATGACGTCACATTATTTTTTCAGTTACTCTCAATGTGCCCTTTCATTTGATACGCATATTGTACAGAAGCTTAAAATATGTTTTCCTCCATCTTGATATTCCACCATATTGGATTTAGAATGACTTCATATTATTTTTTCAGTTACTCTCAATGTGCCCTTTCATTTGATACGCATATTGTACAGAAGCTTAAAATATGTTTTCCTCCATCTTAGATATTCCACCATATTGGATTTAGAATGACGTCATATTATTTTTTGAGTTACACTCAATAAGCCCTTTTATTTGATACCCATATTGCAGAAATGCATTCAAAATATCTATTCCTCCATCTGGGGTGGTCCACCATATTGGATATAGGATAATATCACACATCATATCATGCATTGTCATCCAAAGTAAACGTGTATACAAAATTTCAGCTCAATCGGTTGAAGATATCTACTTCAAAATTGAGTTGCAAGATTCCACCGAATATACATACTTATATACATACATACAGTACAAGTTAAATAAAAGCTTTTAATTACTATATTTTAATTAAACAACAACCACTGACGTTTACGGTGTTGTCAGTTTTTGATGAAAAATTAATAGTGTTGTAGCAAAGTTAATGAATGAAAAACTCCTGAATGGAAGCTTGGGAATAATTAGACTAATGTAGTTCGGAAACTTGTAAGATTGTCCCATTTTCAATAAGTCACGTAATTGAAACTGTAGATGTATATAAATAATAGTTTAAAAAAACTAAAAAACACGCTTTTTATAGAAAACCGAACTAAAAAATAGAAAATAAATTTTAATGAATTTAATTAAGAAAATAGTGTTGAAAATTTCAATGAATATAAATTAATAATCGTGTGAATAAAAAAAAAATATTTTATTTTAAAAAAAGCGTAGGTTTTTTAGTTTTTTTAAATTATTATTTATTTTATATTTTTTAGTTCGGTTTTCTATAACAAGCGCGTTTCTTAGTTTTTTAAACTATTGCTTAATTATTTTAAAGCGTGCTAACAACGGATATCAAAACCGAATTTGAGGAATAGCGCCATCTGTAACTTATACAAGGAACTCGTTTCAAGTTGATAACGTAGACTTTCCGCTGATTGCCACTAGATGGTGCGAGAAGTGAACTATGAACACTAAAAAATTAACAAAAATCATATTTTGCAAATTGAAAAATGGAATAATTTTATCAAATTAGTGTATTGTCATCGGTCCTCAATAAATCTACAAAGTTTGAACGAAATCTGGCCGTTTAAAGTGGGTCAAAATCGCGCCCAAAGAAGTCGGTTACAAACAAACATACAAACATACAGGTGAAGCTAATAAAAATATAATAAATATAGCCAGGTAATAATAAAAAAATCGTTTATTACATATTTTTTGTTATATTCGTCTTCTGATGTAAAATTTTCACTACAATTACATTTTTAAGACTGAAATTTTTAAACAGTTTTTAAAAATTCTGAGAAAGAAAATTATTTGTTACATAAAGTTTTAGAACCTTTGTTATAAAGTCTTTAAAAATATTGTTGATGAGTCAAATTTTTTAATAAATTGAGTAGTATAAGTTTTAGTGTTTTGTATAATTTGAGATTTTTTTTTTTACGGGATAGGAGGGCAAACGAGCAGGCGTGTCACCTGATGGTAAGCAACTAACGCCGCCCATGGACACCAGCAGCACATGTAGTGTTACTGTTGCGTTGCCGACCTTTAAGGGAAGGGGATAGGAAAGGATGGGGAAGGGGGTGGGCCTCCGGGTACCTCTCTCACCGAACGAAACGCGGCATGAGCCACTTTACGTCGGTCTTCTGAGAGGTCGTGGTATTTCACCGGTCGAGCCGGCCCATTTATGCAGTAAACTGCTTGGCTCTACCACTGTTAGATGATTAACTATTTCACTCATTGTTCATTCATCTGATTGAACAAGATCTGAATGCAACATTATTACTTTAAATTTGGCAACATTATTTTACAAAGTGGCATTAGCTACTGTCAGCTAGCTTTGTTTAATTAAAAATACGACTATAGCTGACCCTGCAAACGTTGTCTTGCCAAGAATTATAGTTTTTGATCAACAAATAAAAAATTGGGTTTGATCGTAGAGATGTGAAAATTAAGGATTGTATATACATATTTTTCAATAATGTTTCTTAAAAAAATATCAAAAATAACATCAATTTACGAAATAAAAATTATGGGTATTATTGTACCCTTAATATTTAGGGGGATGAAAAATAGATGTTGTCCTATTCTTAAACTCACCCGATATGCACACAAAATTTCATAAGAAATTTAAGACTGTGGCTAACTCTGGTGACACGACAATTTTATTAAGACTTTTTTGTAGACCTATTGAAGATGTATTGTACATTGTATTGATTTGTCACTTGGGGTTCAGCCAGCGTTTGCAATAAAAGTGCTAAATCTCGAAAATTACACTTTATTGTTGTTTTGCGTAGTTTCAAAGATCTAAGAATATAAGGGGACAGACGGAAAGCGACTTTGTTATGATGTAGTCAAAAAAATGAGACGCTGTAAAAAATAGTTTTGATGCGGAACAAAGTTAGGCGCGTCAGCTAGTGAATAATAAAATATATGTTGTTATTGTGTCAGCACAAGGAAGAGGAGGTCGGAGACGAGGCGGCGGGCGGGGTCTCGCGAGCCGGCTACCTGTTCCTCATGGAGAAGAGTGAGTCGTTGTGCCATTGTTATTCGGACTCGCCAACACACTATGACTCGTCTCACACTCGTCTCACTTGTGTTTACCAGAGGCGTTCGGCACCACGACTTGGAGCAAGCACTACTGCACGTACGAGAAGGATTCGCGACAGTTCGCGATGACGCCCTACAACCAGATCAACGTGAAGACGGTCAGTGCCACAGTGTCCACTAACGAACTAGCACGCACTAAATCGCAGCACACGTGCATGCACGAGTAGGCTAGTAGTAAAGTGCTGTCAGGTAAGATCACCGGGCCGACGGCGGGAGTCTTGAGCGACTCCTGCTGGCCCCAGTCATTGTCGAGTCAAAGTACATTTTGTACACTCACAAATAAATAATGACTAGACAGTACTAACAATATAACATACTTGTGTAGCGCTCTCTACGTGATAGGGCCCCGAGGTGCCCCGAGGTGCCCCGCGCTTTGTGATATAATAGGTTGGGAAACAAGTATCTTCGCATATAGTATGTATCTATGTACGACTTATTAGGTCGGGGAAAAAGTCTTTTCGCATAACGTAGGTATAAACTTATTATAAAATTTCTTTGACTGTACTATTTGTGTCTGGCTGGTTTTGGTAACATTAAAAAGGTTACATTATAAAGAAAAGAAAAAAATAAAAAAAAGTTGTTTCCCGCTATTTTTCATTTGTTTTTCTCTCCGTAAAAATGAGTGAATCTAATGAAGAAATTCGATACATTTTAAAATTTTATTATAAAAAAGGCAAAAATGCAACTCAAGCAGTGAAAAAAATTTGTGATGTTTATGGACCTGATGCAGTGTCAGTAAGAGTAGCACAAATTTGGTTCAAACGTTTTCAGTCCGGAAATTTTGATGTTAAAGATGCACCTCGCTCTGGTCGCCCTGTTACGAATAAAATGGACGCCATTTTTGAAAGAGTGGAGCAAGATCGGCATATTAGTAGTTACGATGTAGCTGAAGAACTGGGAATTGACCACAAAACAGTTTTGACCCATTTGAAGAAAGCTGGTTATACAAAAAAGCTCGATATTTGATTTGGGTGCCACACGAGCTCACTCAAAGAAACTTAATGAACCGTGTACTCATTTGCGATTCATTATTGAGACGTAATGAAACCGAGCCGTTTTTGAAGAGATTGATAACTGGCGATGAAAAGTGGATCACGTACGACAAGAACGTGCGAAAAAGGTCGTGGTCGAAAGTTGGCCAGGCTTCACAGACTGTGGCCAAACCTGGCCTAACACGAAATAAGGTGATGCTGTGTGTATGGTGGGATTGGAAGGGCATTGTTCATTATGAGCTTTTACCGTCCGGCAAAACCATCGATTCTGATCTTTACTGCCAGCAACTGATGAGATTAAAGGAAGCAGTCGAGAGAAAACGGCCGGAATTGATCAACAGGAAGGGTGTGGTCTTTCATCACGATAACGCTAGACCACACACATCTTTAGCCACTCAGCAAAAATTAAGAGAGTTCGACTGGGAGGTCCTAGTGCATCCACCATATAGCCCTGACCTTGCGCCTTCAGATTTTCACCTGTTTCGGTCTCTTCAGAATTCTTTAGGTTCTGTAAGGTTGACCTCAAGAGAGGACTGCCAAAACTATTTGTCCCGTTTTTTTGATCAGAAGTCCCAAAGTTTCTACAGTAACGGGATAATATCTCTGCCCACAAAATGGCAGAAAGTTATTCAACAAAACGGTACATATATATTGTAAATAAATGTAAATAAACTTTGAAAAAAATGTCTTGAATTTTCATACAAAAATACTTTTTCCCCAACCTATTATAATAAATTATCTTTAGTTATACTATACATATCTGGCCGATTTTGGTATAATTAACAAGTTTTAAATTTTAAAGAAAACTATTTTAGGAGTGGTAGAGCCAAGCAGTTCGCTGCATGAATGGGCCGGCTCTACCAGTGAAATACCACCGCCTCTCAGAAGATCACATAAAGTAGCTCATCCCGCGTTTCGTTCGGTGAGAGAGGTACCCGGGGGCCCACCCCCCTTCTCCTTCCCCAGGAGTAGGATAGGAGGGGCCTATCCTACTCCCTTAAAAATCGACAACACAACGGTAACACTATATGTGTTGCAGGTGTGCCTGGGCGGCGCTGGTCACTTAACATCAGGTGACACGCCTGCTCGTTTGCCCTCCTATCCCACATAAAAAAATATAAAAACCAAATTTACATTAGGATTTTTTTTCTTTTCTTTTCTTTATAGGTAAAAAAAAATTGTAACATTTTTTATGCCCTGTTAGCAACACATTTCAAAATTTTGTTGTTCGAATACGGTGTTTGAAAAAATAGAGCAAGATCGGCATATTAGTAGTGACGATGTAGCTGAAGCACTGGGAATTGACCACAACACGGTTTTAGCCAGTTTGAAGAAAGCTGAAAATGCTCCATATATAGTTGTCCCATGAGTTCTCTGAAAGAAAGCTAATAAACTGTTTATTAGGTTTCTTTCGAACCGAGAACCTTTAATAATTATCAAAGAAAAACCTTCTTTTATCTAATATATATGGCGGCTGGAGGCTGAGTACTTTTGTTCTTGCGATGGCTACTGGCTGTGGTATCGCTCTCCGCCCGAGTGGGTTCAAACATTTGTAATGCACAAATATAAGTAGCTCACTAAACTTTATCATGAATGTATCGTAGTAACTACACTAACAGTTGTTTTGACTTGGTTTTCAATTCTACGACAGGCTGACGGGAAACGTAACGCACTTAATTGATTGATAATTGTAGGGCATCAAATCTAAATCTCAAGAAATTACTTCAAATAACGTATCACGTTTAAACGTTGTGAACTTGTTTCTATCTTTGTTGCCAGTATAAATGTCGTCCTGACGATAACGCTAGATATTTTTAGTGCGTTTAAGGTTCTAAATGCGGAACTAAATAATGCAAGCTAAAAGAATGCTGATGGTTATAAAACGTGTTATATCGTAAGCAGGTGCTGGGCCCGGTCAATATTCGAGATATCCGGCCGGTCTTCAATAGGCACGCGGATGTGAGTACCACACATTGCACGAGTAGTGATGACGGTGATGACGGATGACTAGTGCGGCTTGCTTTTCTAGTGCGGCTTGCTTTACTAGTGCGGCTTGCTTTACTAGTGCGGCTTGCTTTACTAGTGCGGCTTGCTTTACTAGTGCGGCTTGCTTTACTAGTGCGGCTTGCTTTACTGGTGCGGCTTGCTTTTCTAGTGCGGCTTGCTTTACTAGTGCGGCTTGCTTTACTAGTGCGGCTTGCTTTACTAGTGCGGCTTGCTTTACTGGTGCGGCTTGCTTTTCTAGTGCGGCTTGCTTTACTAGTGCGGCTTGCTTTACTAGTGCGGCTTACTTTACTAGTGCGGCTTGCTTTACTGGTGCGGCTTGCTTTACTAGTGCGGCTTACGTTACTGGTGCGACTTGATCGTCACCTGCCGTCACCCCTTGTGTCTATGTGCAATGTGTCGCGCTCGGTTTATGAACGTGACGTGGCTTAGATGGCTCGCGGCTCCTTGTTCTACACAAGTTTACAGTGTGCTAATTAATTACCCTGGTATTGGCCACGAATTTACAATTAGGTACATCACCAGTATATTTATGAAAACATTTTTAGGACTAATTTATGCAACCTTTCTTTCTCTCTCTCTCTCTCTCTATCTCTCTCTCTATAATTTTTATTTTTATTGTGATAAAATTGAATCGTTGCGTCGCAAAATGTCAGGGTCTAAAGTACATGTTACATGTAGGTACGGGTCGCTGACCCAGTGAAGTCTACGGTATTCTTGGGTATCACCTTAGATAATACGCTACAGTGGGGCCCACAAATAAAGTCTTTAGCGGGAAAACTTAGCTCTGCTGCTTACGCGGTTCGAAAAGTTCGACAGCTTACCGATATTGTGACCGCCAGAATAGTTTATATTAGTTATTTTCATAGCGTTATGTCATATGGTATATTGCTATGGGGCAGAGCAGCTGAGATTCAGTCCATTTTCGTTATTCAGAAACGAGCAATACGGGCAATTTATAATTTGGGTGCTAGGGTCTCCCTCAGAAAACGTTTTAAAGGAAATTGGCATTTTAACGCTTGTCTCCCAGTTTATATATGATAACATCATGTTTGTGAGGAGAAACTTAGATAAATATACAAAACATAGCGATGTACACAATTTTAATACTAGAAGCAAGCATAAGCTTGAATTACCGTATCATCGCCTGCACAAGGTACACAAGTCTTTTTCGGGAATGGGTGTACAGTTTTATAATAGGATACCTGCGCATATTCTGGATTTGTCTTATGATCGCTTTAGGCGGGCTGTGCATACTACACCATCAATGACTTCATGACTGGGAGTGGGACCGTCAAATTGCTTGCTCAACGCGGATTTTGTAGATTTTGTAGTTCGTGTATTGGAATTTGTTCACTTTTTCGGAGTGGAGGCGTTCTGTAATAATTTCTGATAGCTTTTTAATTGTAAATTTGCCTTGATATGGTGTTCACATATTTAATAGAAACTTTTTTTTTTTTTTAATTATTTGCTACAATTTTTGCACAACGTTACCACTCTAATTAAAAGGTGTCGCGTCAGTTGTGCTCGACTACTGTGATCGCATATAATTTCTTAGTTAACTTGTAGGACGTCGATTTAATTTTGGTTGGATCTTAATTGTGATTGTCGAGTATTCTGTTTGCTATACCTTTTATTCACCAACCTACTGATTTGTTTTCAGTAGTGATCATAATATTGCTATTTATTTCAAATGGTTTGAAAAGAGTATTTGGCACATGAGTTTCTTGCCCGATTCTTCTCATGATAGCCCCTACACTCGGAATCGGGCCGGTCGTGGCGATTGCGTTCGTGTCTTTTTTTGTTCCACGGAGGCACTTTCCACAAGCGCTCGTGTTTGTTTTTTTTTATTTAATTTTAAATCATAATGTTATCTGTACTTGTTGACTATTTTTAAGTGTCTGTGAAGACCTATAAAAATAAAGTTATTTTGACTTTGACTTTAACTCGGTAGTGCGAGCGGTGTGGACGGGCTCTATGACGTACACAACATGTTTTTGTTCTGTAATCTATAATTTTCGCATACGCGTTAAAAGACATTTTATGGTTAATTTTCTTAGTATTTACTGCCGTATTTTTAACAATAAACCCTGTATCGTTATAAAATGTTGCCTATGTGTTGTTATGATGTATAAGCTGTGTCTTGTTAAGTTTCATTTAAATTCATTTAGTAGTTTCTACGTAAAAGAGTACGATTAAGTACGATTTTCATAGTTGAGTTTGATCATTATTTTAATTTTCTACAGCAATGCGTTATTACATTGATACATTACTAATTGACAAATTTATTTCATTGTTTTCAATCCGTTTTCTCTGATTTATTCGACAACGGTTGCTAGACAAAGTAAAATGTTCCACATCACGTTTCACTTTTGGATGCCTCTAGCAGAAGGTTAGCAACCAGATACAGGTCTGGCAAAATTAATCTGGGTTTTTGGATACTTATATAACATCATATCAAAATTTCAGCCATGCTAAATAGATTTTAAACATCAAAATTTTGTTCATCTAAACTTGCGTCTGGCAGAGCTTTAGCTACATCAGAACGGTCTTGCCAAATTAATATATGACAGCAAAACTTCAATAAACATAAGGTAACAAATAAAAATCTTCTTAAAATGATTTTAAAAAATGGAGATTTTCCGTGTACAAATAGTCTGCGCAGAAACCAACGTAACCACTACAGCTAGCCAGACTGTGTTACGGTCAGGAGAGTATGAGGAATAACATATCTTAAAACTGGCCGACCTAAATTCGTCGCTCAAAAACGTTGCTAGCTCTCATACTTTACAATACTAAGGCCCGTGTTCGCGAAGATATGATTAAATCTTATTCAGCCGATTACGCCGTAAATGGGTCTTTAACAATCTATTGCTATTCACCCAGCACTTAACATTGATTAAGTGCTGTAATAGACCGATTATCTTAATTTACCTCAATGACCTCGTTTAACCGGCGATTATTGTAAACAAATGTGACATTTCACAAATAAAGTAAGGTGAAGGATCTAATAATGGACATTTGTACTACAGTGTTCATCAAATGTAAAAGCAATACAAGCAATTAGTACAAAACACAGACCAAGAGTCATTAGTAAAATATCATATCAATATTCTCAAGAATGCGTAGTAGAATTTATAACAGATACTTGAAGTTATGTATGTAATTATTAATATATTGATATAAATACCTGAATAATTTTGTGGGAAATTAATTGTAATGGGTGATTTTTTTGAGGTTAGGATTTTCATGCATTAGTATTTGCTCAGATTTTTTGAGGTTATGATTTTCATGCATTATTATTTGCTCAGTATGCTTTGACATTTCATCATGAATAGACTTACTAACGAGCAACGCTTGCAAATCATTGAATTTTATTACCAAAATCAGTGTTCGGTTCGAAATGTGTTTCGCGCTTTACGCCCGATTTATGGTCTACATAATCGACCAAGTGAGCAAACAATTAATGCGATTGTGACCAAGTTTCGCACTCAGTTTACTTTATTGGACATTAAACCAACCACACGAATGCGTACAGTGCGTACAGAAGAGAATATTGCGTCTGTTTCTGAGAGTGTTGCTGAAGACCGTGAAATGTCTATTCGTCGCCGTTCGCAGCAATTGGGTTTGTGTTATTCGACCACATGGAAGATTTTACGCAAAGATCTTGGTGTAAAACCGTATAAAATACAGCTCCTGCAAGAACTGAAGCCGAACGATCTGCCACAACGTCGAATTTTCAGTGAATGGGCCCTAGAAAAGTTGGCAGAAAATCCGCTTTTTTATCGACAAATTTTGTTCAGCGATGAGGCTCATTTCTGGTTGAATGGCTACGTAAATAAGCAAAATTGCCGCATTTGGAGTGAAGAGCAACCAGAAGCCGTTCAAGAACTGCCCATGCATCCCGAAAAATGCACTGTTTGGTGTGGTTTGTACGCTGGTGGAATCATTGGACCGTATTTTTTCAAAGATGCTGTTGGACGCAACGTTACAGTGAATGGCGATCGCTATCGTTCGATGCTAACAAACTTTTTGTTGCCAAAAATGGAAGAACTGAACTTGGTTGACATGTGGTTTCAACAAGATGGCGCTACATGCCACACAGCTCGCGATTCTATGGCCATTTTGAGGGAAAACTTCGGAGAACAATTCATCTCAAGAAATGGACCGGTAAGTTGGCCACCAAGATCATGCGATTTGACGCCTTTAGACTATTTTTTGTGGGGCTACGTCAAGTCTAAAGTCTACAGAAATAAGCCAGTAACTATTCCAGCTTTGGAAGACAACATTTCCGAAGAAATTCGGGCTATTCCGGCCGAAATGCTCGAAAAAGTTGCCCAAAATTGGACTTTCCGAATGGACCACCTAAGACGCAGCCGCGGTCAACATTTAAATGAAATTATCTTCAAAAAGTAAATGTCATGTACCAATCTAACGTTTAAAATAAAGAACCGATGATATTTTGCAAATTTTATGCGTTTTATTGTTTAAAAAAGTTCTCAAGCTCTTAAAAAATCACCCGTTATATCCATTTTTCCATTCCTATCCAAAGTCCTTGAACGCCTTGTCCATGATCAATTAAATACATTCCTCAATTCCAACCGCCTACTTAACCCGTTTCAATCCGGTTTCCGACCTGGTCACAGTACCACTACCACCCTTCTCAATATTACGGATGATATAAGGTCAGGCATGGAAAATGGAAAGCTAACCGTTCTCTGCCTTTTAGATTTTAGCAATGCTTTTAGCACTCTTGACTATGATGTGTTCCTTTCCATATTGGGCTCTCTTAACATATCTCCTGGAGTAATTGAATGGTTTCGAAGTTACCTGTTCGGTCGCCGACAGCGCATCCGATTGGATGATACATATTCTTCTTGGTCAAAAATCACTGTCGGTGTACCACAGGGTGGCGTTCTATCCCCGTTACTGTTTTCTATATTTATAAATTTCATCTCTAACGAACTACTTTCTTCCTACCACCTGTATGCGGATGATTTGCAAATATATTGGCAAGAAGCATTGGAGACTTTATCTGTCATATCTGTGATCGATGCCGACTTAGCAAAAATTGAAAAATGGGCCCAAAGGTACGGAATCCTTGTTAACCCTAGGAAAACTCAAGCAATTGTAATCGGTAGTTCTCGACAGCTGGCTAAGGTCGATTTGACAACATTACCTAGTGTAAAATTTAATGGTACCAGTATCCCTTATAGAGAAAAGGTAAAAAACCTGGGTATCTACCTTGACAGTACTCTTTCCTGGTCAGTACAAATAGAGAACGTTAGTCGCAAAGTGTTCGGTTTTGCAGGATCGTTAAGAAGATTGCGTAATCTTCTACCCGTGACCACTAAGACTGCGCTTGCACAATCTATTCTTCTTCCTATTCTTGACTATGCCGATACCAGCTATCTCGATCTCAATGAAAAGTTACTTGATAAATTTGAGCGTCTTCAGAACATTTGTATTAGGTTTATATTTGGCTTACGCAAATATGACCACATTACCGAATTTCGTAATAAGCTCAAGTGGTTGCCCATTCGCCTTCGAAGGAATACTCATATTCTTTGTCTTTTGTACAATACTCTTTTCAATCCTGCTGCTCCTCATTATCTTAAAAAACGTTTCACGTTTCTCCATGACACACATGGGAGATGCTTGAGATCGTCGGCAGGCTTGACTCTAGAAATACCAGCACACTCCACAAATTTCCTTGACAATTTTTTTACAGTCCAGGCAGCTTGTGGAACAAAACTGCCACTAACTATTCGACAAGCACAATCATTGTCTACTTTTAAAAAATATCTTAGAGAGCACTATTTATCATTTTAAATAACATATTAACTATTCTGCCTTCTTGTAGGTGTAAATAATTATATATATGTATATATGTAATTTAAGTATCATTTGTATGTATTATATATATTGAAGTGTATATATGTATTATGTTGTATAAGTATCTAGGTATGTGTATGTATGTATGTTAAAGTATCTATTTACATAGAATTTACATAAATATATTTCTAAAAAGCAACTGTACACCGCGTATTACTCTTTCCAGTTCAACATGTCCATCCAAAGGTTGTCTGGAAGAGATCGCAGCATGCGATAAGACCGCCCATTGTACTTGCCAAACATTTATGGTGTACTACTTACTGTTCTTTATAATTTAATAGGTGTACAATAAAGTATATTCTATTCTATTCTATATTGAAGGGGGTAAACTCGAGAGGGTAACCTGCTGGTAAGTGACAAACGCGGCCCATATACACATAGATAGTGTTATAGTCGTTTTACAAGCCTTTCAGTTAGGATAGTGAGTGGAATGGTATGGGAGAGGGAAAGGGTGTGGGTATACCTCTCTTACCAAACGAAATGCGGCATGAGTCACATTATTTCGATATTCTGAGAAGCCGTGGTATTTCGAGAATGCGTAGTAGAAGTATCTGTAATATATTCTTAGAAATTTGAGAAGGTATAGGAAAATCTAAAATCACCATTGGTAGACATTTAGGATCCAGTTGTCTATTCCCAGTGATGACACAGACACTACCCAGCATTAGATATCCAGTCGTTGACATTGTTTTTTGTCGTGTCATATACATAATTATTTATTTATTTAAAACTTTTTGTACATAGTTTGCACATAGGCGGACTTAATGCTAATAGCATTCTCTGCCAGTCGACCTAGGGTGGTGCAGAGATGTATTGTAGGTGTACATAATTAGAGTATGTTTCGATTATCACTATCTCATTTAAATTTAAGTAGGTAAACACACATATTCATAAATACATATATACATACATACATATATATACACACACATACATACATATAAACCCATATCATTGTAAATACATATACCTACACATACATATAAATACATACACATATATAGATTGAATAAGCAAAAAGAGTTGAAATCATTCTGCAATAGTTTGAAGAACATGTTCGCGGACTTGACGTTTGAAAGTGTTTTGGCTTTTAGCTATTCTTATCTCAAGTGGAAGTGAGTTCCATAGGTGAACTGATTGGACAAGGAAAGAGGAATTTACACAAGAACATGAATGAGAAGGATTGCGAAGAATAAGATTATGAGTAGAATCACGATTAGGACTTTATAGCAAGAAGATAGATAAACAGGAGTAAACGAGGAGGTAAGAATATGGAAGAGTGTTGTGAGAGTACGCATACTTCGGCGCTGACGAATTGACAACCATTTCAACTGGGATCGGTATGTAGACACATGGTCATACTTTCGAAGATTAAATATGAAACGAATGCAGTTATTTAGAAGACGGTCAAATTTATCAAGAAATTCTGCATTCAGGTCTAAATAGCACATATCACCATAGTCACTTTCAGGAGAGCTGTCATTGTGCTATGCCCCCGTCTGAAACCTGATTGAAATGTGCTCAGGATTCCATTGTTTTGGAAAAACAGACACAATTGCTTATGGGCACAGGCTTCAAGCACTTTAGATAGGAAGGGAAGTATGGAAATCGGACGGTAGTGGTTAGGAAGCGTTAGGTTTGGAATTTTAGGAAGCGGCAGCACATAAGCTTTACGCTTACGCCATTCTTGAGGAAAGGATGCAGAAGTTTGGGAAAAATTTATGATGTGAGTTATAGTCGGTAGGATGCCGCTTAATACTGTGGTTATCATTTGACGACTGATATTGTCAGGACCTACAGGGTAACTGAATCGCATTGCCATAACACGGTTCACATTTTGCAGTATATATTATTATCCTAACATTTTTGGATGTCGCTCGTATGTAAGCGAATGTATACAAATTGCACACAAACACTGCCATTTTACTAAATAGCATTATACTATTCATTCGTTCTAATTACAACTGATTAGGTAGCAGTCCCTATTTTATTTTTGGTGAACAGCGTTAACTTTATAGGCCCGATTACATTTAGAGCTCTATTTAGGTAACACACCATTATGTCATAGTTGATGAACTCCAACTTAAATGAAACACTGTTAGTATAGAATGTCTCTTATTTCGGTGTGCCTTGCGGCAAAGGCCTCCTCAAACTCCTTTCATTGTTGTCTGTCTGCCGCGACTCTAGTCTCCGGGGGCCCTAAAGTCATTTAGGTCATTCTACCATCGTTTAGCTTTATGACCTCGACTTCTAAGTCCGTCTCTAGGGTATCATACTGTCACCTGCTTACTCCATTTCTCCTTTTTGCAGCGGAGCGTATGTCCAGCTCACCTCCATTTAAGTTGGTCAATACGCGACAGTGTGTCTGTTAATTTGGTTTGTTTCTGATGTCTATACTTCTGTCTTTGTCCAATAGTTCCAAACCTAGCATGCTTCTCTCCACGAATCTCTGGCACCTTGCTAGTTTGTCCCGATGTCGTTTTGTCAGAGCCCATGTTTCACAACCATATGTGATGCATGGGAGTATACAGGTCTTAAATGTTTTTTTCTTCATCTTCATAAATAAGTTTTTGAGCTTCGTTATTTCTTTCAAAGCCTAATACTTATTCCATCCTGTTGCAATTCGTTTGTTTATTTCTTTCGATGTTTGGTCATTTGGCGATATTATTTGACCCGGATACACATATTCTTCCGCGTTTTCAAGTTTCTGTACGTCGACGGTTGTCTGTGGAAACTGAGTTTTTCATCGTTTTAGTTTTGCTTATGTTAATTTCTAGTCCTACTTCTCTGCTCCTCTCTACTAAAGATTTACTATGACATTAAATATATTGCACAACATTAACAGTAAAAAAATTTAGGCGATATTAACACTTCGTGTTTGTTTGACCAATTTAACTTTAATCGAACTATAGGAAACGATTTGCTGTCAATTATTTTCCAATCGAAACTGTAGGGCTACCAGGTTTAATGAGGTGCGAAATATGACCATCTAATAACGATCCGTTTTTTAATCAAAGTCAGATAAAATAAAGATAATTTTATCGCGCACACGGTGGCATAGCGCCGCGTTCGTTCTAGGATGAATTATCGTACTCGAGGAGTGCAGTAATAGAAGCGGCATTTCCGAACGAATTAATTTTCATAAATAAACGCTAAACAGACAGCGCCTCGTCGGTCGCGAAATCGTGTCGCGGGAGAACGCGCGAGACCGTCGCCGCCGTCTCGTACGAGATCGTACGTCGATAATCGTCAATTTTCGTATTCTACGGGCTCCGCGCTTTCGATCAGGATAAAATCGGTGAAAGCGACGCGTAAAGTAAAAAGCGCGTATTTTAAAACGGTTAACGGCACGCAGGCGGGCGGCACGGAGCGCGTGTGCGTGTGCGGCGCGCGCGAGCCTGCCGAGCCGCCGGAGCGCCGCTTCTGCTGGGAGGCCGTGCCCGCCGAGCGCGCCGCCGCGCCGCTCACGCTGCAGGCGCTGGGCCCGCGCGACCGCGCCGCCTGGCTGCGCGCGCTCGACCCCGCGCCGCCCGCCGCGCGCCCCGCCGCCGCGCCCGCCGCCCCGCCCGCCGCGCCGCCCCCCGCCCCGCCCCCCGCCGCGCTCGACGACGCCGGCTTCGCGTTCGTGCGCCGCCTCGTCGCCGCCATCGAGGCGCGCGGCCTGGAGGAGCAGGGGCTGTACCGCGTGGCGGGCGTGGCGTCCAAGGTGGCGCGCCTGCTGGCCAGCGCGCCGGGCCCGGCGCCGCGCGCGCTGCACGACCCGCTCGAGTGGGAGACCAAGACGCTCACGTCGGCGCTCAAGGGCTACCTGCGCGCGCTGCCCGAGCCGCTGCTGACGCGCGCGCTGCACGCGCAGTTCCTCGCCGTGGCCAGTACGTGACCGAGTGTTGTGCGTGTGAGTGTGTGCGTGTGAGCGCTCGCTGACCGCGCGTGTTGTGTGCAGAGGGCGAGCGGCGCGCGGAGCGGGCGAGCGGCGTGGCGGCCCTGGTGCGCGCGCTGCCCCCGCGCAACAGGGAGATGCTGCACCTCGTGATGCAACACTTGCGCAAGTATTACGCGACATTACGCACGCTCGTTTCTTTGTTACGACCCCGTCGCTCGTTTTGTTGACGCGCATCGTGATGAGCTCGACGTGTTCCGGAAAGGTTTTCGGACTTGACGGAGTCGTGCCGACCGACAGGGTCGATCGATTCGGCTCGGTCCGGTGACTTCCGTGCCGAGTGTCGAAGTTCGAGACGATGCGTGAGCGAGCGAGCGTTCCCCGCGAGTAAACGTGTCCCCGGTTTGTGACAGTGTGGCGGCGCGCAGCGACAAGAACCTGATGTCGGCGTCCAACCTGGCGGTGTGCTTCGGGCCCACGCTACTGCGACCGGAGCGCGAGACCGTGGCGTCCATCCTGGAGCTGAAGTTCTGCAACGTGCTGGTGGAGACGCTGCTGGACCACTACCAGGACATCTTCGAGCGCCCGGCGCCACTCGACGCCAACAACTCCCATAACGGCACGCTCAGGTCGGTACCTTACACTTTTTACATAATAGGCATATACTTCACATTAAAATGTGTGTGGGATGTGACCTGACTATTGAACTATGTGGTTTTTTATTTAAGTGAAACTTCTTTAAAATCGTTGTGATTTCAAACCGGATGCAACGGAAATACGACAGGTAAGAGACACAAATACAAAAATGTGTAGGATGAAGCCAGGAAAGAATGAGACAGAAATATACATACTATTTTATATTATCGGTCTCTCTTTGTTTTTTTGGAATTTCAGTTTCTACATTGACACACTGTATAGAAACAATTTTTAAAATCACAAAAACATCCAAAGCCTAAACTCAGCCTCGATGTCACGCAAATTTAGTGGTAGTAAGTAATTTGCATTAGAGCATTTGTCAGTTTGTGTGGCTGGGCGTTACGTGCCTGTATATTATGTGTTTACGTATCACAACTGTCTCATACCTCATTTCAGTCTGTAGTCTAACGAGTACATCCAAGCGTGTCTTCCTTTATACTTTAATCTTGTTCAGACCCACGATATCAACATTATTATTTGCAATATTGCTGAACTTACAACCAGCACCATCATACTACCGCCTGCTAAAACAGGTTCTACAGCGTTTGGGCTTTAATATATTTGATTTTTACGTTTGTTGTGATCCTGGGCCGGGACATATCTATGTTTTCTTAGAATGGTACTGAGTACAGAGAAGTTGTCTTGTTTGAGAGCACCTCAGCTTTCCTATCTTATTAATAGCTGATCCGGCGAACTTTGTTCCGCATCAAAAGTAATAAATTAGTAAATTTTGGACATTGTTAAGTTCAAATTGTGCTAGTGAACGCGTCTTGGCCGATTGGCGCGACGTAACTCCTGTCCCGCTATGTTAATACTGCAATACCTTCTAAAATATTCGTCAAAATTACATGCTGTAATAAGGGCCAGGATTACCTATATTACATGCACAATCTATTTAAGACACTCAATTGGATGAAAAATAATAATTTTCGCTAATAATAAAATAAAAAATTGTGTGGTTTTATGAAACCACCGTAAAAGTGAAACTTTTAAAATTGAGTCTTGGGTTATTGATTTTTAAATCTACTTTTTAAATATACATAAACAAAATATTTTTTCAATAATTATTTTTCAATAATTTAGTTAGTAAGTTTTTTAAATTGATGATTCTGATAAAATGATTAACATTTATATTTTTTTAGAGTGCAACAGTGTAAAACAGTTACTTCACAGCAATTTTTTTAAAAGTTTGCTTTGGCTTCGTTTAACTTTAAGTTAAAGATTTAAATCAATTAATTCGATAATCTCATCATTTTCAAGTTCTTTGGAAGTTAACGACTGAAGATTAAGAATTCCTAGATGGCGCTACTAGGTTGCTACTATTGATGATTCTGCCGTAATATCGTATTATATCGATAGATGTCGCCCGAATCGACAAGTATTCCAGCTACGGCACTAGGGATAACGCGACACCTATTAAACGTTAACAACATTACAACAAAGGATCTTTACAAAACAAAACGATATTTTTTCCTCCAGTAAATATGATATTTCATATTATTATGAAAATGTGACAAATACATATATAAAGAGCACTATCTTATCTTATATCTTTAAACGAGCAATTCTTGTATATATATATGTATATATATATGTATATGTATAATTGGAATCTCGGAATCGGCTCCAACGATTTTCATGAAATTTAGTATATAGGGGGTTTCGGGGGCGATAAATCGATCTAGCTAGGAATCATTTTTAGAAAATTTCATTTTATCGTGTTTTATCGATAATCAACTTAAACATCAACTTACTTTTTGGAATTCCTGACATCTATTGGCGAATGCTATAATTATTTAAAATTGTGAGCAACTAACTTGCTTTAACGACAACAACACTAAAGCTATTCCAGCAGATGGCGGTGTTTATAAATAAAAAGAAAATACCGAGCAAAGCTCGGTCATCCAGATATTCTTATATCTTTAAACGAGCAATTCTTGTATATATATATATATATATATATATATATATATATATTTAAATCGCCAAAGACTTGTTGCGTCTTTTCAAAGTCGAATCCTATGGCGTCTCCCATTTCCAATGACTTTTTAATTGTTATTAGTGCGAATATAGTTACTTTGCTGTCATGTGAATTTGGTTGTCGACAGGAGATTTTATTTTAGTACGAAAATTAGATATTCAATTTGAAATAATTCTCGGTGGTTTTTTGCGTCCCTTCTCGATGGAAATCATGTAACACATTGTATATTTTTGTATTCGTTCCATGCATTTAATAGTTTTTCCTACATCTATCTAAATATATGGATACATTGATACCGTATACTGTAACTGTATTATTTCCATGCATTATACTAATTAAATGACTCTTTACTATATTTGAGATTAAATCGGTACCGTATATTATTTTTTGTATGTACGCCGTAATCTGTTAGGTTTGTTGCATCCTCATAACCTTATATCGATACATACATAGGTACCTATCCCAATAAATTCATTGTGTGTCGTAGTCTTTGTCTACCCCAATGGAGGACAGGAGTGACGATATAGACGAATAGAAGTCGATTAAAATAAAATACCTATTTATATAACTTGCGAGTACATAATAAATAAAGAACTAATGCAGGGAAAGAAAAGCCAATAAAATCGTAAATAAACAACCGAAATAAACAAAAGCGAGCAACTGCGTAGAGAAAGAAAAACTAAACGGACTAATACGATGAAGAATTATATAGCAAAAACAGGAGTTATAAGAAAAGCACTGAAAGATCTAAATCACACAAAGAATTGGATACCTGGTATGAAAAATAAAGACGGTAAAAGCACAGCAAAAAGACCCGATATACTAAAAGTTGCCACAGAATTCTTTAGGAGGCTATATCTAAGCCAAAGTGTAGAAGAAACTGAAAACGATTATGATGAGTCAGTCAATGTAGTAAAAGTACCTGAAATACTAAAAGATGAAAAAATTAAAGAAATCAACACACAAAAGCTCCCGGATCAGATCGCATTACAAATGAATTACTGGAAGCCACGTTACCAGTGATAGCGCCAAAACTTACAGAATTATTTAATGAAATTATCAAAACGGAAAGATTCCTGAGGATTAGATTAAATCAACCATCATACTATTGCATAAGAAAGGTGAGAAACAAAACTTAGCAAACTATAGGCCAATTAGCTTAATGTCTAATATTTACAAGATATTTTCTAAAATAATTATGTCAAAAATTACCAACACACTCGAAAAAAATCAACCCAAAGAACAAGCTGGATTTCGTCGCAATTCTTCAACCATAGACCATATCCACACCCTTAGACAAATATTACAAAAATATAAAGAATATAACAAGATCTACTATCTGAGGTTTGTTGATTTTAACAAAGAATTTGACACACTGGAACATAGTTATATCTGGGATGCATTAAAATCACATAGGGTACAACCAAAATACATTCGTTTACTCCATAATATATATACTAAGAGTACTGCGCAATTGAAGCTAGAAGCTCTTGGTGAAGAATTCCCTATTAAAAGCGGAGTGCGTCAAGGAGACCCTATCTCATCAAAATTATTCTCAGCTGTCTTGGAAAAGCACAAACCTACGTTAATATTGAGCAAATAGAGTACGTTCACGAATACATATATTTGGGACACTTAGTATCTCCTGAAGACTGCATGAAAAAGGAAATAGAAAGACTAATAACTATTACGTGGAAACGATATTGGTCTCTAAGCGAAGTAATAAAGAACAATAAAATGTCGATCAAGGAAAAAAGAAAAGTATATGATATGCGAGTACTTATGAGACATTAAAAACAAGTTTTCGCTATATTACATAGATTAATAAGGATATGATATTTAGCTTAATGTGGGAGCATTTTATTTATGTGAGCGGGTTTCATCTGAATTTATGTATGAACACAAAATAAAACAATTGTTTCGATAGTAAGTATTGTTTACAAATCAAGTAGCTATATTAAGAAACCCATAGTCATAACAATAAAAGTGTCGGAAAAGGAATGAAAGTAGGAGTATGATCGATTTTGTGATTCTACAATAGGCTCAAAAGTAAAGTAGTAGTTAACAGGACCTATCGTGGCGTCAGTGTGGGAACAGATCACTATTTCGTGGTAAATCGAATTAGGGATGGTTTTTTTTATGGGATTGGAGGGCAAACGAGCAGGCGTGTCACCTGATAGTAAGCAACAAACAAAGTGTTTAAAGCCTGGCGTCACTGGAACAAAATGCCGACTACGAGCCTTTGCCGAATAAAAGTTGAAAGATTGACTGACATAGACGTACGAACGGAATATTAGGGGGAAATGGTAGAAAGTATAAATCATGTATGGGATGTTTCATATGCGGGAGGAATGAATGATATCTGGCAGGTTGTAAAAGGCAGTATGGTTGGAGCAGCTGCCAAAGTATGTGGAGTGGTAAATAGAAAGAAAGGACGGTCGTTGGATGAATGTTGGTAGGATGCAGAAGTTAAGAAAGTAGTGGAGTGTAAGAAAAAGAAGTGGTTGGATGGACTAGCCATCAAAGCGAAAGGTAATGAAAGGTAAACACAGAACGTATACCATATAGTAAAAATGTGTGCATGCGGAAGCAAAAAAGAGAGCTAAAATTGTGGTACAGGAAAAGAAGAAGTGTATGAAAGAGAAGTTTGACATTTGATGTCTGAAAATTTCAGAGCCAATTTAAAACTGTTCTGGAAGCAGGTTAAATTGGCTCGAGGAGGTTCAAGCTGATCTGAGTTGGACGTTATAAGAGATAAAGATAGATGAGTGTTGAGTAACGAAAGAGATGTTCTGCATCGTTGGAAAAGTCACTTTGAGGAACTTTTTGAGTGTAGTGAGGGACATCCTCACAATAATAAGCCAGAAAACATCCCAACTTCCACTCACTCACAAAACGATGCAGATCAGGAAATTATGGAAGATGAAATAATGGATGCGATTAAAAGTACGAAATTAGGTAAGTCTGCAGAGTATAACAGGGTAACTACCGAGATGCTGGAAAGTGGCAAGGGAGTGGAGTTGTAAGAATGTTGCGACTACTTTTTAATATGTGTTGGCGAGATGGCTGTGTTCTAGATGACTGGACTAAAGCAGTCATCAGCAGCAGCAGCAGCAGCAGTACTTGCAAAAGTGAACGGGGTCGCGACTAGATTGCAAAAACTACCGAGGCATTAGTTTTCTCAGTGTTGTAGGTAAATTGTATGCGAGGATTCTTATTGCAAGAGTGACGAATGTAACTGATGAGAAATTGTGGGATGTACAAGCGGAATTTAGGAGAGGACGCGGGTGCATCGATCAGATCTTCTCTTTGAGAACTATATCTGAAAAGTATCTAGCTAAGTCTAAAAAAGTATTCTGTGCTTTTATAGCTCTAAAGAAGGCTAACGATCGTGTACCCAAGAATGAATAAGGTGACACGTCTGCTCGTTTGCCCTCCTACCCATAAAAATAAAAAATAAAATAAAAAGATAGCCTCGCATGCCCTTCTAGTATTCTGTAACCATATAATGTATCTTACTTGTATATGTATAATACAATATTTATACCACAAGCATCATTACGTCCGCGCTGGCCGGCAAAAAATATAAAAAATAACATGCCACTTGTATACCGCGTGCGAACTCCGCCCCCTCACCTCTGTCACGCCCTCGTCTCTTCTGAGGCGATGTCCTTGACATCACCTCAGAAGAGACGAGATGTGACGCAATTAAATCACAAATTAGAATTGATAAAAACTTTTATTGTATACAGAAGCCACATTATCGGGGTGTTAGACGTAGACAAAATATCGAATATACGCCACTGATATACGGCGCACAAGAGCGCCCTCCAAAATTCGCGCGCCAAACGGCGGAACTAAGAAATACGCCGAAAAGCACGCCGGTGACAAAACAACGTCCACGCCAATATTTCACCCAGTCATTGTACTAACCTTGACAATGCTTCTGGCTGAATTTGAGGGTTGGTCAATCTTGCGTCCGTATACAGGATGCAACAAGTCACTCGGACGCAACATCATCGGTAAAAATCGCCATATAGGACGTAACATCGACTTCGCGATGTAAATATATATATATATATATATATATATATAAAATTGGAATCTCGGAATCGGCTCCAACGATTTTCATGAAATTTCTATTCCAGCAGATGGCGTTGTTAACTAACACGAAGTCAATGTGTGTTTGCTTTGCTTTTATTACAGTTTATCACTGCAAAAAATTAAGTATATGTTTCTAATATAATATGTTAGTACATAGTATATATTAGTATATATTTATTATTCTGTCGGTAAGATCGAAAAATATTATTGATATTTCATTATTTTATTAGTATGTAATTCGTACTTAAATATAATTTTCAAAAAACACAATTTATAAAAAAAAAAAAACCCGATCCTAGAAAATGTGTCGAAATTGGTAAAGAGGACGGTAATTAGACGATTATACATACGGCCCTCGTGGTGCATCGGTAAACCGCACTACCGATAACACAAGGTCGGGGCGGGTTCGATCCCTCGTCTGGGGGTGTTTTTCTACATGTTTTTACGGTATTTATTTACAAAAATAAAGTGTATATTTGGGTAATTAATTAATAATAAATAAACGATAATAGACGTGAAAGGCGCTCTGACGAGCGCCTTTCACTTTATCCCTACTCCGCGGCCGACCGTCACGCGACATGCAACACGCAGACGAAAAAGTTTGAGACGATGTAATAAAAGTTTCACTTTAAAAAATAAAATCGCTTCGTAAATAAGCCATTATTTCTCGTAAAAAGTAAAAAAATAAAAATGGTCATTGTGGGTTATCCCTAAGAGATGGGCATATGCCCTCGCGCGCTTTGTAGGCCTGAAGGTGTTAGTGTCGCAGCCCACCCCCCACCTAATTTACTACTACGCTCACAAAAGTTGTATGTATGAATGAATAATGAACTTACTAGCACACAAATATAAATTGCGTGAAACATTTAGTACGTGTAGATATAGTACCAGGTGGTCACTCCACACTAGTGTCCGACCGAAGGTCTATTTTTGGCCGAAGCCGAAGCCGATTAATCGGCAATCGTCCACAACCTTCGGCCGAAGCCGAAGCAGAAGGTTTATAATGTATTAGTAATGGAATAATTTTTTGGGGGTCATGTCAAGAGCGTGCACGTCGCGACCCCTGCCGTCCCAGTGGGACGCAATCTTGACCGAAGCAAACTCAGCTGGACGGGCTGCTAGGGCGTGCCCCGGAAGCGACGGGCACCGATTAGCCTCCGTCGGTGCGGCTGCATGCGCATGCGGCGAAGGGGGCCGCCACCCTTCACGCAGCGCCAATCCTGGCGGGACGAGGAGTGGGGAGTGCCGTATAGGCACGTGGAATGTTAGAGGTACTATGACAAGAAAGATGAATGAGATGATGGATGTAATAAATGAGAGATGCCTGGATGCCTTATGTTTGACGGAGACAAAGCGGAAGGGAAGTGAGACCGAGGACCTCCCCGGTGGCACGGTAGCCCTATGGTCCCGGAGTGGACCCGGACGTCCGTGCCAGTGGGGGTTTTGGAGTCGTTCTCTCCTCCCGCTTTGCTTCCGGAGTGAAAGATTATGAGTTGGTAGGCCCGAGACATCTTTGGGTTCGAATAAAACTAGGGATCACGCGAGTTTTCCTGGTCGCAGCTTATGCTCCCGTCAGCTCCGCGGATCCCCGCGAACTCGAGGAGTTTTGGGAATCTGTTAGGGATATTTTGGATCTGGTTGAGGGAAATGAAAGGATAATTCTGTGTGGTGATCTTAATGGATGGGTCGGAACCAAGAGAGATGGCCTGGAGGCTGTCCTTGGCCCGAATGGTGACAAGAGAGTGAATGATGCTGGTAAGCCGATATTGGACGTATGCCTGGAACGGAACCTCCTTGTGTTATTCATACATTATTCCGTCATAAAGATATTCACACGTATACGTGGAGACGGAATGAACAAAAGAGTATGATTGATTTGATTTTGGTAGATAGTCGTCTCCGAAATACTCTAAGGGATACAAGAGCCTATAGAGGCCCCACTCTTGATACGGACCACTACCTGGTGGTAAGCCGTTTCGTGGGCCTTTTCAAGAAGTGGAGACACTGGCGAGTGCGTACCCATTCCTGAGAGCTTGAAAGGATAAAATGCGAGAAATTAGAAGATGGAAGTGTACGGAGTATGTATGTAGACCTAGTCAGTAAAAAACTCAGTGAGACGAGTCTTTCTGACCTAGGTGTTGAAGAATGCTGGGAAAGAATGAAAGATAGTATAGTGGATAGTGCAAAAGAAGTATGTGGTAGTGCAAAGAGGCATAAGATTCTGAGAGGTGATGCCTGGTGGGACGCGGATGTGAAATGCAGCGTCGAAAGAAAGAAAAAAGCATAGTTGGATTATGTCATCATTCATCATTAGCCTATTGCAGTCCACTGCTGGACATAGGCCTCTCCCAATGTGCGCCACAATATCCGATTCTCTGCCTTCCGCATCCAGTCTTTTCCAGCAGCCTTTCTGAGGTCGTCTGACCATCGGGCTGGTGGGCGTCCTACGCTACGTTTACCAAGACGCGGTCTCCACTCAATGACCTTCTTACTCCATCTACCGTCGGTGCTTCAAAAGCAAAAGTGTATGGGAAAATTATTGAAAGGAGAATGAGGGTGATATCTGATGGAGTGTTGTTGGAGGCTTAGGGTGGTTTTAGAAGCGGACGAGGGTGCATGGATCAGATCTTTTCTCTCCGCAACATCGTGGAGAAACAACTGGCTGTTAACCGGAAGGTTTTCTGCGGTTTTGTGGATCTGGAAAAAGCGTTTGACAGA
Source organism: Euproctis similis (assembly GCA_905147225.2). Lineage (NCBI taxonomy): Eukaryota > Metazoa > Arthropoda > Insecta > Lepidoptera > Erebidae > Euproctis > Euproctis similis. The sequence goes on along the minus strand of LR990109.1, from coordinate 304,706 downwards.
GTGTTACGAAAGGATCTGTGGGGCATACTCCCGGGCTACGGGGTGAGCGGAGCACTGCTGCGCGGTGTGCAGTCCACTTATGAGGGCTGCACAGCGTGTGTGCGTGTTGACGGCGGCTTGTCCCCCTTGTTTGACGTCAATATCGGCGTCAGACAGGGTTGCGTGCTGTCCGCTCGACTGTTCATCCTGTACCTGGACAGTTGTCTCCAGAGAGTGAGATCGATGAATATAGGGATGCGAATGTGTGACCTAGTTGTGAGCTGCCTGCTTTACGCAGATGACGCCGTGCTTCTAGCCGAATCGCCGTCGGACCTGCAAACACTAGTTACTACTATGAAAGATGATTGCATGATTAAAGGCTTGCAGTTGAATGCGACGAAAACGAAAGTTATGGTGTATGAAAGGGAGGAATCCAGAACAGATGCAAGGATAATGGCTGATGTAGTGCTGGAACAGGTGAATGAAATTGTATATCTTGGATGCGCTTTTAGCAGAGATGGAAGGTACACCGCAGATGTAGAAAGACGAGTGGCGACAGGAAATAGCGTAAATGGAGCGTTGGGCAGATTCCTGCGCGCAAAAAACAGCAGAAAAGCCCAGCTAGCAATCCACAATGCAGTCCTGATCCCAACGCTAACTTATGGAAGCGAGAGCTGGGTATGGCAGAGTGTGCATGAAAGTAGAATAAACGCGCTAGAAATGAGGGCACTACGCAAAATCTGCGGAGTGACTCTCGCTGACCGCGTAGAAAACAAGGTTGTAAGGAAGGAAGTTGGTTTGAAAGAGAGTGTCGGTGTAAAAGTAAGAAAGGGCATGCTCCGATGGTTCGGACATGTAGAAAGAATGATTGATGCAAGACTGACTAAGCAGATATACAATGCAAAAGCGGATGGATGTAGGAGTCGAGGACGGCCAAGACACACATTCCAAGACCAAATAGAACGTGTTCTGGAGGAAGGTGATGTTAAGAGCCTTAAAAACCGACGCGCGTGCATGAAATGAGTTATGAAAGTCAACGAAGCGAGTGAGGCGTGTAAGAATCGTGCCCTATGGCGCTCTGTTCTCTCTGCCTACTCCGCAAGGGATTTGGCGTGAAGTTATGTATGTATGTATGTGTAATGGAATAATTTTCTTCAATATTATCCACAGCTAAAGAAGAATATCGGCGTAAAGTGACTCATGCCGCTTTTTTCTCGGTGATAGAGGTATCCGCACTGAACTAAGTGCAGTCCGGTCCGCCAGTCACTCACACTTTCCTAACAGTTCGTTTAATTCTGACTGTTCTCGGACCTTCGGCGGGATCTTCGGCTTGGGCCCAAAAACGGCCCAAGCCGGTGATCTCGCCGAAGTAACATTTTTAGCCGAAGGTGGCCAAAACTGAAGCTTCGGTCGGCCACTACTCCACGCACACATATAACTAAATGAAGTCGCAGTGTACGATCAAAATATCGATATTTTATATTACAGCAGAACCACTTTTATATAGGTATTTCGTTATTACTTATTAATGTGTATAATGTTGTTTTGAGACTAAATAAACGACTAATTACATTCAAATAGTAAAGCCGTGTACTCGACCACTGGACCACCGAGACTATTTGAGTCTCGGTGGTCCAGTGGTCGAGCACACGGCTTCTGATCCAGAGGTCCTGGTTCGAATCCTGACACTGGCTCACACCAATGACTTTTCGAAATTATTTTCGGAAGTTAAGTGTGATAAATATCGATGACTGAAAATTTTGAGCCCGGTATGGCAATAGTTTCGCCACCTATTCCATTTGGAACGTAAACATAACGACGAGACGAGGCTTAACAGCCGCTGCCTACACTTTCGGGTAACAAAGGCGTGAAGGTATGTTATGTTACATTAAACAGAGGTTCCTGGAGGCCAACCCCTCTTCCCCATCTCTCCCTATCCCCTATCCCTTAAATGTCGGCAACGCAACACTAACACTCATGTGTTGCTGGTGTCAATGGGCGGCGTTGGTTGCTTACCATCAGGTGACATACCTGCTCGTTCGACTTCGTTCGACACGGCCGCAAATGCCACGAGTGGACCGATTTCGAGTGTAGGCCCCTACACACGCTAATCATGAGGAGGAACTGCAAAAGGGAGGGAGGGGTGAAATGCAAAATACGCTTTTCAAACCGTTTGAAATAAATAGCAATATTATTATCTTCGCTACTGAAAACAAAGCAATAGGCTCGTGCATAAAAGGTGTAGCAGCCAAAATACTCGAACATCACAATTAAGACCCAACCAAATTCAACGTCCTACATGTTAACTAAGAAATTCTATGCAACTAAAGTAGTCGAGCACAACTGACGCGACAACTTTTAATAAGAGTGGTAACGTTGTGCAACAAATGTGGCGAATAATAAAATTTAAATGTACCTATCGTAATATATTGAACACAATATCAAGGGAAATTTGAAAGGACCTTTCAGAAGATCGACGTAAAGTGGCTCATGCCGCGTTTCGTTCGGTGAGAGAGGTACCCGGAGGCCCATCCTCCTTCCCCATCCTTCCCTATCCCTTATCCCTTAAAAGTCGGCAACGCGACTGTAACACAATATGCGTTGCTGATGTCCATGGGCGGCATTGGTTGCTTACCATCAGGTGACACGCCTGCTCGTTTGCACCACCTATCCCATAAAAAATATTAATTCAGATATTTCTGCTTAGTTTTTAAGTTTTTAATTGCATAGAACCAGTTAAATTGGAAAAACCATATTTCTTACTTATGTAAAAAAGTAAGTAGTTCTGCCTATGCGCTCGATAAAGTAACACTGATGCTGTTATCACTGCATACAATGGCCTTACTGCAGGATATGGCATTATTTTTTGAGGCAATTCAACGAACTGCACGATGGCAAAATAAAGCCTTCTCCGATAAATGGACTATGCATAACTGAAGATTTTTTTAAATCGGACAAAAGGTTCCTGAGATTAGTGCCTTCAAACAAACAATCTCTTCCGCTTTATAAAGTTAGTATAAATTTAAGATCGCGGATCTTGTAATTTTGCAAGCTACGTTTTCAGTGGAAACACACGTGAGACCGTTTGAGATGATAATACAACGCGGAAAATATAGGCGTGAGGATGAGCGAGATATCTCCAACGATTTAGAGAGGTGCGCGCTTCACCGTAGCGTCCCGGCCGACCCGGGTACTGAATGTACGAGACGATCAGTTTGTTGGGCAAGTTGCACGCCCTGAGTGCACTTGGGCGGCACGAGAGCAGATGTGATCGCGTCAAGAAGGAAGCCGTATGAATAAAGGGCTGACCGGCTGACAAAGGAGAGCGACACACATGCACTCACGCTTGTCATTCCGCTCGGAGGATGTCCAGCGGGCACAACAGTCGGTGGGACACCTACGTACTACGCACCGCTGCTACCGTTACCAAACATGTTCTTAGCCAAAATGTGTTCACACGAGTGCTATTTACTTTTCAGATTGTCGATTGTGTAGTATCATCAATCATATCAATATCGTGATCCTAAAATATCCATTATTTTATTTACTTAACAAAAAGTTACAACAGATTAGTAACAGTAAACCTCGCTTGTTATTTTTTTTGTAACCTCACTGCTTTTTCAACCCAAAGGAGTAGGTAGCGGTCGTTAAGCCTCGACTCGTCCGATTTACGTCCCAAATAGAATATGTAGCGTAACCTATTGCCATGCCATTATTCACAAACGCACACGTACAGCAAGTACCTGTTATTAAAAGCCATTATGTAGTACAACTCCAACATTGTATCGTCGGACGTGCGGAAAAAATTGACAACTTTTTTTCTCTTGAAATCATTAACCATTATAAAACATGAAGTATAAGAGTAAGACGTGTTAAATAATAGGTAATTTGAGATTATAATAAGCTGGGTATTGAAATACGTTTGTTTTGAGGCAGGATTCGAATCCGAGACGAGACAATTGTATAATTAGTGAATGCAGTTATTTACCATTTAGTATTGTGGTATATAGAGGGGCGGGGGCTCGACCGAGACTGGTGATGTGCGCGGGGTGGGTGACTTGTGTCGGGCGGGGTGCGGGCGGGGCGCGGGCGCCAGGTGTTTGCGTGATTCCTTACTCGAACAGATAAAAAGTAATAAGAATGCGCGCGGAGACGACAGCTGCGCGTGCGCCGCCCGGTATGCGCACCTGCCACCTGGCCCCAGTGCGCCTGTGTGAGGCTGTGTGTAACATACTGTAAGGCGGCAACCCGAGTGTGTACAGAGAACAACCTCTTCTCATGTACTAAACTTTATTTGATTGTTTGCATTCAATGGGCTCCGACACTACTTGACGGATTTGAAAAGATACCGTGAACATAGGGTATATTACATAACATAACATAACTTCACGCCTTTTGTTACCCGACGGTGTAGGCAGCGGCTGTTAAGCCTCGTCTCGCCGTTATGTTTACGTCCCAAATGGAATAGGTGGCGAACCTATTGCCATGCCGGGCACAAAGTTTGTCAGTCATCGATATTTATCAAACATAACTTCCGAAAATAATTACGATAAGTCATTGGTGTGAGCCAGTGTCTGGAAACGAACCCGGCCCTCTGGATCAGAAGCCGTGTGCTCGACCACTGCGCCACCGAGACTTAGGATATATTATATTTTCAAAAAGTAAAGGATCCTTACTTATACGCCAATCATTACATAGTATAAAACAAAGTCACTTTCCGCTGTATACGCAACGGATTTAGATGCAGTTTTCTTTAATAGTTAGAGGGTGTCAACGGGGTGGTTTTGATCTATAATTCATATATGATGTTGTAATGAAAAAATGATAATTTTCGAGATTTAGTATTTTAATTGCAAACACTGGCTGAACCCTAAGTGATAGTTCAAAACAATGTTCTACATTATTAAACATCTTCAGAAGGTCTACAAAAAAGTCTGCGATGTCAATCTCTTAGAGATAACCCACAATGACCATTTTTATTTTGTTACTTTTTACGAGAAATAATGGCTTATTTTCATCCAATTAAATGTTTTAAATAGATTGTGGGATCCGGACGGGGACAGACAGCGGAAAGCGACTTTATCATGAAAAGTTTACCTGACATAACTAATGTGACATTAAGTAGTGAGTGTAATCAGTGTGTGCTCGTATATATACACGGTGATTGACGGTAGTGTGTGTAACGTATTATCTAATAAAATTAATGCAGGTTTACGCAAAACTTAACAAAAATAGCTTTTGTCACTTCTCTGTCTAAACTGTGTGCGAGAGAGAGATCTATTGAATCTTATATTTTACATATTTTTTCCCATTTAATATTCACTAGCTGACCCGGCGAACTTTGTTCCGCATCAGAAGTAATAAATGAATAAAATTTGGATCTTAAAAAGTTCAATTTGTGCTATTTATCGGCACGCGTTTTGGCGCGCAATGTCCCGCTATGTTAATACTGCAATATCTTCGAAAACATTCGTTTAAATTGCATGCTGTAATGGGCCAGGATCATTTATATTCACAATCATGCACAATCTATTTAAAGTTAATTGGATGAAAATTAATGCTGTAATGTTTAAAATCGCTTCGTAAGTAAGCCATTATTTCTCGTAAAAAGTAAAAAAATATAAAGGGTCATTGTGTGGGTTATCCCTAAGAGATAGACATATGCCCTCGCGGACTTTTTTGTAGACCTTCTGAAGGTGTTTAGTAATGTAAAATATTGTTTTGATCTACCACTACTATCCGAATATAGGCAACGGCTGTTCAGACTGGACTTCGGTTCGATTTCGTTTCAAATCTCCTACAGTTGACTTGCATAAAATAATACGGTATGAAAAATTTGCAAAATGAGATTAAGTACCTAATTGATACCAAAAACAAAACCGTTCGCTTGGCGCAATCGGATAGATGTTTCCCGTACTCATCCCATTTGGAATGGTAGTTTGGTATTGGTATAACCGATCAGTGAACACGTGTGCCTGTGAGGCGGCGCGGTGATGCAGCCCCGGCAGGTGTGAGGTGCACATCGCATCTGTCAATGGCACTACTGGCAGGCTGCAGGCTGCAGGCTGAAGCGTATATAAGACGCGCGAGCGCTGCGCCCGGACCGCATTGCGGACCGCACGTTCGTCCAATGCGCACCTAACTTACCTGCAGACTGACTACTTGTTTGTGTTGTGTGTGTGTGTGCGTGCGTGTACCGACTAGACTGTGCAAGTGTGCAACATGATCATCTGTCTGTCCGGATTTGTTATTGCCGGGTATGTACCACTATTTACTACTGATTATAGTGAATATGTAAATGAGCCATTACTTTAAATTAATATAGGTGTAATATAATTTCTTTACAAATAAAAAAAATAGTCCCTCCGCGCAGAAGAAATTAAACTAAAATTTTCTCTATGCGTAGGTTTAATGGTTTAGGAGATTTTTATAACTATTTGTGTATTTAATTCGGAAGGAACGAATAATCATGTACTCATGTTCAATTGTTCATATTTTTAGCAGAGATCTCTGTCCCTTTGTTCTTGTCATAAGTTTATTAGATGACATAACTTCACGTCCTTTGTACCTTGTCCTTTGAAGGTGTGGGCAGTGGCTGTTAAGCCTCGACTCGCCGTTATACTTACGTCCCAAATGGAATAGGTTGCGAACCTATTGCCATACCGGGCACTAATGTCCGACCGAAGCTTCGGGACCTTCGGCTTCGGCCCAGAAATTGGCCGAAGCCGAAAGTCCGAAAACAGTCGGAATTTAACGAACTGTTACGAAAGAGTGAGTGACTGACGGACCAGACTGCCCTTAGTTCAGTGCAGATACCTCTATCACCGAGAAAAAACGGCAAGAGCCACTTTACGCCGATATTCTTCTTTAGCTGTGGATAATAGTGAAGAAAATTATTAAATTACTAATAGTTTATAACCTTCGTCTTCGGCCGAAGATAGTGGAGATTGCCGATTAATCGGCTTCGGCCAAAAATAGCCTTCGGTCGGACAATACCGGGCACAAAGTTTTCATAGTATCTACTAGACTATTATTATACTTTGAGATAGATAATTCGATGTACTGATGATTTTTTAAATCAATGTTTTTAAAAAGTTATCAATATTTTGAATTCTCTTGTTTAAAATACGAAAATATTATGAACATAAAATACTATGGAAAAAAAATAATTAAAGTTACACACAACAAGTAAACAAATTTATTTCATTTGTCATAAAAATATGTAGATTATAAGTTAATATGTGCAATGTGTTCAGTTTACTTTGAAATTTAAACCATTTGTTATTTCAATAGTTAGATAAGACTCAAAATTGACTAGATATCTTCATTTTATAACTTACCTAATATGGCCCATTTATAATACCAGACGACAGCTCAGTTAGAACTAGAACCAAGTTATTGCATAGTAATTGTGTTCATATTTAACTTCAATGTTATATCTAACCTAACCTCGAACCTAATCTCGACACTAGCGTATATCACGGTCCAACCGTTCTTAAGTTCTTTTCCAAAAACACATGTCACTCGGAAATGCCATTTTTTGTGGATATCTTTAAATTCGTGAAAGGAACTCGAACATACTGAAACATCGTCACCCATGACGTGTATGAATTTCATTATTTATATTGTAAGTACATACATAGTCTCCACACTGAACTCCAACTCGAAACCTACTGCTGGCCCCTCAGTGAATTACACCACACTACACACAGCACTAAACAGTCGCGACGTTGTTGCAGGGCGTGCGACGGGATGGGGGCGGGGCTGTACGGCGCGCGCTACTCGCCGCACCACCAGCAGCTGCTGCAGCAGTTCGGGCGCTCCAGCAGCAGCTCGCGCAGCGCGTCGCCGGGCGCGTCCCCCCCGCCGGCCCCGCCGCCCCCGCCGGCCCCCCCGGCCCTGCGCGTGCGCACGCTGTACGCGTGCCTGGGCGAGAGCGAGGGCGAGCTGTCGTTCGAGCCCAACCAGATCATCACGGGCGTGGCGGCCAGCGGCGAGCCGGGCTGGCTGCGCGGCACGCTCAACGGCCGCACGGGGCTGGTGCCCGAGAACTACGTGGAGCCGCTGCCGTGAGGGCCTCGCCGCCCGCCGCCCACTTGTTGACTCTTTTGTAAACCTTGTTTGTATATTTTGTATATTGTAAATAAGAGTTTGTTGATATTTTAACTATTTATATTATACTTTGTTGTGAATTTTGTACCAAATATACTATGTAATGTGTACCGCCGGACGTGTCGCCGACTAAAAACATAAAAGACTAATGAACGAACGACGCGTTTCATTTGTTAGCTATAGTTCGATCGAGTCCCGCAGGCCTAGAGACAGGCCCGCCGGGCGGTGACGACGACCTGCTGGTGGTGTAGACGACAGATTGACGAGTGTTGCCCCAGAACGAACGGATAGTGTCCGACCGAAGCTTCGGCTTCGGCCACCTTCGGCCAAATATCCTTCTTCGGCTTCAGCCCGAAGCCGAAGGTCCGAGAACGGTCGGAATTAAATGAACTGTTACAAAAGAGTGAGTGACTGACGGACCGTACTGCATTTAGTTCAGTGTGGTTACCTCTATCACCGAGAGAAAAGCTGCATGAGCCACTTTACGCCGATATTCTTCTTTAGCTGTGAATGATATTTAATTAAATAAAAATATTAAATTACTAGATAATAGTTTATAAAACGGACACGTCGGACACTACGAGCGGATCACATTGTCCGTGTGAATTTACTACAGGCTCATGGTAGATGCACTGCTTACTAAAACAATTGCGCGTGGACGCCCTCCGCGCGAAACGATTCAAAACTTGGTATGTTTATTCACTAAAATCGAAAATAATACTACCATATTCAAATATGCACGCATCAAATAAACCAAAAACACAAGTAAACGAGATAAAGAATTATAAATTCTAAAAGAGCAGTAAGTATTTCTGCTAATTTCACGACGCTAACGGGTCTCGCGCTGTTTTGTCTATAATATTTTGGACATAATATACAGCGCCCTCTAATTGTTAGGTAAGCAACTAAATGATTGTGTTAAGATAACAAAACTCAACATAACTTCACGCCTTTTTCTACCAGAAGGTGTAGGCAGCGGCTGTTAAGCCTCGTCTCGCCGTTATGTTTACGTCCCAACGTATAGGTGGCGAACTTAGTTCCATGCCGAGCACAAAGTTTTTTTAGTCGTCGCTATTTAACGACTTTTCGAAATTAATTTCGTAAGATAAAAAATTCAAAATACCTTTATTCCTTAGACTTTTCAAAGTACATCGTCATACAAAACTACTGGCTGAAATGCGCGGCGCTTAGATTCCCTTTCATCACACTGTCTTGAATGTGAAAGCGAATCTATGTGCCAGTTCCGGCGTCAAGGCTCCTTGAGAAGAACTGGTAAGAAACTCAAGGCCGACTCAATTCAATGTCAAAATTCAAATTTCAATTTCCAGTTTAACAAATGGTAATAATTACAGTCAACATAACACAAAAGGAGCAGTTCAATTCCAAACTTTTTTATCGTTTAGAATTTTAGATATATAATCTGCGATACAATAGTAAGCCCAAGTTACGTTATGTTACATTAAAAGAAGATAATATCCAAATATTATCTACTTTTATTATAACATAACTTAACGCCTTTTGTTACCCGAAGGTGTAGGCAGCGGCTGTTAAGCCTCGTCTCGCTGTTATGTTTACGTCTCAAATGGAATAGGTGGCGAACCTATTGCCGTACCGGGCACAAAGTTTTCAGTCATCGATATTTATCACACAAAACGTCCGAAAACAATTTCGAAAAGTCATTGGTGTGAGCCAGTGTCAGGAATCGAACCCGGACCTCTGTATCGAAAGCCGTGTGCTTGACTTCTTAAATTTACCCAAGGATAATTCAACCGCGTCGTTTGGAAGTTTATTGTAGAAGCGCATACATTGACCTGGGAACGGGTTAGAGATTTTATGGAGCCTAGCAGTGGACACAGCGAGTTTGTTTTTATTTCTTAAATTTAGTTTATGAATATCACGGTTTTTCTTAAATTTAGTTTTTTTTTATGGGATAGGAGGGCAAACGAGCAGGCGTGCCATCTGATGGTAAGCAACCAACGCCACCCATGGACACCAGCAACACATATAGTGTTACTGTTGCGTTGCCGACCTTTAAGGGATAGGGGATAGGAAAGGATGGGGAAGGGGGGTGGGCCTCCGGGTACCTCTCTCACCGAACGAAACGCGGCATGGGCCACTTTACGTCGGTCTTCTGAGAGGTCGTGGTATTTCACCGGTCGAGCCGGCCCATTCATGCATCGAACTGCTTGGCTCTACATAAACAAAATTTTCATAAATATATTGCGAATAAAATGCCTTTATTCTTATCTGTTTAAATTTATTTCTTAGTGTATCCCTGGGACTCATCATATACATAGCACAAACGGCTCGTTTCTGGAGCACAAAAACCGAATCTACATCCGCGGCACTACCCCAAAGCAATAAGTCGTCAGTTGACGTATTTTCCTTACAGCGCAAGCCGAACTACCGTCTTAATTGTAAGTGAAAAAAAATGTTTAAATAATGGTCGTAAACAATTTTCGCTTCGTGGAGCCTTTCTTACATACATACTTAACAAGATCGTGGAAATTTCGTTAGTTAACAATTGTTTAACTCGTTGAAAAATTAACTTTAAGTGAAATTTCCAACGTGAATAAATTATTTATAGTGTTCAGAACACACCATAATTTTTTTAAATTAAAAAAAAATATTCAATACCTCAAATAAATTAATTAATGCGCTGTACTCGCTTTTGACGCCACGCGCGCATCCTAAAAATGTCACGCGCAGACCTATTTTCAGCGTTAAATTAAAATTATAAATAATGGACATAGAGTTCCGGGAGTTAGGAGTTTTTTATTGGAAATTTCCTCCGCTTTAGAATTTCTTAGTGCCACAAATGAAACCTAGAAAAAACCTGGTGGCCAACAATGCTCTGGACTTGCTTCACAGCTGATTAAATCAAGAGATAACTCTAAATACGAATCCTATGACATCTCTGGACATATAAAACCGTTTGCTTCTACACGTGAAATATTAATATGTCTTCATCACTTGAATATTAATAGGGGTGATGTTATAATATTAGGTATACCAGGGAGTGATTGCAGCCCTATTCATGTGCAGATTGAGTTGTCAGCAATGTTAGAGGTTTTATAATAACACAGTATTAATTTTAAATGTTTGCAGCAACAAATACAAATTTAAAACCTCTAAGTAATATGATGAAGTTTATTTCAAGTAACTTTCCAAATTGTACTTACTATTTGCATGTATTTCATAAATTTAACAAAACAAACAATTTAACATTATACTTGCAGAAAGTTACTTACTTATATAATTATACTATAATTATACTTACTTATATACTTAGATAATTTGTATTACAAGGAGAATTTTTTAGTGAATTCTACTAATTTTAAAATTAATGCTGCTATGAGCAGAGATGTGACTTATTTGAAATACTTCTATTTAAAATTCAAATACAAAATGCAAAATACCTATTTTGTATTTAAATACCTTTTTGTTGAAAGCATTTTGTTTTTCATTTGAAATACCTCTCGAGAGGTATTTTGTATTTTTAAAAGTCATTTCAAAATACAAAATACTTTGTGATTAATTTTAGCCAAATTCATTCAAAAGATGCAATTTCTTTTTGTAAGTACAATTTTAGTATAGTTTGTTATTTATCGTATGTATTCATGTCGTGCCCGGACCGATAAGCGTCGAAGGGTCAGTTCTCGAAGTCGTAAACAGATACGTCTACCTAGGCCAAACTATGCAGTTAGGTAGACGAAACTTCGAGAAGGAGGCCGAAAGGAGGATTCAGCTGGGCTGGGCTACATTCGGCAAACTGCGTCGGGTCTTCAGCTCGCCTATACCGCAATGTCTGAAGACTAAAGTCTTTGACCACTGCGTCCTACCGGTGATGACCTACGGTGCCGAAACGTGGACACTCACGGTGGGGCTAGTCCACAAATTTAAAGTCGCTCAGCGAGCTATGGAGCGGGCTATGCTCGGGGTATCTCTGAAGGATAAACTCAGGAATGAGTATATCCGCCAGAGAACTGGGGTAACCGACGTAGCTCGTAGGATAAGCTCGCTGAAGTGGCAATGGGCTGGTCACATCTGCCGAAGGACCGACGGTAGATGGACTAAGAAGGTCATTGAGTGGAGACCGCGTCTTGGTAAACGTAGCGTAGGACGCCAACCAGCCCGATGGTCAGACGACCTCAGAAAGGCTGCTGGAAAATACTGGATGCGGAAGGCAGAGAATCGGATGTTGTGGCGCACATTGAGAGAGGCCTATGGCCAGCAGTGAACTGCAACAGGCATGACAGGATGATTAAAATTTTAAAGTTTTTATAGGTTATTATAATTTTATAGGTAAAATTTAATAGGTAGTCCAGTGGTCGAGCACCCCGCTTTTGAATCAAGAAGTTGTTGTGGGTTTGTCACCTTTCTTTTCTATTGTCTTAATTATGAAAAATGAAATAGAAGGAAAACGATTCAATTAAGGTATGTATAAAAATTTATTTGTAGATAGAGGGTAGGTGGGTTATTTATAGAAGGAGAAATGCCGGTCAAAGGTCGGCCAACGTGAAGTGGCCGAAAATACCGCACTCCCCTCGGTCGGGCGGTAGACGGCTAGGGCCACGGCGTCGCCCACTGGATGCGGAGCAGTGGCAGGTAACAGGTATTTCTTCCGTTAGGTCTTCAAATAATCCAGCAGGTCCTGTTCTTCTGGGTAATGCCTGGAACCAGCGTTCCCGAATGGTATCAGCAACTAATCTCTTTGCAGCCCGTTATTACACAAGAAAACTCCACCCAACCGAAAGAACTAGGCATCTAAGTAGGTACTAAATGGCTAGTCCAGGATTAAGAAAGCGAACAAGCAATAATGAGATTGTGAAAATGAATCTAATTTAATAAAATGAAATTAATATAGAACTAATAATGATAGATGAACTGACGAAAACCAATAGATTTTTCTAAAATAAAAAAGCATAGACGGTAGATATACAAAAGCTTCGGTGTTCATGATGGTTTACAATAGTGCGAATCTAAAAATGCATAAGCAATTATTATTGTACAACTCACCCAGTAAGTTAATGTAATAATTCACAACACAGTGTATTTGTATATTAGATACGTCGACAGTATTTTAGAAATAGTTGAGTAATTTATATTCAAACATGTCTATGTAGAAACTTTTGTAAGAAAAAACGCAACGTCTGTTCTCGAGGTCGATCTACGAGCGAGTGCCGCCGACGCGTTACGAATTAGCCCGAATCGGTCCCTGGACGTGAATGATTAGAGAACGCAACTCTTCGTGTTTTTCTATATGGTACGAGAGCTAGCAACGTCGGGAAAACAAGGAATTTAGGTCGGCCAGTTTTAAGATATATTATTCCTCTTACTCTCCTGACCGTAACACTGGCAGTCTGGCTAGCTGTAGTGGTTGCGTTTGTTACTGCGCAGCCTATTTGTACACGTAAAATATCCGTTTTTTCAAATCATTTTAAGAAGATTTTTGTTTGTTACATTATGTTTATTAAAGTTTTTGCAACATATATTAATTTTGCCAAACCGTTCTGATGTTGCTGAAGCTGTGCCAGACGCAATTTTAGATGGAATTATGGAAATTATGGATTTTTCAAATCAATTTAGTATGGCTGAAATTTTGATATGATGTTATATGGGTATCCAAAAACCCAGATTAATTTTGCCAGACCGGTATCTGGTTGCTACCCTTCGGCCAGATGCATCCAAAAGTGAAACGTGATGTAGATCATTTTGCTTTGTCTAGCAATCGTTGTCGAATAAAATACAGAAAAAGGATTGAAAACAATGAAATAAATTTGTCAGTCAGTACTGTATCAATGTGATAACACATTGTTGTAGAAAATTAAGATAATGATAAATCTCAACTATGAAAATCTTACTTATAAAGGCGAAAATTTGTAAGTATGGATTTGTGCATGTTTCTAACTCTTTCACGTAAAAACTACGGAATGAATTTTAATGAAATCTTACAAGATACAACGTAAACATCAGAACAACACATAGGCAACATCTTATAACGATACGGTGTTTATTGCTGAAAATATGGCAATAAATACTAAGAAAATTAATCATGAAATGTCTTTTAACGCGTACGCTGCGAAAATTATAGATTACAAAACAAAACATGTTCTACAATATTGAAGACCATATTGATATCTGTAAAAAAGTTAGCGATACTATAGCCGATGTGTTGTTCTGATGTTTACGCTGTATCTTTTAAGATTTCATTAAAATTCATTCCGTAGTTTTTACGTGAATGAGTTAGAAACATGAACAAATCCATACTTACAAACTTTCGCCTTTTTAAGTAAGATTTTCATAGTTGAGATTTATCATTATCTTAATTTTCTACAACAATGTGTTATCACATTGATACAGTACTGATTGACAAATTTATTTCATTGTTTTCAATCCTTTTTCTGTATTTTATTCGACAACGATTGCTAGACAAAGCAAAATGATCTACATCACGTTTCACTTTTGGATGCATCTGGCAGAAGGGTAGCGACCAGATACCGGTCTGGCAAAATTAATCTGGGTTTTTGGATACCCATATAACATCATATCAAAATTTCAGCCATACTAAATTGATTTGAAAAATCCATAATTTGTCCATCTAAAATTGCGTCTGGCACAGCTTCAGCAACATCAGAAAGGTTTGGCAAAATTAATATATGTTGCAAAAACTTTAATAAACATAATGTAACAAACAAAAATCTTCTTAAAATGATTTGAAAAACGGATATTTTACGTGTACAAATAGGCTGCGCAGTAACAAACGCAACCACTACAGCTAGCCAGATTGCCAGTGTTACGGTCAGGAGAGTAAGAGGAATAATATATCTTAAAACTGGCCGACCTAAATTCGTCGCTCAAAAACGTTGCTAGCTCCTATACTAATGTAGCTACACTAGCACTATACTTGCTATAACTTTTACCAATACCAACAACCATTACCAAATTACCTTTTACCAAGTTACCCAGTACCAAATTACCTTTACCATCAAGAACCAGTTACCTCAGATTACCTATGACTCTCTATGCAATAGAAATAGCGAGATACAATAGAAATAGTAACAAATAGCTCTGAGAAGAACTGTATAGACTAGAATAAATAGTTCTCAAAAGAACTGTCTCGCTCAGTACACGAGGAGGCAAGAGGGGTAGCTCTCAAAAGAGCTGTTTATTATTTACGAAGCCCAAACACGCAGCGAAGAGAACACACACGCTCCGTAGCACGACGCACGCTGAAATAAAAACGTATGCAAACTGCCACTGGCACTCGTATATATAACATCGCTGACGCGTCATTCACGCCACAGCGCCGCGTACGCGCGCGCACCTCTCCCCGCGCGCCTCACCTCACATTCTTCCCCCTATGACGCCATATCACATGTAAATAATTTTGTATATAAACCGCACTATTTCTGTAATAAAGATATTCCATATTCGACATCATAGAATAGCACATGCGTTTTATTGACGAAGACCTGGAATCCAAATCTATTAGGGAAGCCATCAGTGACCACACCAATAGCCGTCCAGCCGTCACGCTTACCCTAAAGTGGTGACCCCGACGTGATATAACAGCTAGCCACAACGAGTTGCGTTGTCAGTTTGTACGTTTATATTAAAATATATTATGTATCCAATAAAAATATAAATATTTTAGTATGTAAGACTAGTACGTAAGTTTAGTATATTAAAATAACGTAATAGCTACTACTAGCTGTAACCAATATTTAACTTAATGTATATTAGTTTAACGATTATCCAGGTTGCAATATGAAAGCATACGACCTCAATAAACGGACTTTCCTGTAAAATTTTATTGGTGGCTTCTGAGTTTAAAGCGTCAAAATAACTACGTAAATATCGTTACAGTACCCCCCTTCCGAGACAAGGATTTCACCTCGGTGAAATCCTTCGATACTAGCATTAGGGTATTATTTTTTTAAGTCTTTGATATGCCAGGCTCCTAAGTCACGCCCTGACATATCTTCCAGTTCGTACACTAATGGTGAACGTTTGGCTTTTATCCGACATTTTTGAAATTTTGGAGCGAGCTTTTTGCTGAAGTGTGCATCTTTATCACTTTGGAAGTAGCATTTTTTCCAAACTATGTCTCCGATATAAAACTCTGCATCTTTGCGCCTTAAATTATTAGGTCGGGGAAAAAGTCTTTTCGCATAACGTAGGTATAAACTTATTATAAAATTTCTTTGACTGTACTATTTGTGTCTGGCTGGTTTTGGTAACATTAAAAAGGTTACATTATAAAGAAAAGAAAAAAAAAAAAAAGTTGTTTCCCGCTATTTTTCATTTGTTTTTCTCTCCGTAAAAATGAGTGAATCTAATGAAGAAATTCGATACATTTTAAAATTTTATTATAAAAAAGGCAAAAATGCAACTCAAGCAGTGAAAAAAATTTGTGATGTTTATAGACCTGATGCAGTGTCAGTAAGAGTAGCACAAATTTGGTTCAAACGTTTTCAGTCCGGAAATTTTGATGTTAAAGATGCACCTCGCTCTGGTCGCCCTGTTACGAATAAAATGGACGCCATTTTTGAAAGAGTGGAGCAAGATCGGCATATTAGTAGTTACGATGTAGCTGAAGAACTGGGAATTGACCACAAAACAGTTTTGACCCATTTGAAGAAAGCTGGTTATACAAAAAAGCTCGATATTTGGGTGCCACACGAGCTCACTCAAAGAAACTTAATGAACCGTGTACTCATTTGCGATTCATTATTGAGACGTAATGAAACTGAGCCGTTTTTGAAGAGATTGATTATTAGATTAGAAGTCCCAAAGTTTCTACAGTAACGGGATAATGTCTCTGCCCACAAAATGGCAGAAAGTTATTCAACAAAACGGTACATATATATTGTAAATAAATGTAAATAAACTTTGAAAAAAATGTCTTGACTTTTCATACAAAAATACGAAAATACTTTTTCCCCAACCTATTATAATGCCGCTACGCTATAAAGCAGTCTGAACCTTATCAAATATTTTTGTTAGGTAGCCTAAGTTGGTGGCATACTTATCCCGAGGCGCAAACACGATATTACTTGCATGACCGGTGTCTAAGTAATGTGAACCACAAGTCACAAGTTCCCTACCATGGACTAGAAATGCGGGTGTGTAACCGGTAGTCTGGCTCACACTAATGACTTCGAAATGATTTTTGAAAGTTATACATACATACATAACTTCACGCCAAATCCCTTGCGAAGTAGGCAGAGAGAACAGAGCACATAAGGCACGAGTCTTGCACGCCTCACTCGCTTATTTGATTTTAATAGTTTTTTTTAATGATATAAGGAGGCAAACGAGCTTGCGGGTCACCTGATGGAAAGCGACTACCGCCGTCCATGGACATCTGCAACACCAGGGGTATCACATCAGCGTTGCCGGCCTTTAAGGTGGGAATAGGCTTGTTTCTTGAAGGTGCCTAGGTCGTAGCGGTCCGGAAATACCGTTGCCGGCAACTCGTTCCACAACGGAACAGTGCGTGGCAAGAAGTGCCGAGGGGCTAAGCCGATCTGACAGAGCTTGGTTGTCGGCAAGTCGAACCGCGCGTCGTTGGATGCGTGCAAATGGTGCTTATCTTTGGGCAGAGGCACCCCGCCCGAGGATGAGAACAGTATTCCACGTGAGGTCGGAAATGCGCTTTATATAGCTGCAAGCGATTACCTGACGTGAAATACCGAAGAATAACATAACATAACATACATAACATAACTTCAGGCCTTTTGTTACCCGAAGGTGTAGGCAGCGGCTGTTAAGCCTCGTCTCGCCGTTATGTTTACGTTCCAAATGGAATAGGTGGCGAACCTATTGCCATACCGGGCACAAAGTTTGTCAGTCATCGGTATTTATCACACATAACTTCCGAAAACAATTTCGAAAAGTCATTGGTGTGAGCCAGTGTCTGGAATCGAACCCCGGACCTCTGGATCAGAGGCCGTGCGCTCGCCCACTGCGCCACCGAGACTGTACCGAAGAATATTCTACGAAATATTTTCGAAGCCAATTTGGACTTGCCCTCCAAATAACCGCGATCGATATCAGAATTCTTGGGGTCGACTTGTCGTCCGACAAGTCGACCCCAAGAATTCCGATATCGGTTGAGGGTAACCGAGTGCCCTCAAAAAAGGGAGCTACAACAAAGGGTGCAATTTCAGCGGTAAACGCGCAGACCTGTGGCTTTTTGGGGTTGAATTAGACTAAGTTGAGTCGGCCTCAGTCCGAAATCTGACTAGGCAGAGTTTCGGTTGTAGACACAGTTTATTCCGGTACGAATCGACGTTCTCCCGAGAAATCCGCGGGTGGCCGGTATATATGGCATCCGCCGTACCGCATAACCCCGTATCGTATCCGCATCAAAATGAAGATTGCTGTAATGCAGCATGTCATTGATATGCAGAAGAAACAGTGAAACTGGAGACCCAATCGCATAATTTCAAATCCGCTTCTCGATCTACTGGCAGAGTGCCCAGAAGACCGACCGCATTGCCACGTCAAATGGCAATGCTGATCTCCTGTGCGAAGAATAGACCAGCCCCCTGGTCGAGAGAGCCCTCGATCTGTTTCTTTGCAAGATCTTTATAGAGTGCACGAGCACTCGGACCCATGTTCCTAGAGTCTCAACGCCAAACGCTCAACCACTGGACCACTGAGACTCATTGAAGATTTCGTGAAAAATTTTGAAAAAACCTATTTTGCATTTGAATACAAAACGAAAAACTATTTAGTATTTTGTATTTGAAATAGTAAATCTGAAAAGTATTTTGTATTTAAATGCTTTTTTAAAACCATTTTGTACATCTCTGGCTATGCGATATAAAAATACATCTGGTAGTAAGTATAAAAAATATCACAATCCTGTTCGTATGCTTCGGCAGACCACTATCTTAGACTTGTTTTCAAAATCTATAAATTATAACAATAACACTGATTTCATTAAAAATAATTCTCAGAACTATTTTTTTCATGAATCACATAAACCATAATGTAACTAAAGATAGTTCTCAAACAATTGTCTCTCTTGTGCACCAAACTATAGTAGGAATACTTAACAAACTGGATATGTAGGAAATTTGTCTGAATGAGTTAAAAGATATTGGTCAAATTGTAACTATAATATGTCTGAGTGAAACTTTTGTAAAAGATGGAGACCAGTCAAATATTAAAATTAAAAATTATCAATTGGCCTCTAATTTCTGTAGAACAAGAGAAAAGCGAGGGGGTGTGTGTATTTTACTGGAAAACTAGATTTCAGAGAAATTACTCTCTGTAAGGATATGAGTATAGAAAAATGTTTTGAATGTTGTGGTGTAGAAGTGCCATCTTATAAATGCCTAATTGTTTGTATTTATAGAATACCAAATGCTCCAACAAATTTATTTTAAAAAAATCTAGATTTACTTCTCTATAGACTTACAACAAAAATTGAAAAAAGCATTATGTATAATATGCGGCGATTTTAACATGGATACATTAAAAGAAAGCAAGTACTCAGATGAGCTGGCGGTTCAGTGTATGAATTTCATTTGTCAGATCATAATATGTGTCAAACTTTGAGTTTCCCTATTCTTAAAAGAGATACTAAAAATAAGACTGGGTTTGTAACTAGACGAAACTACAGCGTAGAACACATTAATAAGTTTAAGGAATCATTACAATCACTCTCTTGGAATGACGTAAATATTACAGATCACAATTTAGTGTTTAATAACTTTCACAATATGTTCTGCTTAATGTATAACTTTGTTTCCCGATACAAATATATAGAGTCAAACTTAACAAATATGCACCGAAATGGATAACCACTGGGATTAAAAAATCAAGTAAAAACAAAAGAAAACATCTACAAAATTAAATTATACCTAAATTCTAAATTCTACAAATGAGAATAATAATGTTAGATATACAAAATTACTTAAAGCTTGTATAATGTGTTAAAAAAATATAAATAGTAATCACATAAAAAAATCAAAAAAATGTGTGTAAAACTACATGGGATATTATAAAAAATAGTGAATATAATAATACAACTAACACTTGCATCGATTGTGTTAATTGTAATAATAAGATAATGTAATAACAGGAAAATATCAGAACCTTTTGAGATAGCGAATGAATTTAATTCTTTTTTTATAAATGCAGCAAACAACACACAGGGACATAAAACTGATGATAAATGCGTACATCAAATAAAAAATATCAAATCAAGTATCTTCCTAATTCCCTGTACGGTCGAAGAAGTTCAGAAAATTATTAAATCTTTATACAACACGAACTCAGTCGGTATTGATTGTATAACTACAGGCATTATAAAAGAATGTGGAGATATTATCGCACCTATTTTGACCTATCTCATAAAGTTATCGTTCAAAGAATGGGTATTTCCAGAAATACATAAAACATCGATTGTCAAACCCCTATATAAAAAAGATGACCGCCATGAACTTACAAATTATAGACCAATAACATTAATTCCTATATTTTCTAAAATATTTGAGAAAGTTATGTATTCTTGAGTTTATAACTTTTTATCAAAATATAAAATCCTTGAGCGTGAACAAAATGGCTTTCAGAGGGGCAAATCGACAACATTGGCAGTATTTTCTTTATTGCGTCAAGTGACACAGTACTTAAATAAAAAAACTCCTGTTGTCACCATTTTCTTTGACATGTCAAAAGCGTTTGACCGTGTCGACCATAGCATACTGGTCAACAAATGTGAAAGTTATGGGATCAGATGACAAGTGTAATGGAGCGTCCAAATTATAGCGGAGTGCTCGGCAAAGTTCCTCGCCCAACTTTGACAAAGTTCGAAGTGTGTTCTCTCCACATTCTCCTACAACTTTCGAAAGTTCTCAGTCGCTCTAGGGTGCCCATCGTCTGCGCACGCATGTTATGGACGCTCAAGTGGCAGCTGCCGTTGTTCGCGTATTTTAATTACGTGAATATATATCACACTAAGATGTGATTATTTTGATCTTCTTATTAAAAATTTTATAGTAACTTATGGTTTCTCTAGTAATCTTATGATAAATATTTAAATTATTTGAATAAATATTTGTCCTACAAATTAAATGGTCTCATCAAAGAGTCCCCCTTTTCCAACATGTATCGAATTAATTTTGCTCTTTTTTTAATTGATTACTATTTATATAGTCTTCTGATACAGAAGCCGTGGGTTCGATTCCAGACTCATACCAATCATTTTTCGGTTTTTTTCGAAAATTATTAATATCGAGGACTGACAACTTTGTGTACGGCGAGTCAAGGCTTTAACAGCCACTGCCTACACCTTCTGGTAGAAAAAGGCGTGAAGTTATGTTTTTTTAGTATTATTATAACTTAACTGTCATATTATCAAATCAAGCGGTGCATTATGCTCGACAGAAGTAGTACCTAAAGATATAAAATTAATAAGCTGAATTTTCATGATTAGCTTCTTTCGATGAGGCGCTCAAAAATTTCCTTCGCGAAAACTATCTATAGTCGTAGGTAATATGGGTAGCAGGAATAAAATATTGATTGATTAATTAAATTGATAATTCTCAAAAAATCATTACTGTTTTTACTAGGTACTAGCTGACCCGGGGAAATAATAATAATAATTCGCCTAAGTTACCCCTTATTACACCAGCAAATAAAAGTTTCGTCAAGATAGGTCCACCCATTTCAGAGATTACTCGGAACAAACAGGCGGACGGACAAAATTTAAAAAGACAATTCAATAGAGACAAAGACATTCAATAGAGGGTATCAACGGGGTGGTTTTTATCTATAATTAATGGATTAAGATGTAGTAAACAAAAAGTAATAGATTCAAAATGTACTTATTTGTTACTTTTGTTGGGGAACAATGTTCGCCGGGTGAACTAGTAATAATTATAAATGATAATTAAACAACATATGATATATACATTTATTATGCTACATATGAATGTAGTAGAATGCAGATAGTTCAATATTACAAACACACACTTTAATTTTATTTATATGTTTAGATTTACATTGTGATGATTATCATCACAATGTAAATCTAGTAATCAAGTGCCTAAATTGCCTTATATATACTTACTAATAAGTACCTACAATTATTGGTTATTTTTTTTACAGACGTGACTACAGTGACCACAATTTATGTTAGTTTAATAAGTGCCTATCTAGTCTCTCGTTTAGTGACATGTATAGAGAAGTTAACTTTGGACCTGCATTTGAAATATTTCATGAGACTTTCTGTTTATTTTATCAATTATGTTTCCCTATATTAAGGATTAAGTTATACAATAAAATGAAAACGCCAAAGTGGCTATCCAAAGGTATAAAGATTAGCTGTAAACAGAAACGTATGCTCCGTCACAAATGTCATTCACACAAGACAGGCATAAATAAGACTCACTATAAGAGATACTCTAAGCTGCTACGTCGATGTATTGATCAATCAATAAAAAAATATAATCAAAAGTTTCTCATAAACTCAAAAAATATAGGCAAATCATCATGGGACTTAATAAAAGCAGAATCAACAAATATCAGACATTTAGAATTCATAACTAGCATAAATAACAATTACAATTTGACAATAACTGACCCTTATGAAATTGCTGAGATTTTCAATCAATATCTCATTAATTCTACAAATACTAACTTGATCAAGGAAATAAATATGAAAGAAGCAAATATATGTGGAAGCATATTCTTAAGTCCTTATGATTCCAATGACATTCAAAAAATTATATTATCCATGAATAACACAAATGCTGTAGGTTTTGATGATATTGCAACAAAAGTAATTAAATTTTGTTCTAAAGTTATTAGTCCTTTACTAGCCTACTTAATAAATCTATCATTTAAAGATGGTCGCTTTCCCGCCCCTTTCAAGTTTTCACTTATAAAACCAATATACAAAAAAGGAGATAAACAAGATGTAGGAAACTACAGACCCATAACTCTTATCCCAGTCTTTTCGAAAATATTTGAAATTGCTATGCAAAAACGGATGATTGACTTTATTGAAAAAAATCACATTTTAAGGCAAGAACAATATGCTTTTCAGAAGGGTAAGTCCACCACACTGGCATGCTTTGACCTTGTTAAAAACATTATATGGCTTCAGGAAAGATGTTTTTATTCATTAGCAGAATTACTTGATTAGACTACAGCCCAATAGTGGACAATTGGACATGTGACCTAGAAATTGTTTGCATTTTTTTTTTGACATTTAATTTATAATTTGACATCAGATAACAATTATTAACATTTATTATTATAACGGTATTTATGTTCCTAAATAGGGTGTAAATATTCTTGACTGCTTGACAAAGTTAATTGTTTTTATTTATTAGAATCATTTTAATTTAACTTGTATAAGACATTTCTAAAGTATCTATATTTTATTGAAGATATCGTAATTTGCATGCCGTTGCACGGTAAAATGTATTTGGGACTTTCTGTTATTGACATAACTACACCTCTGTTACCTACATTTTAAGCAAATAAATATTTGAATTTGAATAAATAAAATAAATATTTGAATTTGAATTAGAAGACATTAACTATACATTCATACGACACGTCAACATATACAAATAACTGTCAAATTTCTTCATTCTTCATTCGATTGAAGAAAGTTTACAGATCTGCATAACACAACGTGCCCAGACGACGTCTGATTTACTACTGAAGAGTGAAGCGTAGTCATTCATTTCGTGAACGCACACGTGCAATAACTTTATATAAATATACAAAAAACTATGTAGGTAATAGGTATCTATGCTCGGGAACTTTGACTCGGGCTAAAAAACCGACAACAAATGGAAGTTGTGCGAGGCGAGGCAAAGTTGGACGAGGTAGGGCGAAGTGCGTTCCCACATGACAAGCACTTCAACTCCGTACAACTTTTCCTAGCCGTGTGGACGGTCGGATCAACTTCAGAAAGTAGTCCGAGGCGAGGCAAAGTTGGACGAGGTAGGGCGAAGTGCCTTCCTACATACTCGTGTTCGCCCAACTCCGTACAACTTTCCTAGCCATGTGGAGGCCCGGTGACAAGTACTTAAACTCCGTACAACATTCGCGCGCGGTCGCTGTTATCGTTCTGACGTGTTGTTCGTTTTCTATTGTTTACCTACTTTTCTTTTTTTTTTTTACGCGAGGAAATGCTTTATGCCGTCTAACGGCAGGGGGTAGTGTGGGACTCCCAAAACAGTAAACTGCAATCCAATCCTAGGGTTACCCACTAAAACCTCGCGGCGGCCTTCCTCCGGCGTTGGGGTGGCCCAGGACAGTGCATCGGCCTTCTGGTCCACCCCGCCGTCGCCCCCCCTCTGTCACGAGGGGGAGCTCATCCTCGGGGAGCTTCGTAAAGCTCCCCCGGGCGGGGCGGCCCCGACCGCGCGCTGTAAAGAGGCGCGCGGCCGGCGGCGCCCCCGACGACCCTCCCCGGCTGCATCGGGGGGTCATCCTTCCCGGACCGCGACCCGGGCGCAACCGCGGGGTGTGGGCCCTCGCGGCCCGTCGGCGGCGGCGATCACTGAGCTCGCCGCCGCCGCCTTCGAGCGGGATCGGCTCTCTCCCGACCCCGCTCGGCGGCCTCCTTCTGGAGCATCACAGCTTCGCAGAAGGAGACCACAGCCCTTCACTCCTCCTCGCCCGCCAGCATTGCCGCGACCAACGCCGGCGGGGACAAGTCTCGCCCGATCCCGTCGACCAGGACTCGGCGCTCCGCCGCCCACGCCGGGCAGACCTCCAGCGTGTGCTGGGCCGAGTCCTGGCCGGATGCGCAATGGTGGCATCTCGCCGTCTCTTCACGTTTTATTCGACTCAGATACTCACCGAAGCACCCGTGCCCGGTGAGTATCTGAGTCAACCTGTAGGTGACAGTGCCCCATTTACGGAGCACCCAGGCCTCGAGGTGGGGCAGGACGGCTCCGACGGCGCGGGGACACGAAGTGCGGAGGCGGGAGGCCTTCCGGCGGGTCCTGGGGGACTGGCGCGACGCGCTGGTCCTCCAGGGCTCTGCGCGTTCACGCGCCGTCGGAGCCGTCCTGCCCCACCTGCGTACATCCCGGCCAGGATGATGAAGGGGGGTGAACGCGCGAGGACCGTCGCCGCCTCGTATGAGATGGTACGGTAGCCCCGCACGATCCGTATGGCCATGATCCACTCCAGGCTCCTCAGCAGAGCCCTGGAGCGGGAGGCCCCCGCGAGGTCTCGAGACCAAACGGGGGCCCCGTACAGGGCCACGGACCGCACGACGCCACCGTAGAGGCGGCGAACTCCCTCCCCCGGTCCCCCGAGGTTGGGCAGCAGGCGATGAAGCGCGCCTGCCACCCGTCGCGCTCGAGGGACCATCCGTACGAAGTGCTCCTCGAAGCTCCAGCGGCTGTCCAGCGTGAGACCGAGGTAGTTCATGTACCGTCCTACCGAGACAGCCGTGTCACCCACTTGGATCCGCAAGGTCGGGGGTTCCCTGCCTCTGGTGAGGCGGTGGAACCATAGCGCCTCACTTTTGTGAGGCGCCACCTCCAGGCCCAGCCCGCGGATCCGTCTGACGACGATAGCCACCCCCAGCTCGGCGAACCTGAGCGTACGCTCGAAGTCGGGCCCCGTGGCGACCACCAGAGTGTCGTCTGCGTAGCAAACGACACTCACGCCACGTGGCAGACTGGTGCGGAGGACCGGATCGTATGCGAGGTTCCACAGCAGGGGCCCGAGCACGGACCCCTGCGGAACCCCGCACGTCACTTCCTTCCTCTGCTCCGTCCCGTTCCGGTCGACATAGTCCACCCGTCTCTCCTGCAGGTAGGCCCGATGACTTGACGATGTCTAGCGACACCGCCAGCGCGACCCCCCCCCCCCGATCGGACTGCCGGTTCCGACAGGGCCCGCACCCGACGTACCGCGTCGATGGTCGAGCGCCCCTGCCGGAACCCGAACTGGCAGTCCGATATGTCCGGGCCCACCTGCGACAGGTGGCTGCTGATACGGGCGGAGATAACCCTTTCGAAGAGCTTCCCCGCCTCGTTCAGCAGGCATATCGGCCGGAACGACGACGGAGCGTCGCCGGTCCTCCCTTGCTTCCTGATGAGCACCAGCCTTGCCGACTTTCAGTCGAGGGGGAACACCCCGCGGCGGAGGCAGCTGCTGAACATTTGCCTCGCCTTGCTCCCCAGGACTCCCAGAGCGAGCGCCAAGACCCGACCCGGAATTCCGTCCGGGCCGGGGGCAGCGCTGCGGGAGGCGAGCCGCGCGACGGCTCGCCCGAGCTCGTCCTCCGTTACCTCCAGCACGTCGGACCACGGAGTGTGGTCCGACTGTAACGGAGGAACCGAGGGACCGCCCTGGACCCTAGGGAAGAGTGTGTCTACGACTCTCCCCACGACTTCCGGGTCCAGGGATTCGGTCAACGGAGGGACCCACGGGGTCAGTTTGCACAGTACCATTTTGTACGGGCGTCCCCATGGGTCCCTGTCCAGTCCCTCGACGAGCTCGTTCCAGGACCGCTCGCGAGCCGCAGCGATGGCGACGCATACGGCGTGCGCGGCGGCCCCGTATTCCCGTCTGGCTCTGAGAGCCTCCTCGACTGTGGTTCGCCTTCTTCTGCGGGCTCTTTTGTACCGGCGGCAGGCGACAAAAGCGGTCTTGCGAAGCCGCTCTATTTCCTCGCTCCACCAGTACACAGAGCCCCGCCGGGGCGGCCCGACCCGCGGCATCGACGCGTCGCAGATCGACGTAATTGTGTCGCGCAGCCAGGCCGCTTGTGCCTCGGGATCGGGCGATGCCGCTCCCTCCGTCCAGTCCGCGACGCTGGCGGCGGCCACGACCATGTCTCGGTCGAGCCGCTTGAGAGACCAGCGCCGCGGAGGGATTGTTTACCTACTAACAACCGTTTTTAAACACTTGATCGACGCGCTTTATCTTACTTACAATGTGATTCATATTAAACTTCCTACATATTTGAATTAAAATATGTCTGTTTATTCGCAAGCCGAAGTTAATACGGAGAATAATACAATTATGTTTACGGAATATAATGAAAGTGAGACGATGGGTAGTAGTGAAAATATAGATCAGAGGGAGGTAGATACCGAGGACAACAGTAGAAGTGGAGTGGGAAAGGCATCGAAGAGAAATCGAGAAATAAATGAAGAAGAAATATGGACGACTGTAATTCGGAAATCCAAAAAATTTGGACGTACTGGCAGTGGTGATATAACTAGAATTCGTGAAGATACTGTTGAAATAAGCGTAACCTGCACAGAAAAACTACCCAAACAGTTTGGACTGGCAAAACTATTAAAATCTGAAGGTATTCAAGATATTATGAGTTAAATATATTAATCCATTTAAAGCTTTGATCCAATTTAGTAACGAGAATAGTGCCGAAAATTTAATGCAATGTGAGGCTTTTCAAAAAAATGGATATAAATGCCAAAAAACTTTAGAAATTAACCAGTCTTTTGGTGTTATACGATATGATATGACTTAGATTTGAGCGAAGAAGAAATATTAGAGGGTCTTAGCAGTGAAACCAGTATTATTGCAGTCAAAAGATTAAAACGCAAAAATTCCATGGATGGACACTGGGAGATTAGTGAGTCTGTTAGGATCTGTTTCAAAGGTGCATCTTTACCAGCGTACGTAAAAATATAGGAGACAAGGGCAAAAGTAAACCCTTACACATACCCGGTCACTCAATGTTCTCGTTGTTGGCGTTTCGGACATTCGACGAAAATGTGCCCTTCGAATAAGATAATATGCCCTAAATGTACAAAAAATCACCCTAATTGTGAAGAAACTAACTTCCTGTGTAATAACTGTGGTGGCAGACACAAGGCCATGGCTAAAATCTGCCGAGTCTATATAAGGGAAACAAAGATTAGAGAACTAATGGCCGAATTTAACTGTTCTTATAAGAAAGCTCTCACATTATACGTACGTCCCTCGCGCTCATCATCAATAACCTCGCAAGATCCACAAGTACAAATTTTGGAAGCGTCGCAAGACCCGCCAGTATGTGCTGATATGTCACGGCAAAAATATACTCCATCATATTCCAATATTACAAGAGGTAATCGAGAAAAACCCAAAGAAAAATCTAAAACTATTAGAAGGAAAGAACCAAGAGATGATGATTTGTTTGAATGTTCGATTGGAAATAGCGTGAATCAGATAAACATTGAAGTTGAACAAAGACAACAAAACCATTTGAAAAATCAGAAAAGACAATCAATATTTAAAAAACTACAAGAAAAAATATTCTTCAATGAAAATAATTCGTGGGGAGACAAAATAAAAGAGTACATGAATAATTTTTTGAGGAGATACTATCAATTATTAAACAATATTTCGCAGACTGGCCTGGCTTTAATTACTTAGAACAGCTATGGCTAACGAGAGCTCCATCTGCTCTTTAAAATTTTTACAATGGAATGCGCAAAGCATCCGTCCTAAGCAAAAAGAGTTTGAAGCGCTTTTAAATCAAGAAAAGATTCATATTGCTATAATCAGCGAGACATGGTTGGATCCAGGTGCACCATTTCGTATAAGCGGATATAATATTTTTAGAGCTGACCGTGATGACGGCTACGGAGCTGTGGCTATCGTTACTCATAAATCTATAAGAGCACTTCAATGTAATGTTGCATTATCTAACACACAAATTGAAATTATTCATGTAAAACTACTGAATTGTGACCATCTTGAAAATGTGCTATCTTTATACTGCCCACCATCAACCACTACATCATCTAATGATTGGGATCAGATTTTATCTCTTAGTAAAAGGAAGTCGCTGATTGCTGGCGACTTTAATGGCCATCATACTACTACTGGTCCACTAAAAATGATTTAAGAGGACATCAAATATTTGACTCAACTTTAGAAAACCACTTCATTTCCATTAACAACGGTTCACACACTAGAATTAAATTAGTTAATGGCCTCATATCTTCTCCTGATTTGACCTTGACTTCTTCGGATATAGCCTTGAGATTTCACTGGGAGGTAATAAATGAAAATCTGGGCAGCGATCACTTGATAATTAAAATTAGAACTGATATGAACAATAATGGTCCTAAAAAGAAGAAACGTAACTTTAGAAAAGCTAACTGGCAAAATTATTCACAAAATATAGAGACAGAAATCATGGGCTTAACATTATCAAGTGATCACCAGACTGCATACGATGAATTTATAGCTGCCTTAAATATTGCTGCCAATGAAGCAATTCCGGTTTTTAAGATCTGTGAAAATCCTGTTCGTGAGACAAAATTTGTACCAAAACCCTACTGGAACCAGGAAATATCAAAGGCCGTGGCTGAGAGACGTAAGGCACTTGCAAATTTTAGGAAAAATCCCACGCCATCTAATTTAGGCTTACTACAGAATAAAGTCAAAGCAGCACAGAGACTTATTCGGGTTGAAAGCTCAAAATCGTGGAGGAGATTTTGTAATAATATTGATGCAGTGACGTCATCAGGGGAAATGTGGTCCAAAATGAAATGGCTTAAAGGTTACAGAACACAGAGAAGCAATATTACTCGAGAGCAAACTGATTCACTATTGTGTACCTTGGCGCCGGATTACGTCACCCCGTTGAAACCCCAATTTGACACTCCAGATTCAAAATCAAAATCAAAATCAAAATCTCATTTATTCAGTTTAGGTCATTAAAGACACTTATGAACGTCAATAATTTCAATCCGCCAATTCGATTACTCACGTCCTGAGAAGAATTGGCAAGAAACTCAGGGGAGTCTTTTTTTTTTTCTTTTTACTTAATTTTAAGTAAACTAAATTACAAATTATTAGAATAATTTATAGAGCAAGATGAGGTTCCTCACGTAAAACTTAGGACACAGTACGTTAATATTCTTTGGACGCTTGAACAGACCAGTCCCCACAAACAGCACCCGTTCACGAGCATGACCCATATCTCAGCCATCGCCTCCCTCGCCATATTTTCGGGAAGGTGGCGACCCGATCAACGACGCCGCTATAAGCAAGGACTTTTCAGTGAGCATGACTTATTCAAGATCCCAGACAAAACAAAAAAAGAAATTAGTAAGCTTGCCGGTGAGAAACGTCATATTGCACACAATCCTACTAATTAACAGTAATGTTTAGTTAGCAGATTAACAATATTTTGCTACAGCAAATACAAACAATATAACACAAGAGAAGCAATTCAATTCCAAACGGTTTTATCATTGATATAATCTGCGATACAGTAATAAGCCCTTGAATATAGTCTACTTTTAACATATTTCTTAAATTTACATAACGATAATTCAACCGCGTCGTTTGGAAGCTTATTATAAAAGCGTATACATTGACCTGGAAACGCGTTAGAAATTTTATGGAGCCTAGTAGTGGACACAGCAAGTTTGTTTTTATTTCTTAAGTTTAATTGATGAATATCACTGTTTTTCTTAAATTTAGTTATATTTTTATGAACATAGATTAAATTATCATAAATATATTGTGAATGTAACGTCATTATTCGTATCTCTTTAAATTTACTTCTCAGTGTATCCCTGGGACTCATCATATAGATAGCACGAATAGCTCGTTTCTGGAGCACAAAGACCGAGTCTACATCCGCAGCACTACCCCAAAGCAATAGACCATATGACATAATGCTGTGAAAATAACTAAAATATACTAAACGTGCAGTATCAACGTCGGTCAGTTGACGTATTTTCTTTACAGCGTAAGCGGCTGAGCTAAGTCTACCAGATAACGTCTCTATATGTGGGCCCCACTGTAGTTTAGAGTCTAATGTTATCCCAAGAAAGACAACCTTATTGACCAATTCCAGTCTCCTGTTGTCCATCACGACACTGGTTTTTACTTGTTTAACATTTTTTGTGAAAAATCTAACATATTTGGTTTTGCTACCATTTAAAAGCAAATTATTAGCACTAAACCAGTTTACTATCTTTGAAAGAGCATTGTTTACATCGTCAATTAATGATAGTTGTCTCTTTACCTTAAAAACTAAAGAAGTATCATCTGCAAACAAAACTATTTCATGATTGTCCTTTACAAGATAAGGTAGATCATTAATGTACAAAAGAAACAGGAAAGGTCCCAAGATAGAGCCCTGCGGCACCCCCATTGCTACGGCTGATCCATGTGATCTCTTTCCGTTAACATCTACTGTTTGGATCCTATTACGTAGGTAAGAAGTAAGAAGATCCAAAGCAATGCCCCTTATGCCATAGTGATGTAGTTTTCTGACCAGAGTCTTATGCTGGACACAATCAAAAGCTTTAGATAGGTCACAAAATACCCCATAGGCATCCTGCGACTCCTCCCAAGCCTCAAATATACTTTCGAGTAATTTTACCCCAGCATCACATGTTGACCGTCCTCGAGTGAAACCGAATTGTTTATTATGCAGCAGACTATTTTCATTAAAGTATTTAAGTAACTGAGCGAGGATTAGTTTTTCGAAAATTTTACTTAATGTAGGTAGTACAGATATTGGTCTAAAGTTAGTGGGTTCTAATGTACTACCTGATTTATGCAACGGAATAATCTTGCTTAGTTTCATCAGGTCAGGAAACACACCACAATCAATACATTTATTAAAAATCACAATTAAAGCGGGAGCGATAGTGCTAAATAAAGATTTTATAATATATACAGAAATGCCCCACAAATCAGCCGTCCTCTTAATATTAATTGATTTAAGCGCGACATTTAGATCAAACCTATCGACATGACGAAACTTAAAACCGTTAAAAAATTCAGGCACGTTTTCTTTAAGTAACGAGTCTGCAAGGGAGGTGGAAGAGCCTAGAGCACTAGTAAGATTGACGGGGAAAACAGAAAAAAAATCTTCAAAGGCATTGGCCACCTCATAATCTGAGCTGGTCTCATGGCCATCGACACATAACTTAAATTCTGAATCCCTAGCCAGACTCTTACCAGTCTCTTCACTGATGACTCTCCAAGTGGCTTTGATTGTGTTACTACTATTTCTTATTTTACATTTAATGAAAATAGATTTCGCTACTTTACAAACACGTTTGAAAATCTTTGAATATAATTTTACATAATTGCCAAACTCTTCACTGCGGTTGAATTGTCTTTCATAGTACAACATGTACAAAGTTTGCCTACTTTTATGAATCCCTGTGGTTGCCCAGTCGCCAAAGACGGGGCTATTAGCAACAGTGATCTCCCTGGGAGTAAATATTTGGTTAAATTCGCGAAGAAAACAATTAAAAAATAAACTATACATTGAATTCGGTTCTAATTCATTATCTAAAAAAGGTAAGTTATTGGCTAAGTTAGCTTTCATACATTTCAAGCGACCAGCTGTTACTGGCACAAAAGTAATTTTTTTCTTCGCTTCATTTTTATTTTTTAATTTTATTGTAATCATTTGCCCAGAATGATCAGAATCTAATTTATTAATAATACTTTTTTGTGTAGGATTAATATCTGTATATATATTATCCAAACAGGTAGCTGTAGTAGCAGTTGTTCTAGTAGGCTCCATAAATAAATTAACCAAATTATGGGATTTAAAAAGACTTAGAATTTTACAAGTTGCAGTTGTATTAGCAAGAATATTCACATTAAAATCTCCACATACTAAAATACTTTTATCTGAATTACCAACTTTGCATAGGGCTTCATCCATGATTTCTATGAAAGAGTTAAGGTCCGCAGCAGGTGGTTTGTATACACATAAAACAATGAACTGCTCCAATTGTACACAGGACAGTTCTATGGAACATTCTACAGAGAGGGACACAATATCTTTCCGTTCTTTAAATTTAAGGTTTTTATTAAGCAAGATAAGCGACCCCCCATGTACTGTGTTGACCCTGCAGAATGAACTGCCTACCTGGTGGTTGCTGAAATTAAACATAAGCTGATGCTTCTTCAACCAATGTTCAGTGATACACATAATACTAATGTTATCAGCGTTCATGAATAATTCCAGTTCTAGTTGCTTGCCTTCAGTCATACAATATATATTCTGATGCACCAGGTTTATATCATTAACTGTATTATTTTTTTTACATTTATGTGGGCAGTGTGACCTGTTATATTTATCATTTGATTGTATTGCTAAATCAATTAATTGAGAATGTAATGAATTAGAGCTAGAGGTGGTTACCTCTGTTGTCTCATTGACTAATTTAAATGATTTATAATAGGAATGTCAGACATAAGCTTAATAGAAGCTAAATTATAATTAATGTCATTGTTTAATGAACAGGTACTGGAAGATTCTATACCAATAGTCTTCCCAAT
Source organism: Euproctis similis (assembly GCA_905147225.2). NCBI lineage: Eukaryota > Metazoa > Arthropoda > Insecta > Lepidoptera > Erebidae > Euproctis > Euproctis similis. The sequence continues at coordinate 271,328 of LR990109.1, read as the reverse complement.
ACAGGTATAATTAGTAGCCAGGTTATTGGCTACAATATCAAAAAAATAGGATAGCGAAAGTGCTATCTGTCGCTTAAAACTATTATTGAGGTAATATCTACCTTTTGTCAGATTGTAAAATTTTGTGCTAACAAAACTGTTAGTATCAATCAAATGAAGTTTATCATTATATGTACTTATTGTATGAAGCACATTATTCAACTTATACCTAAGATTATTTTCTGCTTCTGACAGCTTCTTACAGTAGGGGAATGTGAACAAAATTATACTATTTAAGTTAAGGGACAACAAATAGTCACAATAATTAACAATATCTTGTTTGTTCACATTTCCTGTATTTTCTACTAGAATAATGAGATTATTATGTTTGTTTAATTTTAAATTTGTAATTTTTTTCATAATTATCTCAAAAGATGCTGATGGAAAACAATGGTTCACAACTGACTGTCCTCCTAAAAGTGAATTTAACTGAGGGCCCATATTCTTTCCAATACTATCACTAAACATAATAGTACTTTCCACATCACTTGGTATACAACATGTTACATCTAATGACTGGTCTGTGGTAATACTAGCATGGGAGCCATCACACAAGGTCTTAGTACTGTCACTGGAAACCATGGGCACACACACAGACTGTGGAGAACTAACATAAGCACACTTAAATGACTGAGTATTAGAAAGTGAATCAAAGTAGTCTACATTTAAATTACTCACTTCTAAAAGATTATCCACAGCCTCCGAGTACCCTTTAATCTCTTTCTCTAACAAATCATATTTATTTTTATTTAAGTTTAAGGATTCAGTGAGATAATTAATCTTCAAGTGCAAAGCCTGTGTGTTAGCCTCATACTCAATTCTACTATGTTCTAACTCTAATGTACTCAGTTCCAAATCATCATATAATTGTAGTTTTTCTTTTGTGGATTTGGCACATTTAGATATAAATTTTTGTTTTTTTAATAACTTTTGCGTTTTTTTAATGATTCTGTTAACTTTTATATATTTTTTTAGTTTATTCCTACCACAATTTAACATACACACTGACTGTTGTTTCTTTATTATACTATTGTTTGTTACACTACCCACTGGACATTGAAGAGTGTCAGTATGTTTGCATATTGCAGGAGAAACCAACTGTGGGGCACTCTCTACTAGCTCACTAAACAGACTTATATTCTGCTGCACAGTGATGTTGTGTGCATCCTCTTGCAGTTGTGAGATGTATGTGTGTGCCTCTCGAAGCTCCTGTTCCAGTGTGTATATTCTAGTAAGGGCCTGCTCATATTCATCACTGCAGCAATCATACTTATCAACTAGGATTTTGAGAGTGTCCCGCTCCTCAACAATTGAACTAAGTTCCTGTTGCAGGGCAGTCATGTCTCTTTTTAGTTTGGAGTTAGTGTTCAAAATATTTGTGAATTCTTTATCATTGTCGTCTCTTTCAATTTCCAATTGTTTGCACAACTCCTTAGAAATTTTTAATTCTTGTAGTGTCAGTTGGAGTTTGGTGTCCTCCTGACGCGATAATGCTCTACGAGTCATCATATTGTTAAAAAGGTTATTAAAAACAGAAGCAGTCAGAAGTTATTAAGGATACTTGAGATTTTAAATATTATTTATATAAAATAATTATACCCACAATTAAGGTTTTCTTAAAATTTTATGCAATGAAATAAAAAGTTTTTACCTTATGAAAGTAACCTCAGGAATTTCTCTAAAACTAAACAATAGACACTAGTTAATTTTTTAAAATAATTTAGTTTTGTTTTTGATGTGACAACAACGGCGACAGTGAAAACAAATTTCTCTTTAAACTATCTACGTTTACGCAGGTCAGTTACACTTAGAACACAAAATACGCAAGTACTAACCTTATTAACTTTATTTCAATATTTGTAATCCTAATAAATGGCAAATAAACTTTGTGCACAGCAATAAATTAATATTTAAATATGAAAATTAAAATTTAATACGAGAGAAAAATAAAAAGCAGCTGTTCAACTCAGTGTTGCCACACCAATGATTCACACTTGTCTTCCATGATTTCGAGACAGGAACTAACAAATTCGATCAAATCAACAGATACTGCACCGGTTATCGATGATATATCCTACTCGATGATAAAATATCTTCCCGACATAGGCAAACAACTCCTATTGTCCTTGTACAATAGATTCCTTTGCACTAGTTTTGTACCAATCCAATGGAAACAAGTTAAAATAGTTCCTATACCAAAGTCTGGCTCGGGTGGGTGTGCAGCTTCGAAGCTCAGACTCATAGCTTTAATATCCTGTCTATGCAAAATATTTCACTCAATTTTAACACGTAGGTTAGAATGGCATTTTGAAAAGAATAACTATGTTTCTAGTCTCGGTGGCGCAGTGGGCGAGCGCACGGCCTCTGATCCAGAGGTCCGCGGTTCGATTCCAGACACTGGCTCACACCAATGACTTTTCGAAATTATTTTCGGAAGTTATGTGTGATAAATATCGATGACTGATAAACTTTGTGCCCGGTATGGCAATAGGTTCGCCACCTATTCCATTTGGGACGTAAACATAACGACGAGACGAGGCTTAACAGCCGCTGCCTACACCTTCGGGTAACAAAAGGCGTGAAGTTATGTTATGTTATGTATTTTTCTGATGACACTGTGGGCTTTAGGAGGTCACGGTCTTGTATGGACAACCTGGCTAGATTGGTGTCCAGGATTCAGGCAGGTTTCACTGAAGGTCTAGTTACGGTGGAATGTTTTGTTGACATAGAAAGTGCATATAACAACATTAATGTGATTCAGCTTTTAAATACGTTGGCAAGCTATGGTGTGGATAAACTTATATGTGGCTATCTTTGGGAATACTTGCATTCGCGTCGTCTATTCCTAGAATATAATAACATATAAACTATTGAGCGTAGTTCTGGGACAGGTGTAGCACAGGGTGATCCTTTATCTCCTCTGCTTTTCAATATAGCTACAATTAATATTTGTAATAATATCAAACGAGTGTTTATATCTCCATATGCAGACGACTTCGTACTCTATTGTAGTAAAACATGATGCAGCCATTGATATGCAAAATTCCCTTAACACATTAAACTCCTATATATGTAGCATGGGTCTAACCATTTCCCACGAGAAAACGAAAATATGCGTATTCACTCGAGGTCACAATAGAAATTTACAACCATGGCATATCGTTTCATATTAATAATCATTGTATTGAACAAGTCGACGATGTTAAGTATTTGGGCTTGCGGCTAGATAGAAATTTAAGATGGACTCGACATATAAATGAGATTAGAGAGAAAACTCTGGGGTTCCTGAACGTTTTCAAAGTACTTGTAGGTTCTAGTTGGGGAATCCATCCCAAGCATCTAAGACGACTATATATTTCAATTATACGAAGCAGACTAGATTTTGGTTCTTTTTTGTATGATAGCAGCGCAAAATCTCATTTGTACAAATTAGATAAAGTTCAGAACCAGGCTATGAGATTGATAGGTGGATTTATAAAGTCTTGCCCAATTCATGTTATGGAAAGCGAATTGTGTCTGCAGCCTCTATGCATACGTAAAAAATATCTTGCTGGTAAATTTTATTTAAAATCCAGGGCTGCTCGTAATAATGGTACAATAAGTACCTTAGAAAAATTACATCAATTATGTTATAAAGAATACTGGAGACGAAAGAAGTTACCGTTGCTTAATTAAAGAAACTTATAGGAAATTCTGTGATATACCTGTTTACTCAGACACAATTTTTCCATTTTTTTCTTTTGACACGTGGTTAAGTAACTATGATGTAACTAAGAATATAGAAATTAATATTGAAGGTGTGGAATCTGCGAAACGCCATTTCATAATTAGAGACCTAAGAGATGCATGCTCAAAATTTATTTGTAGCAGATATAATTCATATTGCAAACTTTATACGGATGGATCTAAAGATGTATATGGGTGTGGGGCTGCGTTTTATGATCCTCAATCAAGCACAAGCGTGAAGTTTAAAATTCAAGCTAATGTTTCTATAATGCACTGTGAACTCATCGCAATATCAGAAGCCCTATCATATGTAGTGTCTTTAAATTTCAGTAAATATGTCATTTTCTCAGACTCTACAAGTGCCCTTTTACAATTGGCTCGGCTAACCTCGAATGTTCGAGGATACCCGATAGCCTATAACATTTTAAAATCCATCTGTAAGTTAAGTGCAATGAATAAAGAGGTTGTTATCCAATGGATACCCTCTCACGTCGGTATCACGGGTAATGAGGAGGCTGATCAAGCAGCTAGATTAGCTATCACTGATGGCATCGATTACAATTGTATTCCACCTTACAGTGAGATATTAAACCTGGTCAGAGAAAAATGTAGACAAGGATGGCGCGAATATTTTGATGAGCGCTCGCTGACAATAGGAATATGGTACCGCACTATACAATGTGAGTCTCCTCATCACCCATGGTTCCAAGACGAAAATTTGAGCAGAAGGACGGTAGTGACATTGACAAGGTTACGTTCTGGACACATTCCATCACGCAAATTTCAATATTTAATGGGAATATCTGATTCACCCAATTGTCCAGATTGCAATATGATAGATGATGTGTATCATGTGTTGATGGAATGTAGCCGTAACGAGGTTCTACGACAAGATACTTCTGTTTTTGAGTGTAATCAAAATGTGGGTACATGTAATAATATTTTGTCATACCCACTCTCTGAAAAAAGTAATGTCCCTGCGAGGCTGTACAAAAGCATTTTGTAAATTCCTTTGTTTTATACTTACGGGGGTGACATAGTCACTAAGTGACAAAATCCCTTTAAAATAATAAAGATTAAAAAAAAAAATACTCCGTACAACTTTCCTAGCCGTGTGGAGGGTCGAATCAACTACAGAAAGTAGTCCGAGGCGAGGCGAAGTCGGACGAGGTAGGGCGAGGCGCCTTCCCAGATACACATGTTCGCTCAACTCCGTACAACTTTCCTAGCCGTGTGGAGGGTCGGTTAAAATGGATACAAAGCTACCTAATACCTACTTAACCGCAAACAATGCGTAGAAGTTTCACATATGGACGATAATTTACTACTAACCCCATACTGATCATTTCTAGTAAATAAAGATATTAATGATTTTCCAAAAACAACTCCATACGAATCAATATTATTTGCTGATGACATTTCATTTCATTCAAGTAATCTAAGCGCAAACGTAAAACTAAATTTATGCAATTTTCAAACTATAAGACAGTACACGAAATAGTTAGCATAATGTACCATGACGAGTTCATAAATAAAGTCACAAGTACAACATTTTTAGGTGTATATGTAGACCAATTTTGTAACTGGAAGGTACCTACATAAAGTAGGTACCTATATAAAAAATGTAGTTGCTAAGTTAAATAAATTTGTATACGCTCTTCGTAAATTGCAGCGTGTGGCAGGTAAATCAGCCGCGCTCATTGCATACGTACGTACGTATGGGTACGTAGAATCCACATTAAGATATGGATTATTACTTTGGGGTAATTCAACAGATATCAGTAAAGCATTCATAGCACAAAAAAGATGTATTCGTGCTTTATGTGATGTAGGGCCGCTTGAATCATGTAAGCCGCTGTTCAGATCTAATGAAATATTGACATAAGCAGGAATTTACATTTTCGAAACCTGTGTTCACGTCAAACCATTTCCAGACGAATTTACCTGTGCTAGGTAAAATAGATCCTACGAAATTACTGACGATGACTAACTGCAAGTCATCATTGTTCTTAAATAATTGCTATAATCTTGGCTACTGGCAAACACTTTCTATTAAATTCTATTTGGTTAAAGAATTTTTAGGCAAATAGTTTTTTGACTTAATTCACTTTTAAAATTCGCGCGTAATTTTACGAAAACAGACGAAACGAGGTCTAAATTTTTTTTATTTTTTTTTTAGGTATGTGAAAATTATCCACTGGTTAAAAAAAACGGTCAAGTGTGAGTGGGACTCTCTCCTTGAGACGCGAAGGGTTCCGTATTTAAGTTTAAATATTCTGTAAACTTTTCAACCCGTCTGTGGTCTTTTAATAACAACGAGAAAATTACGTTAATTGCGCCGCCTTGATAGTTAATATTAAATTTATGTTAATTTATCTAGTTATTTATGTCTTATGGAAATATACAACTTGATATTCGGTGAATATTTACGGTTTCTACATGTTTACATTATTATTATATTAAAAAATAACTATAACGATGGAGTCATCATAGCGAAAACATCTTTTATAGCATCGGAGGACCGTTAATTACTTACTTTATTTCAACTAATTATATTTAAGGAGAACATAAAACTAAATATTCTCTGAATATTCCTGATAAATTTATCTACCTGTCATCAACTATTAATATCGAGCAAGAAACAGTAAAATAATCAAATTTACTGTCTGGCAACTCCACTTAAATATTTATTTTATTTTATGTGAGTACTGGTTGCAATAGCAACAATAGAAATACATCAACTGTGACAATTTCAATTATCTAGTTATCACCGTTCTTGAGATACAAATTGAAGCAGGTAACAGACAGACAGCAAAGACTCAGTAAAAGGTACCCGTTTTGGGTACAGTACCCTAAAAAGGACGTAAGATGAGCTACACTGATCTGCTTCACGTAACTTGGTTGTGACTCGAATAACTTTTTTAAAGATGAATCAACATCTTATCTAAAACAAAGAACCTGCAGTGTAAAATATTTTTTTACGAAAAAATCAAACTAGGCTCTGTGTCAGTGTAGGTATTTCAACTCGAGTTGGATAACTCCGACTAGAGTCAAGCCCAACTCGAGTTCGTAACTCAAGTTGACCATCACTAATAATAGGGAATTTTACGTATTTTTGAAAAGTGTTGCAATAAGTTCCTATAATGCTATTAAACCACTAAAAAAACCTGTTTTTTTTCAATCAATAAGTACCTTATAAATGCATTTAAATAATGCGTTTATAAAATTCGAGCGTAATTTTACGAAAACAGACGAATCGAGGTCCTGACAGATTTATTAATTACAAGTTTGAATCAACATACAATCGTTACATATTGTATTAATGAAATACCTACTGTATTACAAATGATTTCATGAGTTTTTTGCCCGATTCTTCTCATGAATGCCCCTTCACTCCGAATCGGGCCGCTCATGACGATTGCTTTTATTGTTCCACGGAGGCATTTGCTTCAAGCACTCGTGTTTAAGCATTTAAAATATTATTTTAATTTTAAACATTTTTGTACATTGACTATTTTTTAGTGTCTGTGAAGGCCTATGAAAATAAAACCACTTTGACTTTGATAAATAATACGAAATATTGATTTGCTGGGTAAAGGTCGATGTTCTACCTACGGATAACTAGACCATAACATAAATATTTTCAATGGACGGCGCGGCGGTCTCATTACAACAGCCATTATTACCAGGTATTTTTTTAATCTAAACATTTCTTTTTGCATATTTCAGATTCACCACAAGCACCGGGACCTTCACACATGGTGAATGTGCAAAATTATCAAAGGGAAAGGCCAAATGTTGAAACCAAAGGTATGTAACAAATACAGTTTTATCGTCTCACAGATGCTTTAAATCACAAAATTAAGAATTTACGCGTTACATTATAGTCAACACAAACTAGAAAAATGTAAACAACAATAATAACATATTGACAAGTGTCATGCCTACTGGCGCCATCTTCTTTCAGTTTTAACCGCTGAGCCCCGTCATGTTGATATGACAATTCCGCAATAACAATAATTGTTCAATCTGTTGTATGGTTTATAAAGTTTAATCATGAGTGTAAAACAAAGAACACGAAATTACAATTGAAATTGCATTATTATTTGTTTAATTACCCTGACTGAATGTAAAATCATTCTATCTATTACGAAATATATCAATTACATAAAATTAAAATGTTTTATTTTTTTCTCCGACAAAATATGAATGCGGTATTAGTGAGTACCCGAGCATATCGATTTCGTCCTGCACTAGTATTTATCGTATCCAAATTTCGATACAGTACATCACTATTCAGGGACAGCAGTTTGACAGTGACACTGACATTTGACATTGACAGTGACACTGATATTTGACAATGACACTGACATTTGGCAGTGACAACGAATGGTTGGCAACCATTCGTTCATGTCGGCAAAGATGCCAACATTACAGAGGAAGAACGAATGATTAGTTTGTACATTTTTATGTTGGTGAAAGATGCGGTGTGAGTGAGCTCAGGAAAGTACTACTAAGTACTTGGAGTGCCGTCTCTAATTTAATTTACATACTCTTTGCCTATAGTTTCATGCATAGTTTCTAGGACTGTTGATATTTTTAAAAATATCGGATTTTCGATATATCGATATTTTTAAAAATAACAATATCGGGGTATGATATATCGAAAAAAAAAATCGATATTTCGATATATCGATATTTTGAAGTGAAACTTCTTAAATGACATGCAAACGTTAAACGCCCCGTTTGCTGCCGTTTTAAACTAATCGTATTTACTACAATGCTTTAAAATATTGTTTGTGAACAATTTTACCCAAATAAAAACGGTTACTCATCCAAGTGTTTACCACGCCCAACGTAGCTTAACTTTGTGATCGGTGAAGACCAGCGAGTCCAATATACTATGGGCGTTGGTTATAGAGGCAGTAAATTAACCAGTCAACATATTAACCATTCGTTCTAACGTATCGCCATCTATGTCCATAAGCTAAAACTACTCTAAAGATTACCGATGTAGAATTGATTTCATTTCAGATGTAGTGACATCTATGGACGAAAGATAGTAAATTAAGATCGTAAAAAACTATTTATTAAGATATCTTCTCTTTCATATACCATGTATTTAGTTTTCGGTATCGTTGTCAGTAAGGTCAATATTTGATTTTGGTGGTAGTACGAGTAACTATACGACTGACTCATTATGATAGTTTCCTTCTGCATTTTTCGTGATTATTTTCTTATTATTTATACTTACTCTGATGGATAGTTTTGCAAATGCATGATGGATTTCCTTTTCAAATGGGTTGCTAAATTTGTTGCATTTCCACATCTTTGATAACTTTTCACGACAAAGTGCAAAAAACACTACTTTAATATAATTTCTTAAAATACATGCATCACAGAAATAGATCAAGATAGAACGGCGAATAGGCGTGGCAAGCGTGCCAAAACCATGCAGTATATTGCGTGCTTTTCGAAACTCGCTCTCATTACGCAACGAGCGTTCCTGCCATGCGTTCAGGACGTAAAAAAATAGATAAAACGTCACATATATGCCTTATTATGCTGTGGCAAATTGTAAAAACAAAAGTAGTGAATCAAATATGAAAAAAGGAAATATTTCGTATGATCAGTAAGTACAGAAAATCAGTAGAAAGTATTTTTTTGAGATTATAAATTATTGTTTTACTTTTACTATGTTCAATAATTACGATCACAAGTTGTATATTTTTTCGTTATGATAAATATCCATTGCTGTCCGCATTCAACGCTCGTATACAAAAACCATTGCGCGTATTAATTATACGCGTAATGTACGTCGAATCGAACGAAATACACAATACACCTGCCAGTTGATCGCTGTGTCTGTTAATCGCTGTGATTGGTCTTCGAATGTTAGAGATGGGCACTCCATGTATCGTTGAGTCTTAGGACTTATCGATAAATTAATTCAATAACAATTTGAGTATCAGCTCATATCTTGCTTTGTCCCTACTTTATTCTAACACCACAAATTTCAACCAAAGTGCTTCGTAATTACATTGGCAGCAGTTTATTTGGCAGTATAAGTTTTCACCAATTTGACCAATCGCCGATGGAAAATCATCTCGTTCTTCTCAAACGGGCAGTAACCGAGGTATATGTAGACATTCGGCTTCGTTATTTAACCAGGACTGTGAGGCCAACCCTTACAAAAAGGCAAATATTTAATAAAGATGTATAGTTTCAAGGAAAGTAAAATATTTATAATTTAATTTTATATACTGTTGGAAAAATATGTTTTAGGTTTTAATATGTCGGATTAAAGTATTTAACATGTTTTACTTTCTATGATTATCGTTACACAAAATCAATAAAGTTGGTAAAATATAAAAATAATAAATTTTACACACGTTGCCGATATAAACATCGATAATCGAATGTGTGTGTCTTCTAACTAGTCGCCCCGCTCACAATGAAAATGACGTCACGCTGTGGGCGTGGTTTTTCAAAAAAGTGACACGCTCGAAATGTATGGAAATATGACATCGCGGCCGTTATAACTTGATCTATTTCTGTGACATGCATGTATTAGATTTTTTTTTTGCCGCAGCTGCGTCCAGCAAACATATAAACGTAAATATTAACGTAAATTATATCGTTGTGATAGTTAACAGTGGCTTAACACATTCATTGACAATTGTTTCACTATGTATTTATGACATAACATAAGATAATTTAGGGAAATTAAAATTATAGATACTAATCAATTATGTAGGTACATATAAAAATACATACTCCTAAAAATGCATGTACAGAAAATTCATATGTTACGTCTATTAATAGAAGGAGTTTTCCATAAGCCCTGCGGGCCCCTGTGAAAGTGTCTTTAAGCAAAAAAAAAACAATACGCGATACCTATAAACACTAATCAGTTATAATTTGATGCAAAATTTTTTCATTGCCAAGAATTAGCTTGAACTCTTAAAGGGGAGCTGTTTGTCATTGCTTATGGGATGACTTGACGATTGTTTATTAGTTTTTTAAATACAGTATATTAAGATTAGACTAGAATACGCTTTATTGTACGCAATTTTTATACATTGTAATGTATTGAAGTCATTAGTACATAGTAAATGTCGATCAAGTACAAAAGGCGGTCTTATCGCATGTTGCGATCTCTTCTAGACAACCTTAAGTTTGCGATGACGATATAATTTAAGTTATTGTGTCCAAAAAAAAATATTTTCATAAAAATATCGAAAGTCGATATGTACATTTCAATATCGAACTATCGATATATCGTGAAAAAAAATGTCGGCAATAAATATCGAAATTTTTACGGAAAAATATCGATATTTCGATATATCGATATTTTATCAACAGTCCTAATAGTTTCATGCACTGATATTGTTGGCAATTGGCAAGCAATGTGCCTAAAATATAGTTAATACATTAGCTAAATAATAGAGAGATTATTAGATTATAGAATCAGTTTGACTGGTAAAAAGGGCTACCTACCTATCAATCCTATCATCCATAATTTGTGAATGCGAGTGGACTCAATAGGATTTTGACGGTTTTTATGAACAAAAAAACGATACAATCAATTTCGTTCTAGTAAAGTTATCACCAACTGGAATTGTGAAGAATACAAGTTGAGTTGAACTGATAAAAATTCAACTCATATTAATTGGCATTGACATGATACACACATCCATACCTTCGTCATGAATTACTATAGTAATATTCATTGTAATATTACGCATAATATCAACAATCTAGGTCTTATCTGAAAAGCGGAAAGTGCCTTGTTTACTAAGGACATATTTGCTACCATTTTGTAGCACGTAAGTGCTGTACTCAATTCAAAATTCCTCCTGCTTCAGCGACCCGAGGATCTACTCTCCTAACTGCTGATTCGTAAGTATTGGTGCTTTCCAGCCTTAGGTACATAGATAAAATTTTCCATGTTTGGTTTTGAGGCTAACTTTTACTCAAGGGGTAGGTGCTTATTAAGGGTATAGATAGCAGAATAAATTAATATAAATATATATTTAAATTAGTTCTCATTTTTTATAAAATTAAAATATTTTGCACACTTAATGTTTTAAAAATCTCAGTAAATTAGGATTTTCTGTAAGTCAAAGTATAAATTAGTAATTTTCTTGTGTCACCTGAAACATAGAAACTGTCAGCAATATGAAAGTGATAGGTCCCTATCACCTAGTGATATTCTATTTCCATTACCATTGGAATTAGTTTAAGGACCATAGTGAACAAATATAAGTAAATATTTCACTAGTATGAGAATATTCTTTATCACATTCATCTCATTCTGAGTTGCTATTTATTACATCACAACATTACAGGCATACATAGTTACTATGGAAGTGACTTTTTTAATCCAAACTCTTTTATCTTCTTTATTTAATTATTACTGTTGCATATATTCTCAGTGGTACAGCCAAGCAGTTCGCTACATGAATGGGCCGGCTCGACCGGTGAAATACCATGACCTCTCAGAAGATTGACGTAAAGTGGCTCATGCCGCGTTTCGTTCGGTGAGAGAGGTACCCGGAGGCCCACCCCCCTTTCGCCATCCTTTCTTTTCCCCCATCCCTTATAGGTCGGCAACGCAACAGTAACATTATATGTGTTGCTGGTGTCCATAGGCGGCGTTGGTGGCTTACCATCAGGTGAAACGCCTGCTCGTTTCTTTCGTCGTTATCGCATAAAAAAAAGTATTGAATTTAACAAAATAATAATTGGAGCTTACTTTTTTTATTTATTATTCTGTTTATTGAATAGTAATATTTTATAAATAAAGTTTCATTATGGATCTTCCTTCTTCATGAATGTAAATTTGAAAATAGTTATATTTTTGTCTGCAGTAAACCATATATATAACCATATAATATAATCATATACCCACTACATTCTAAAAGTGTACATTTTATCTTCATTCATTTCACTTATCTTGTAATAAAATATCAATAATATTTTCTTATTAGAACATAGGAATATAATACAGACACTCAGAATTCATTCAATTTTATGTTATTTTAGTTTATCTCTTCATTGTTCTGCTGTGCTTTCTTGTCTATATGCACAAAAGAAATATGCCCCATATTGGTTTTCTCTACATGTATTTTATACCACTACTATTAGAATTTTATTTGTAGTGTTCAAGGCACAGGAGATTTCATGTGAAAAGATTTTTCCTCACCAGGTGCTGTCTAAGTAAATAGATAGACAAATTGATAGCATTTCTTAGATTAAAATTGAATTGCATTATGGGAACTTGTGAAAGTTCCAAAATAAGGTAATCAAGTCAATAAATAGTTATTGACTTGATTACCTTATTTTGGAACTTTGACAGCATTTAAATGCTATTTGAGGTCTTCGAATAAGAATAAGGAAGGCTATTCAGATGATTCTGCATAATTGTAGATGATATAAGAGTGTTAAAACTTGATGAGCATTTATGACCAGATAAATACTAGGAACTCTCAGAAAATAAAATGTTAAGTGGCTTAAGCCGCTTTTCGTTCGGCGAGAGAAGTATCTGGAAGTTCGTTTGCATCTTATTGTTGTCAGTAGTCAACCTATCCATGTCCATACGCTCGACCCTAACCGCTTTTTCAACGAATACAGATGACATTCGCTCGGCAAACTCTCATTTGTCACTAGGACAAAACTCGTAACGTTCTTAAGACATTCGTACAGTCGACGAGTCAGAACGTGAACAACTCACAGGCAGTCGGAGATGTCGGCGGTGTCCGATGCGAACGAGGTGTTCGCTCTGCTGGAGGGCGGCGCGGAGGGCGCGCGGCGCGCGGCCGAGGCGCTCACCGCCCTGTACGGCACGGTGCGCGACCCGTGGCTGACGCGCGGCCTGCTCGCCTACCAGGGCCGCACCGGCTCCGCGCGCGTGCTGGACCTGCTGGCCCGCGCTCCCGCCGCCCACGCCGCGTACCTGCTGGACGCGCTGCTGGAACAGCTGCGCGCCGAGTCGGCCGCGGCGCGCCACCACGCGCTGGCGGCGCTGGCCGAGCTGGTCACGCGCCGCCCGCCCTGGCTGCACCGCCTCGCCGCGCACCCGCTCGCCAAGGTGACAGCCGCTCGCCGGCTCGCTCGCGACTCACCGGCGCCCGGCACCTCACCCTTACTCGTCGCCGTCCGCAGGAGCTGATGCGCACCGCGCGCGCCGAGCGGTCGCCCGTCGCGCTGCTGCACGCGCTGCTGGCGCTGGCCGCGCTGGCGCCCGCCGCGCCCGCGCTGGTGAGCGCCGGCGCCGCCGACCTGGCCGGCGCGCTGCTGCGGCCCGCCGCGCTGGAGCCGCCGCCCGCGCCGGCCACGCGCGCGCACCTGCTGGTGGCGCAGCACGCGCTGTTCGTGACGCTGTACGCCACGCACCCCTGCACGCTGCTGGACGCGCTGCGCGCCGCGCTGCAGGACGCGGGCGGCGCGCGCGGCGCGGGCGAGCGGGCCGTGCGCGCGCTGGCGGACTGCGTGCGGCTGCAGCCCGCGCTGGTCACGGGCGGCCGCGCGCGCGAGGCGGACGCGGCGCGCTGGGCGGGCCGCGAGGCGCACGACGTGGTGGCCGAGTGCCACCGCCTGGCGCTGCGGCCCCCCGCCGCGCCCCCCGCGCCCGCCGCGCCCCCCGCGCCCGCCGCGCCCCCCGGGGTCGAGTACGTCACGCCGTTCGACGGGCCGCTCGCCGCCACCCTCGCCCCCCGGGCCGCCCGGGCTCACTCCGCCACACAACATTCACCTTCAAAAAGGTTACAAATCGTTTCCTGATATATGTACTGCATCCGTTTGGAGCTCGGTTTGCCTAAATCACATAATTTCTAATCTTACCACGTATGGGGGTGGGAGGGTTACAAAAACCGCTTAAAAATGATCAAGATTTCGATGCGACGTCAATTAAAATTATACAAAATTGTATGTGACAGAAAATAAAATGAAAGCCATTTCGTTTTTCTATATATATATGAGTATGTATTTACAAAAGAAAAGTATATATGTAATGATATCCGTTATCTATTATCAATAACACAAGCATTTAATTGCTCAGCTTGGAACTAGAGGGCGCTGTGTGTATTGTGTCCAAGATATTATTGTTATAAAGAACGCTCCTGCAACGATTTAAAGTCGAACCATGTAATAATCGATTCGTTAGAATCGAGTGAATAATTCGCTATACGCCGTTCAAGTGTGCGGGAGCTCGCGTCGCCCCTGGAGGGGTCGGCGGCGCAGGTGTCGCGGGCGCTGGGCGCGATGCGGCCCGGCGACGAGGGCTGGGGTGCGCTGAGCGAGCGGTTCGAGGCGGAGGCGGCGCCCCCCACGCCGCTGCCGGACGCGGCGGAGCCCCCCGAGACCGCCGTGGAGGCCACGCCCGAGAACACGCCGGCCCGCGAGACGCGCGCCCACTTCCGCTTCCCGGCCGACTCGGGCGCCGTGCGCGCCATCGGCCGCCGCTCGCCGCCGCGCAAGGTAGTCGCTCGGTCCGCGCTCGCTCACGAATTTGAATGAATACACGTCTTAAATAAATCGATTCGATTCGAAGGAAACTTCGCCCTCGGCTCCGCTCGGCGAAGGATACACGTCTCGGCTGGCGCGCTTGGCGTTAGAGCGACGCGCGGTGGACTCGCCGGTGCCGTTCGCCGAAGCGTTGCCGCCCCTCGGCGCCGCCGTAGCGCGTCCGGAGCCGAGCCGCGCCCCGCACTGGCCCGACCCGGACCCGCTCCACGGGGAAGACCGGGAGGTGCTGGAGCTGGTGGCGGGCTCGGCGCTGGACGACCTGCGGGACCCGCGCGCCGGTCCCCCCGCGCCTGGCCCGGCAGGCCTGCGAGACCCGCGAGCCGAGCCCCCCGCGTCGGCCCCGGCGGGCCTGCGAGATCCTCGCGCCGACCTTCCCGCGTTGGCCTCGCGCCGCTCCGGGCCGGCCCCGCGCCGCTCGGCGTCGTGCGGCCCGCGCCTGGGCGGGCCGGGTCGCCGGGAGGCGGCCGTGCAGACGGTGGACACGTGGCCCGAGCCGCACGAGTTCCTCGTCGCTGACCTGATCAGGTCGATGCCGGACGAGACAAAACAGCCCGTAAGTACCGGTCACAAAATTAATTCTTAATTTAATTCATTATCTTATTATTTTCATACGTCACGCTCTGACACGGTGTCGGCTCGGGCGCGCTCTAAACAATCTCTTATGCAAATACAGCATCGACGAACGTATATTTCATCCTGATCCTATGAGTAATATGACGTGTTGGCGCCAAAATTTTGTTCGGAGTTTTAGGTTATGACGCTAGAACAAAGTTAAAGCAACGAGTATTCGTGAGCTGTCGAAAATAATATATTATATAAATAATATATTCGTATAATGGACGGAGTATAGGTACAATTTATATAGTTGTCTAAATTGAACATTATCAGTGTTTAAATAAGACACCACAGAAATAGATCAAGATAGAACGGCGAATAGGCGTGGCAAGCGTGCCAAAACCATGCACTATACTGCATGCTTTTCGAAACTCGCTCTCATTACGCAACGAGCGTTCCTGCCATGCGTTCAGGACGTAAAAAAATTGATAAAACGTCACATATATGCCTTATTATGCTGTGGCAAATTGTAAAAACAAAAGTAGTGAATCAAATATGAAAAAAAGAAATATTTCGTATGATCAGTAAGTACAGAAAATCAGTAGAAAGTATTTTTTTGAGATTATAAATTATTGTTTTACTTTTACTATGTTCAATAATTACGATCACAAGTTGTATATTTTTTCGTTATGATAAATATCCATTGCTGTCCGCATTCAACGCTCGTATACAAAAACATTGCGCGTATAAATTATACGCGTAATGTACGTCGATTCGAACGAAATACACAATACACCTGCTAGTTGATCGCTGTGTCTGTTAATCGCTGTGATTGGTCTTCGAATGTTAGAGATGGGCCCTCCATGTATCGTTGAGTCTTAGGACTTATCGATAAATTAATTCAATAATATTTTGAGTATCAGCTCATGTCTTGCTTTGTCCCTACTTTATTCTAATACCACAAATTTCAACCAAAATGCTTCGTAATTACATTGGCAGCAGTTTATTTGACAGTATAAGTTTTCACCAATTTGAAAATCATCTCGTTCTTCTCAAACGGGCAGTAACCGAGGTATATGTAGACGTTCGGCTTCGTTATTTAACCAGGACTGTGAGGCCAACCCTTACAAAAAGGCAAATATTTAATAAATATGTAGTTTCAAGGACAGTTAAATATTTATAATTAAATTTTATATACTGTTGGAAAAATATGTTTTAGGTTTTAATATGTCGGATTAAAGTATTTAACATGTTTTACTTTCTATGATTATCGTTACACAAAATCAATAAAGTTGGTAAAATATAAAAATAATAAAATTAACACACGTTGCCGATATTGACATCGATAATCTAATGTGTGTGTCTCCTAACTAGTCGCCCCGCTCACAATGAAAATGACGTCACGCTGTGGGCGTGGTTTTTCAAAAAAGTGACACGCTCGAAATGTATGGAAATATGACATCGCGGCCGTTCTATCTTGATTTATTTCTGTGTAAGACACTGATAATGTTAAACGAACGTTTACTTTCGAACTTTCGTAAGCCCTACATTTAGTAACAAGCAGATATAGCGTGCTTTTAGCAGGGATGGAAGGCGCACCGCGGATGTAGAAAGACAAGTGGCGATAGGAAATAGCGTAAATGGTGCGTTGCCTAGATTCCTGGTCGCAAAAAACATTAGCAGAAAAGCCCAGTTGGCAATCCACAATGCAGTCCTAAACGCTAACGCTAACTTATGGAAGCGAGAGCTGGCTATGGTAGAGTGCGCATGAAAGTTGGATAAACGCGGTAGTAATGAGGGCACTGTGCAAAATGTGCGGAGTGACGCTCGCTGAGCGCGTCGAAAACAAGGTCGTAAGGAAGGAAGTCGGACTGAAGGAGAGTGTGGCTTTTTTAAATTTGAATTAATTTACTACTAATGCGACGATACGATTACGATATACTTGAAGAATTTAACGGATCGATGGCGTCTGACCGTGTAACGAACCCGTCCCTCGGAACAGAGCGCGGAGACAGGCCAAGCGAGCGAGTGGCTCGACACGTACATGCGCGAGCTGTACGCGGGCGCGCGGCCCGCGGCCGGCGCGGAGCTGGCCGAGCAGCTGGCCCTGGCGCACGCGCAGCTCATGTACGAGCGCTGGCGCCGCGAGCTGCACGCCGAGCGCAACCGGCGCCTGCTGGGCCGCTGCCGCCATCAGCGCGCGCTCGAGCTGCACAACGCCGCGCTGCAGGAGCGCGTGCGCGCGCTGGCCGCCGAGCGCGACGAGCTGCGTGCCGCGCGCGCCCCGCGCCCCGCCGCGCCCCCCGCGCCCGCCCCGCCCGCGCCCATAGACGCGCTGGACGCGCTGCGCGCCGAGCGGGACGCGCGCCTGCGCGCCGAGGCGGCGCTGCGCGAGGCCGAGGCGGGCCGCGCGCGCGACGCGGCCGAGCTGCAGCGCGCGCGCGGCGAGTCCTTCGAGGCGGCGCGCCACGCCGAGACGCTGGCGCGCGCCGCGCTGGCGGCCGAGCGGCGCGCCGAGCGCGTGCGGCGGCTGCGGCGCGAGCTGCTGCTGCTGGGCGAGCGCGAGGCGCGGCTGGCCGGCGCGCTGGCGGCGGTGCGGGGCCCGGCGCGGGGCCCGGCGTGGGGCCCGGAGCGGGGCCCGGCGCGCGGCCCGGTGCGGCCCGGCCCCGACGAGCGCGCGCTGCGGGCGCAGCTGGCGCGCGCCGAGGCCGAGGCGGACGCGGCCGGCGCGCGCGCCGAGCACGCGGCGGCGCGCGCGCACGAGCTGGAGGCGGCGCTGGCGGCGCGCGAGGCGCAGCTGGGCGAGCTGCGGCGCGGCGCGCGGCTGGCGGCCGACGAGCAGGCGGCGCGCGCGCGGGCGCTGGCCGACAAGTACGCGGCGCTGCTGCGCGTGGTGCGCGCCATGAACGTGCACGCGCTCGAGCGGCTGGCGCGCGCGCCCCCCCCCCCCGCCGCCCCCGCCCCCGCCGACACCTAGGGGCGCGCCTCTGCACTCGCTGCTGATGATTTAAAGCTTTCCTCCGCTTTATCGCTTCGCACGTTGCGCGTTCACCCCTCGTGACGTGAGGTCCTCGCGACTCGTCTGGTGGCTCGGTGAATTTCTCAAATTGTAATTAATATTGTATAAAAGATAGCAGAGGCAAATAAAATTCGCTTTTCGATCGTTGGTGTTTTTTCTGTTGTGATAAGTATTCGATGTACGGATAAGTGAAAGGCCTTGTAGTTAGTTATGCACCGGTTTATTGTAAGAGATGCGCGACGTGGCGCTGTACATCATTTTAAATATACCCACATATATGACGATCCCTCCCCCTATTACGATAAATAATATCAGGATGAAGACGTGGTTGGGTCGTAGAATTCCATCCTCCTTCTCGCTGAATTGCCTGATGTCAACTCTAATGAACGACGATCCTCTAAGACACCCGACGGACCACTGTCTGCGTCGGAACCTATCGGCGGTGAGGTAGCTGGGAGCTGCAGCGGTGACGTAGTCGCTGATGATAACAACGTCTGCGGTGATGTTGTGCGAGGTGTCTGCGTTTAATTGGGTGTCGTGTCCTCATCATCCGAATCGTCCCTTATCCCTCTGTACAACATTAATTGGTTTATGTGCCTTTTAAGAGTCTCTGAAGTCACTAAGCCCCGTGTTCACCGAGATATGATTAAATCTTATTCAGGCGATTACGCCGTAAACGGGTCTTTAACAATATTTTGCTGTTCACCAAGCACTTAACATTGATTAAGTGCTGTAATCGACCGATTATCTTAATATACCTCAAAGACCTCGTTTAACCGGCGGTTATTGTAAACAAATGTGACATTTCATAAATAAAGTAAGGTGAAGGATCTAATAATGGACACAGTGTTCATCAAATGTAAAAGCAATACAAGCAATTAGTACAGAACACAGACCAAGCGTCATTAGTAAAATATCATATCAATATTCTCAAGAATGCGTAGTAGAATTTATTACAGATAGTTGAAGTTATGTATGTAAGTATTAATATATTGTTATGAATACCTGAATAATTTTCTGGGAAATTAATTGTATATTGAAGGGGGAAACTCGCAAGAGGGTAACCTGCTGGTAAGTGACAAACGCGGCCCATACACACATAGATAGTATTCTAGTCGTGTTACAAAGCTTTCAGGTAAGATAGTGAGTGGAATGGTATGGGAGAGGGAAAGGGTGTGGGTATACCTCTCTTACCAAAAGAAATGCGGCATGAGTCACATTACTTCGATATTCTGAGAAGCCGTGGTATTTCGAGAATGCGTAGTAGAAGTAGCTGTAATAAATTCTTAGAAATTTGAGAAGGTATAGGAAAATCTAAAATCACCATTGATAGACATTTAGGATCCAGTTGTCTATTCCCAGTTATGACACAGACACTATCTAGCATTAGATATCCAGTCATTGACATTGTTTTTTGTCGTGTCATATACATAATTAAGGCAAAGTTAAACAGTATTTAGGAGACGAATAAATGAAATTCCGTTTAATTAAATTTATTTAAAACTTAACTATTTTAACAATATAGCCATTCCTTATTCAGTTTATAACTTTAAAACCATCGAAAAACTATGTTTTCTTTGAATTTTATTTATTCAAAGAAAACATAGTTTTTCGATGGTTTTAAAGTATCCATCGCTGGTTTATAGTCCATTATTGGAACCTCTACCCTAAACAAAATATAATGGAAGTCGCTATAAATTACACTTTAGATGAAAATAATGTTTTAGACTTTTTTAAATACTCTTAAGCGAATTATACGGGGACCCCATTTATTCCAAATATGACGAAATTATTTCGAAAATATGACGAAAAAGCAAAATAATAAAAAGTATTCAACATGTTGTCATGGCAACGTCTGAGTTGCCATGACAACAGAGATCAATAGAATAAAACATAATGCTAATAAATAACAAAGGCATTTATGGTAACTGATCGCATTGCCATAACACGGTTCACATTTTGCAGTATATATTATTATCCTAACATTTTTGGATGTCGCTCGGATGTAAGTAAATGTATACAGTTTGCAAACATTTTACTTTATTTTAATAAGTAGCATTATACTACTCATTCTTTTACTATTCATTCGTTCTAATTACAACTGATTACGTAGCAGTCCCCATTTTATTTTTGGTGAACAGCATTAACTTTAAAGGTCCGATTATATTTAGAGCTCTATTTAGCTAACACATCGTTATGTCATAGTTCATGAACTCCAACCTAAATCTTTTAATATATAAATAACTTTTCCTATTTATTTCTAAGATTTTCGCGAATCTCACTCATTGATCAAAACAACTTTTAGGATTATATCGCGTTTATTTATTATTTATTTACATTTATTCATTATATATATATCATTTCATTCTTTTTGTTCATCACTCGTGAAAATGATCTCTGTAAAGAGTTCGAAACGTCGGGAAATAAATGTAAATAAATAATAAATAAACGCGATATAATCCTAATAGTTGTTTTGATCAACTTTTCCTATTTTCTTAACTATGACTCCCTTAGCCCAGGAATCGGTGTTTGAAAACCTTTTATACAGTATAATATCATTTATATTAATTTTTTTTATTACTTTAGTTTCCTTACTCTTAAACACTTTTTGTTATTATTGTGGTTATTAGTAGGCGGCTGTTGCCGACGACTTAGGTGCGATAAGGTCCAGACGGGACCTCAGCTTCCGTCCAAATACCGATTCAGCCGGGGATATCCCAGTGGTTGAATGAACTGAGTTACGATAATCCATTAAATATTTTAACAACTTAATTGATATATCCCTTGTCCCCCCCGATAGCAGACACGACTTTATACCCTTTTTATAACTTTAACAAAACTTTCAGCTTGTCCGTTACTAGGTGCGTGGTACACGGGAGATGTTAAATGAGAAATACCGTTAGACGCACAAAACAATTCAAATTCTCTCGAACAAAAGGCCGTGCCATTATCACTCTCTACAGTTGTAGGAACTCGGAACCTTGACATAAAATCGCATAATTTCCCGATTATCGCAGCTGAACTTGTTGTTGAATGCATATTGTACACCTCCACCCATTTCGTGTAGGCATCTACCACTACTAAATAGGAACAACCCTTAATCGGACCGAGGAAGTCTATATGAATTCGCGTAAAAGGATTGAGTGGAAACGTCCAGGGAGCCGGCGGAGCGCGCGGTGGAGAGGGGCGCAGTTATAAACATATATCACAGGACGATATCATTGCTTCTATTGCCTGAGCGATGCCCGGAAACCAAAATCATGAACGAGCCTCTGCCTTAGTTTTTACTATGCCTTAATGTGACGAATGTAACTCCTTTAAGAGATTTGGACATAATTTTTGGGGAATTACAACTTTATGACCCCTCATTACGCATCCATTCTCGTATGCTAACTGTGACCTACATAAGTGGTACGGCTTTAAGCGTAGATCATCCACTTTGGATGGCCACCCATGCAAAATAAAATTAATCACTCGTCTTTTAGGTTGGAGTTCATGAACTATGACATAACGATGTGTTAGCTAAATAGAGCTCTAAATATAATCGGACCTTTAAAGTTAACGGTGTTCACCAAAAATAAAATGGGGACTGCTACGTAATCAGTTGTAATTAGAACGAATGAATAGTAAAAGAATGAGTAGTATAATGCTACTTATTAAAATAAAGTAAAATGTGTGCAAACTGTATACATTTACTTACATCCGAGCGACATTCAAAAATGTTAGGATAATAATATATACTGCAAAATGTGAACCACAGAAATAGATCAAGATGAACGGCCGCGATGTCATATTTCCATACATTTCGAGCATGTCACTTTTTTGAAAAACCACGCCCACAGCGTGACGTCATTTTCATTGTGAGCGGGGCGACTAGTTAGGAGACACACACATTAGATTATCGATGTCAATATCGGCAACGTGTGTTAATTTTATTATTTTTATATTTTACCAACTTTATTGATTTTGTGTAACGATAATCATAGAAATTAAAACATGTTAAATACTTTAATCCGACATATTAAAACCTAAAACATATTTTTCCAACAGTATATAAAATTTAATTATAAATATTTTACTGTCCTTGAAACTATACATATTTATTAAATATTTGTCTTTTTGTAAGGGTTGGCCTCATAGTCCTGGTTAAATAACGAAGCCGAACGTCTACATATACCTCGGTTACTGCCCGTTTGAGAAGAACGAGATGATTTTCAAATTGGTGAAAACTTATACTGTCAAATAAACTGCTGCCAATGTAATTACGAAGCACTTTGGGTGAAATTTGTGGTATTAGAATAAAGTAGGGACAAAGCAAGACATGAGCTGATACTCAAAATATTATTGAATTAATTTATCGATAAGTCCTAAGACTCAACGATACATGGAGGGCCCATCTCTAACATTCGAAGACCAATCACAGCGATTAACAGACACAGCGATCAACTAGCAGGTGTATTGTGTATTTCGTTCGATTCGACGTACATTACGCGTATAATTTATAAGCGCAATGTTTTTGTATACGAGCGTTGAATGCGGACAGCAATGGATATTAATCATAACGAAAAAATATACAACTTGTGATCGTAATTATTGAACATAAGTAAAACAATAATTTATAATCTCAAAAAAATACTTTCTACTGATTTTCTGTACTTACTGATCATACGAAATATTTCCTTTTTTCATATTTGATTCACTACTTTTGTTTTTACAATTTGCCACAGCATGATAAGGCATATATGTGACGTTTTATCTATTTTTTTACGTCCTGAACGCATGGCAGGAACGCTCGTTGCGTAATGAGAGCGAGTTTCGAAAAGCATGCAATATAGTGCATGGTTTTGGCACGCTTGCCACGCCTATTCGCCGTTCTATCTTGATCTATTTCTGTGATGTGAACCGTGTTATGGCAATGCGATCAGTTACCATAAATGTCTTTGTTATTTATTAGCATTATGTTTTATTCTGTTGATCCCTGTTGTCATGGCAACTCAGACGTTGCCATGACAACATGTTGAATACTTTTTATTATTTTGCTTTTTCGTCATATTTTCGAAATAATTTCGTCATATTTGGAATAAATGGGGTGCCCGTATAATTCGCTTAAGAGTATTTAAAAAAGTCTAAAACATTATTTTCATCTAAAATGTAATTTATAGCGACTTCCATTATATTTTGTTTAGGGTAGAGGTTCCAATAATGGACTATAAACCAGCGATGGATATTTTTTTATTTATTCAAAGAAAACATAGTTTTTCGATGGTTCTAAAGTTATAAACTGAATAAGGAATGGTTATTATATTGTTAAACTAGTTAAGTTTTAACATAACATAACTTCACGCCAAATCCCTTGCGGGGTAGGCAAAGAGAATGGAGCGCCATAAGGCACGATTCTTACACACCTCACTCGCTTCGTTGACTTTCATAACTCTTTTCATGCACGCGCGTCGATTTTTGAGGCTCCTAACATCACCTTCCTCCAGAACACGTTCTATTTGGTCATAGAATGTGTGTCTAGGCCGTCCTCGACTCCTACATCCATCCGCTTTTGCATTGTATATCTGCTTAGTCAATCTTGCTTCATTCATCCTTTCCACATGTCCGAACCATCGGAGCATGCCCCTTCTTATTTTTACACCGACACTCTCTTTCAATCCTACTTCCTTCCTTATAACCTTGTTTTTCAATGGTGATTTTAGATTTTCCTATACCTTCTCAAATTTATTACAGATACTTCTACTAGGCATTCTCTAGAATATTGATATGATATTTTACTAATGACTCTTGGTCTGTGTTTTGTACTAATTGCTTGTATTGCTTTTATGATGAACACTGTAGTATAAGCGTCCATTATTAGATCCTTCACCTTACTTTATTTATGAAATGTCACATTTGTTTACAATAACCGCCGGTTAAACGAGGTCTTTGAGGTATATTAAGATAATCGGTCGATTACAGCACTTAATCAATGTTAAGTGCTTGGTGAACAGCAAAATATTGTTAAAGACCCGTTTACGGCGTAATCGCCTGAATAAGATTTAATCATATCTTGGTGAACACGGGGCTTAGTATAGCGTCACAACTCGTCTCGTGGCATATTTTTTCACGAGTGACCGGCATGCTGCCGTCTACAACGAAACAAACATAATATGTAGCCCGGTCGTAGGTACGATACTTCACAATCGCAACACTTGCATTGTTCAGTGCACGCGCACTCGTGCACAGTGCGGGGCAGGCTCGCGCGCGACAGATAATTTGCACTATTGTTGTTACTACGCACGTATTCTATCTTATAATTATAGCTACTTAGTGAAGTAGTCTAGATCCAGGAATACGGGATAAGAAATAATACTCGGTAACAGTTCCACTGGTATATTGCGACTGACGTCGTTGGCACATTGGAATAATATTTTAAGTAATACATACAAATATACCCACATATTCTCATACATTACACCTCCCCACCTAATCACAAAGTTATTATGATATATAATACTAACTTACTATCTATTTAATATTTACATTTAATCAAATGACAATAAAATAATTACTAACATGGATATCTCACAACGGGTTTTCGAATACGCCTGGGACGGGTATCCGCTAGTGGTGACGGATTCGATATCACTTGAGGTACCTCATTCTCTGTTTTCTCGATCTCACCCTCAACCCTCGGTGACGTCTCGCCCACTTCCCTTATACTGTCCTCATATCCATCATCATTTTCAGAGGTTTTAGGTGGAATAACTGGTGATAAGTTTGATGCTGTACTATCCGAACCTATGAAGTCTGATAACCGAGACCTACGCTTTATATGGTCTATATGTTTTCTATTTATTCGTCCGTCTCCTTGATCTACCAGGTATTCTCGCGTACCGGCCCTAGCTTGAATGACACCTTTTAACCATTTGTCACCCTTGGCGCCACCCCTCGTCCACACGGCATCCTGTGGACTCAGCTCGCGTACCACGCCGCCCGCGTCTCGTGCTTGTCGTTGTTGTACCATACGCACTCGATCTACTCGTAATATGTCTAAGCGGTTACGTAACGCGCGTCCACAGAAATAGATCAAGATAGAACGGCGAATAGGCGTGGCAAGCGTGCCAAAACCATGCACTATATTACATGCTTTTCGAAACTCGCTCTCATTACGCAACGAGCGTTCCTGCCATGCGTTCAGGACGTAAAAAAATAGATAAAACGTCACATATATGCCATAATATGCTGTGGCAAATTGTAAAAACAAAAGTAGTGAATCAAATATGAAAAAAGGAAATATTTCGTATGATCAGTAAGTACAGAAAATCAGTAGAAAGTATTTTTTTGAGATTATAAATTATTGTTTTACTTTTACTATGTTCAATAATTACGATCACAAGTTGTAAATTTTTTCGTTATGATAAATATCCATTGCTGTCCGCATTCAACGCTCGTATACAAAAACATTGCGCGTATAAATTATACGCGTAATGTACGTCGAATCGAACGAAATACACAATACACCTGCTAGTTGATCGCTGTGTCTGTTAATCGCAGTGATTGGTCTTCGAATGTTAGAGATGGGCCCTCCATGTATCGTTGAGTCTTAGGACTTATCGATAAATTAATTCAAATATATTTTGAGTATCAGCTCATGTCTTGCTTTGTCCCTACTTTATTCTAATACCACAAATTTCAACCAAAGTGCTTCGTAATTACATTGGCAGCAGTTTATTTGACAGTATAAGTTTTCACCAATTTGAAAATCATCTCGTTCTTCTCAAACGGACAGTAACCGAGGTATATGTAGACGTTCGGCTTCGTTATTTAACCAGGACTATGAGGCCAACCCTTACAAAAAGACAAATATTTAATAAATATGTATAGTTTCAAGGACAGTAAAATATTTATAATTAAATTTTATATACTGTTGGAAAAATATGTTTTAGGTTTTAATATGTCGGATTAAAGTATTTAACATGTTTTACTTTCTATGATTATCGTTACACAAAATCAATAAAGTTGGTAAAATATAAAAATAATAAAATTAACACACGTTGCCGATATTGACATCGATAATCTAATGTGTGTGTCTCCTAACTAGTCGCCCCGCTCACAATGAAAATGACGTCACGCTGTGGGCGTGGTTTTTCAAAAAAGTGACACGCTCGACATGTATGGAAATATGACATCGCGGCCGTTCTATCTTGATCTATTTCTGTGCGCGCGTCTTTGTAATAACATGGCGGGCGATTCGCCCGTTGTGCTTTGGGCCGTGTTTCTATAATTATGTAAAAATGTTTGTAAAGCGCCATCTATGTCTTTGTTCTCTCGATAAGCCCCAGACCGCGTGACATTGTTATTAACAGATTTACATAATTTGACTGCATTTTCGGCGGCACCATTTGACGATGGATGGTATGTGGGTGAGAAACTCTGACGTATACCATTATTTTTTAAAAAATCGCTTAATTCTATACTTGTGAAAGGAGGCCCTTGATCTGATACTAATTCTGTAGGAAGGCCAAACCCAGCAAATGTGCGGCGTAAAACCTTAATAACCTGAGCTGCGTTAGTACGTTTCATTTCAAAAATTTCGAGCCATTTGGTGCTAGCATCTATTAGCACCATAAAAGTAGTGCCACTCAATGGACCTAGAAAATCTACGTGTAGCCTGCTCCAGGGCTGTGTGTGATACGGCCACGGTTGTGGCGGCGCTCGCGGCGGTGACGCGCCCTCTATTGCGCAGATCTCACAACTTCGACACGTTACTTCTACATCGCTGTCAATGTTAGGCCACCATACATAACTACGCGCTAAAGCCTTTGTTTTAACGATCCCCATATGACTAACGTGTAGTTGTTTAAGAACATCTTTTTGTAAAGATACTGGTATTACCATCCTATAAACACCCACTATCGAGATATAGCTCATTCCGCCTGGTATAATATGGCTGGACCTCTTCATCCGGACAAGACGATGGCCAACCCGACTGTACATATAAGGTGATTCGATTTAACAACATATCTTTCGCTGTTTGTTTTTTTATATCGTTATTCGTTACCGGAAGAAATTCTTCTACAAAATTTAAATAAGTGATCCCCGATTTCTGCCTCAATCGCTTACTCTGTGGTAACCTCGATAAAGCATCCGCACAATTTTTTTTTGATGACACATACTCGATGTCGTAATTATAACCCGACAACAATATGGCCTAGCGTTGTAACCGCGACGCTGCCATTACGGGAATGCCCACTTTATTGCCAAAGATATATGTTAACGGTTTATGGTCTGTTCTAAGGATAAACTTTCGTCCGTACAAATATTGGTGATATTTTTTAATACCGAAAACGATCGCGAGTGCCTCTCTGTCTATCTGTGAGTAAGCCCGCTCTGCTGTGTTTAACGAACGCGACGCATACGCTATGGGCCGCTCGCCCTCCGCCGTCACGTGCGATATCACCGCGCCCACGCCCACACTGCTCGGCGCTCGCGTCGGCGGTCAGCACCAGAGGCAGCTCCGGCGAGTAGTGCGTCAGCACTTCGCTCGACGCTAGGGAGCGCTTCACGTGCTCGAACGCTTCCTCACACCGCCTACACCAGTCAAAGGGTACATTCACCTGAAGTAGCCTATACAGGGGTAAAAGAATAGTGCTAATATTCTTTATGAATTTGGCATAGTACATGGTCATGCCAATGAATGCTCTCAACTCTGATACGTTCGTTGGAGCTGGTGTATCTACTATGGCTTTCACTTTATCCGTACAGGTCTGTACTCCATCTTTACTTATAATGTAACCTAAATAACTAATCTTTTCAGCAAAAAAACTACATTTTCCTTTCTTTACTCTAAGACCATAACTTTGCAAGCGATCAAAAACTTGGTATAAATTATTTAAATGCTCCCCAAACCCGGGACCTCCTGTTATTATTATGTCGTCTAAGAAAACTCCTACGCCCGGTAAATCAGCAAACAACTGTTCTAAGTGTTTTTGAAAAATACCCGGGCTTGATGATAATCCATACACCAACCTATTAAATACAAACATACCCTTATGTGTGTTTATAACGGTGTATTTTTTGGAATCATCCAATTCGAATTGCGCGTACGCCTGTGACAAATCGATCTTACTGTACCGCTCCCCCCCGCGTAAACGAGCTAATAAATCTTCCACCCGCGGTAACGGATAACGGTCTACTTCTAGAACTTTATTTAACGTTAACTTATAGTCCGCACAAATTCGGATAGTACCATCTTTCTTTACCACTGGCACAATGGGCGTCGCCCAGTCTGAGCGGTCCACCGGAGTGAGCACTCCGTCCCGCACGAGCTGCTCGAGCGCGCGCTCAACAGGCTCGCGCAGCGCATACGCCAGGGGCCGCGCGCGCTCCCGGTTTTAAGTGAATGCTCACCGTGCCACCGGTGAATCGTCCCAAGCCGTCCTCGAAAACCCTGTGATATTTAGCACTGAAATCACACAAATTAAATTCTTTATTGCTTATCTCATTATAATTGACCGAACATCTGCGTGGAAAGTCCGTTAACATTTGAATTTTTAATTCGGTCATCCATTGTCGACATATTAAAATAGTTTTTCCGTTCTTAATTACATACATATTTAATTGTTTTTTTTGTATTGTTGTATTGTACTACGGGCTTTATTACGCCAATAGGTTTTACAATTTCCCCCGTATAGTACCTTAAAGCTTTGTTACATTTCTCAATTTGTAGGTCGCTAAACATTTTTTTGTATGTTTTGTAATTAATACAAGATATTGCACTGCCCGTATCACATTCCATACGAATATCTTTATTATGTACCCTCAAAACTAAATAAATGGGTGGATATTTATCTAGGGATAAATTATTTATATTTATGTGTATTACCTCATCACTGTCTTCATAAGATGAGTCTGTTACCATTGCCCTCTCTTCGAGCTGGTGATGGCCCGTTTGTAGTGGGCAAACGCGCTGCAGGTGTCCCTGTTTATTGGACACACGGCATACATATCGTGCAAATTTACACGAAACTGTGCTGTGTTGCGCCGCAAGCCTCACAGCGGCGGCCCTGCTGCTGCCACCCTGCTCGCGCTGCGCGCGACACACCCGTATGCCGCGACTCCCGTTCCGTCCCGTGCTGTACACTCGCCCGCCTGTCACCTCGTTTCACTGTACTGCCGCTGCGACGGTGACCTGTTGAAGCAATTGCCAAACAATCACCTACTGCCTGTTTGTTTTCACCTTCAACCATAGCCGCATTCTTCTCCGCCGCCTCCATACTCATAGCCATGTTATAAGCCTTTACGAAGTCTAGGCTGTCCTCCACAAATAAACGCTGACGTATTATTTCACCTATGCCACAAACAAATTGATCCCGTAAGCTCTCCTCTAGCCATGTACCAAACTCGCAAAATTGTGATGATTGTTTCAATACTGCCATATATTCGGATACGCTTTCACCTTCCTTTTGCTTCCTCTGCCGAAACTTGAACCGTTCCGCTAAAACACTCGGTTTGGGTTGTAAATGTTTTTCCATAACGGTCACTAAAAATTCAAATGTCTTTGTATTGGGTTTGTGCGGGGTGCACAAATTCACCAATAACTTGTAACTTTCGGCACCCATCAACGTTATAAGTGTAGCTACGCGTAGTTCTTCTTTTATTTCGTTCACCACAAAATAATTTTCAAGGCGATCTACATATAGCTTCCAATCGTCCGTTAGTGGTTTATATTCAAAAATTTTTCTGATCGGCATTTTATTAACAATTTAATTAATTTCGATGTCAATAATCACCAACTATCAAGCAAGCGTGGATTCTTAGGTTCTCGTCGCCACTGAAGTAGTCTAGATCCAGGAATACGGGATAAAAAATAATACTCGGTAACAGTTCCACTGGTATATTGCGACTGACGTCGTTGGCACATTGGAATAATATTATAAGTAATACATACAAATATTATTAATTATATTATTTTAGCGTTGGGGTCAAAATGTGCCAAAACCTTGTCTGACGTCATCAACATTTTAATTTTTGTAAAAGCTTCATTATGTGTTTGACCACAATTCCATTTACTGCCCTTTTTTAGCAATTCGTACAAGGGGCTTAAAATACTAGAAACAATAGGTATAAAATTCTTAGAATAATTAATTAATCCTAAAAATGACTGCAGCTGATCAACGCTGGTGGGAACGGGTGCTTCCAGCATAGCCTTAACTTTTTCTTTAATCTCTAGTTATAATATAACATAAGGGATACTACACCTCATGGCACGTACATGTACGTGCCATCAATAGTATATAACCACGGTACGCACAGTATGCTGTAGTGGTCGGTGTGCAGCGATACACAGTTGTCGCTGACACGAATAAACATGACAAGTGCGTAATTACGTCTTTCATTTATCGGCCACTCATTTACCATCTTGAAGAGTCACCATCATGTAGAATCACCGCCACACGAAACTACCGTTACACTGGTGACCCCGACGTGATCTGAACACGCAACCTTCTGATGACGAACACCATCACCGAAGAACATCCGCCTCACGATGACATCAACCATAAGAACAGTCATCAGTAACAACCTACCGTTACACTGGTGACCCCGACGTGATCTGAATACGCAACCTTCTGATGACGAACACCATCACCGAAGAACATCAGCCTCACTATGTCATCAACCATAAGAACAGTCATCAGTAACAACCTACCGTTACACTGGTGACCCCGACGAACACGCAATGAAGAAACCCCGACGTGTGAACCCCACAGAAATAGATCAAGATAGAACGGCCGCGATGTCATATTTTCATACATTTCGAGCGTGTCACTTTTTTGAAAAACCACGCCCACAGCGTGATGTCATTTTCATTGTGAGCGTGGCGACTAGTGAGAAGACACACTCATTAGATTATCGATATCGATATCTGAAACGTGTTAAACTTTATTGATTTTGTGTAACGATAATCATAGAAAATAAAACATGTTAAATACTTTAGTCAGACATCTTTAATATCACATAAGTATGTAATTCACAATTCAAAATTCAAGCTGAGTATCCTGTTTTCCCAATAGTATATAAACTTTATTAATAAATATTTTATTGTCCTTGAAACAATACATATTTTTATCTCTAAGACTTTCGCGAATCACGTTCATGACATTAAAACAAACTTTAGGATTTTATCGCGTTTATTTATTACCAATTTTATTAATTTCCCGACGTTACGAACTCTTTCCGGAGATCATTTTCACGAGTGATGAACAAAACGATGGTAGTCGTTCAAAAGCTATTTTCATTGATACAGAGAGTACCCACTTTTTGGAAATAAAAATCAAAAAGTTGATGTTAACAATATGATTTTTGCTATTGGTAACCCATATAAGACCATGAAACAAAAAAAATAATATTTATTTATAAGATATATTTCCTAAAGGAAAATTTTTGTTTGTAAAGATCCTTTGTTGTATGATTTAATAGGTAACAGTTGTTATTGTTAATTATTAGTTATTTATCTTATTTTCTTAATTAATTTTGGTACAATAACAAATTGACTGATTGACAATTCACTTATATATATATGTAAATATTTTTTTAGTTTTATTAAAAACTTTACGCAACACGCTTATTAATGTTGTTGGAATAAAGGTAGGAACAAATCAAGACATGAGCTGATACTCGAATTAATATTGAATTAATTCATCGACAAGACTCAACGATACACGGAGCGTCGCATCTCTAAATCTCTCGTTGCAAGCACAAAGACCAATCACAGCGATTCAATGACATATGACCTCTAAGTTGTTACTGGTGCAGTGTATTGTGTACATTGCGCGTACAATATATGCGCGCAATGTTTTTGTATACAAGCGTTGAATGTGGACAGCAATGGATATTTATCATAATGAAAAAATATACAACTTATTATCGTAATTAAATAACATGGTAAAAGTAAAACAATTATTTAGAATCTCAAAAAAATACTTTCTACTGAATTTCAATACTTACTGATGATATGAAATATTTCCTTTATTCATATTTGCTTCACTACTTCTGTTTTTACAATTTGCCACAGCACAATAAGGCATATTTGTGAAGTTTTATGTATTTTGTTACGTCCTGAACGCAGGGTAGGAACGCTCGTTGCGTAATGAGAGCGAGTTTCGAAAAGCATGCAATATAGTGCATGGTTCTGGCACGCTTGCCACGCCTATTCGCCGTTCTATCTTGATATATTTCTGTGGTGAACCCCGACGTTTCAAGAAAATCCGACTGCCAAGAAATTGTTACACCGTGAGTGCACTATTTTTTTGTGAAAAATTAATCCACAAACTCCATGCTCTAGCACAATGCCGTCGCCTACGCAAGGTCCATCGAAGAATGACTCGAAATCTGAAGTCTATAACGCGACAGCATTTCCTTCGATTCGCAAATTTCGAAATTTTTGACGGACCAGCCTCGCGTATGGTTTACAAGGGCAGAAGTAGTAAGACGAAGTCAAAAGTACTCACTCCACAAAAGCAGAGCAACGAGAGACCAAATTCCAAGAAAAAGAACCGATACGATATGATGTGTAAGAAACGTTGAAGATGCGAGACGAGACGAGGAATCACAGAGGCGCCAAATACAGAAGAAATATTAAGGAAGCCGAGTTCCCGTAACGACGACACGGAACGAGCGCAACGCGACCGGTCGCAACAGAAGGTTTGGCCACCGCCGCTCACGTTCCAACTCTCGCAGCCACACGCGTACACTCCAAAACTCCAAAAGCCAAGATTAGGTATGTCAGTATCACGTAAGCAACATGCATATAGATGTGTGCCACCCTGAGCCGGGAGAAGGCAGCAGGAAAACTAGGTGTGGCGGTATACATGTAGCAGAGCCGGATATCTCCGCACGCCAGACGTTTACCGCCCGATAAATTTATTTGTGTTTAAACCAAATTCGCTGCTATCCAGGAATTAGGGATACGTAGGCCGTCAAGAAGTCTATGATAGATATATAATAGATCTACACGTTGTACCTAAAAATTGGGAAATACGTCATTGTAGAGAGTATAGACAATTAAACACGGCTACTATACCGGATATGCATAATTGTTAAAAACACGTAATTATAAGGTGAACACTGTAATGAATATCATATTAACATTGACATTGCGACCTGGTTTCCGCATCACCGAGGTATGGACAAATATTTATTGTAAAATCACGTTTTTGCCAATTAAGCATTATATGTTATTATTGTATTAATCTTGTTTATTAACATGAACATGTAAAAATATTGTGTACTGTACTGTATAACTACAGGATTTTTTTTACTTTGTGATTAATTTTAAGGATTTTTTTTTTCAACTAAGCGGGGAATGGTGTAAGGGATACTACACCTCATGGCACGTACATGTACGTGCCATCAATAGTATATAACCACGGTACGCACAGTATGCTATGTTTGCGCGAACCTGTGCTGAGTATAATTTAGGAACACAGGGGGAAGGACTTATAGTCTCTTTGTTTGCGCGAACCTGGGCTGAGTATAATTTAGGAACACAGGGGGAAGGACGTATAGTCTCTTTTTATTTGCGCGAACCTGTGCTGAAGTGGTCGGTGTGCAGCGACACACAGTTGTCGCTGACACAAATAAAGATGACAAGATAGTAATCACGTCTTTCATTTACCGGCCGCTCAACCACCATCATGGAAGAAGCACCACTCACGATATACCATCATCCATTGGAAGAGTCACCTGTAACAAGCCACCGTTACACAAGTAACTAACTTCCTCTTGAAAGAAGCTACATTTATCTTTTTGTAAGGTTAGCCCTGCATTTTGTAGGCCCTCGAGGACAGTGTTAAGCTTTTCCACGTGCTCCCGGATCCCGTCTTTAGAACTAATCAATATATCATCCAACAGACACAGGACTCCGTCCAGACCTGATCGCACATTCTCCATAGCACGCTGAAATATGGAGGGTGCGCTCGATAATCCAAATACTAAACGCGTAAACCTGAATAAGCCGCGATGTGTGTTAATACATGTTAGGTTCTTCGACTCAAATTGATTATAAGCCATAGACAAATCGAGCTTACTGAATAGCTGACCGCCATGTATCTTTGAAAATAACTCGTTAGTCGTAGGAAGAGGATACTGTTCTACTAACAACTGTTTATTTATACTAATGGAATAATCTGACTGTTCCATCCCGCTTTAACACCGGCACTATTGGAGATGAGTATTCTGAAAACTCAACGGGTTCTATGATACCTAAGTTAATTAACCGATCAATCTCCTTATCAATTTTCTAGCGTAATGCAAACGGTCAGGGACGCGCCTTACAGAACACCGGCTTTGTGTTGTTCTTTAATGAGAATTTGATTTTGTACTTGTTAAACTTCCCTAATTTGTCGGAAAAAAGAATAGAGAATTTTAACTGTAAAAAATAATTTAAGGGCATCAATTGTAACTCAAATAAAGTTATAAAATCCCTACCTAGGAGCGGTGGGCCGCCGTCGCGAACCACATACAATACGATATTGCGCTCGCGGCCGGCATACCGTATCAGAACACTCAATGTACCTATGCATACTATTTTACCGCCATTGTTGCACGGCTGAGTAGAACTTGTGACGATCACTAAATCCGACACTCTTCGGGGTGAAATTATTATTCAGGAGTGCGAGTAGATCTTCATATGGTACATCCGTGACGTCCTTAGGCAGAGCCAAATCCGTTGCCAGCTTATAAGTGCCCTCAGTGAGTGCGCTGAGGAGAATCGCCTTTCTTCTTCCACCCACAACATCCGTCTCATTTGTAATGTTGTGTACAATTAAGAACTGCGATAACCGACCTTTATACGTTTTCCACGTCTGAGAATTATGGTCGAATGTATTTAAGATACCGAATTGCATTGAATTCAACATTTTCAACTTTTTTATTTTTTTCCTTGATGTAGGGTCCTCGTCGCCACTGATAAGTATTCGATGTACGGATAAGTGAAAGGCCTTGTAGTTAGTTATGCACTGGTTTATTGTAAGATGTTATGGACAGCGACTTAGCATAGTTAGAAATAATTGTATATGTTTCGTTTAGGCTAAGGAAATAGAAATAATTGTATGTATTTTATTTAGGATAAGATGTATTCATATAAATAAAGTCAATTCTAGTGTATAAGTAGGATAATAGGGCCCCGAGACTCCGAAACGAGAGTCGCTACCCCGACCGCGCGAGGAAAATTGTTAGTTAACCGCTTGGTGTATCGGGATAAGCCGCGACAGGATTGTGAAATCTCTCACAGATAAGAGAGACGGTCGTGGCCTATTTTTAGAGTCATCAAGCGTACCTGTAGGTCACATAGAACCGGAGTTACGACGCAGAAGGACCCCGGTTCATAGTGAAAATAAGCGGTCGATGGGGCCGAGCTTAACGCGGCTCTCGTTACGGTAAAGTTTCGGGTATGAAGCGAACGGGCATGAAGCGAACGGGCACTAAGCGAATAAACAAGAAAAATTGAAGATCAGTTATTTTATTTTCGAATAAAGAACCCATACAGTCCACCCCGAAGTTATCCACAACATAAGAGATGCGCGACGTGGCACTGTACATCATTTTAAATATACTTATTTATTTATATATACTTTTTTGTACACAAGAGATAATATATATACAGTCAAAAATATATATATACCTACATACCCACAATAAAAATATATACCCACATATATAACATGTTGACGACATGTTGTGACAGAGAACCGGTGAGCGGATGAAATAATTCCCCTTTGTTATGATAGGCATACGGATTTTATGGTGCACCTGCCGTGCCGTGCGAAGCCTTCGTCTGCCGGTCCAGATAGTATTATTAAAAATTACTTTGACCGTTGACATCTGTCTACAATTGTAACTATGAATATCAATACATAGTTTAAAACAAAGTCGCTTTCCGCTATATGCTTAGATCTTTAAACCCACGCTACGATTTTTTTAATAGATAGAGGGTGTCAACGGGTTGGTTTTTTAGTATAACACATGAATGATATATTTAAAAAAAAACAATTGTGCGTGGAGTCCCTCCGCAATAACGAAGTGAAACTTTGTAACAGTACCATCACTATCCCAATAAAATGTAAAGAAACTTATAAAAATGATACTGTCAATACATTAACAAAATCTATAGAATGGCTAAATAATAATAATTTAAAAATTAATGTAAATAATACAGTAATCATGTATTTTAGCCAACGTCTATTAACATTAAATATAACGATATTACTATTGACCAAGTTCATTCAACAAGATTCCTAGGTCTAACGATTGATAGAAGGCTTAACTGGAAAGCCCATATAAAGATTACTTGTAAAAAAATAAGTGCGTATGCTTTATACACATTATCAAGGGTAGCAAATAAAGATTCTTTACTTACTGCCTACCATGGACTAGTTGAGTCAAGACTTAGATATGGGATTATATTTTGGGGAAACTCAACAAACAGAGATATCATATTTAAAGTACAAAAGAGGTGTATTAGAAGTATGTTTCTCATAAATATGACAGAAAGTTGTGCCCCCTATTTTAGAAAATATAAGATACTAACACTACCATCCCTTTATATATTTGAAGTAGTGATGTTTGTAAAAATAAATTCTAGTTTATTCCCAAGGTTAGCGAATTGCTCTCAAAGAAACAGACGTGACAAGACTACGCTTTGTATGCACAATTCAGCCATACATATTTTTTGTATGGCTCCTATTCTTTTTAATAAATTGCCTAAATGTTGGAAGGAACTGAATCTTGTTGCATTCAAGACAACTGTAAAATCATTTCTTTCATTTCAAAGGCATATTATAGTGTGACGGAATACCTTAATGACACATTATTTTATAATGACATTTGCATGCCGTTG
Source organism: Euproctis similis (assembly GCA_905147225.2). NCBI lineage: Eukaryota > Metazoa > Arthropoda > Insecta > Lepidoptera > Erebidae > Euproctis > Euproctis similis. The sequence goes on along the minus strand of LR990109.1, from coordinate 233,577 downwards.
CACGGCAAAATGTATTTATGTATATTTTAATTTTTCATCCTCTGTTTGTAATTCAACCTGCATTTTGAGCAAATAAATTTTATTTTATATTTCATTTCTTATTTAAACAAACAAATTGTGTAAAGGATATTACACCTCATGGCAGCATAAGGCTGGAAACAGTGCTCGACGGACGCTGACCGTCGGTCGACGTAGCTAAATCTATGCAAGTCTATGAACGCGCACACAGCTTCCCTGACGGTACGCGTGTACGCGTGTACGGTCGGTCGAGCCGTCGGTCCTGCTCGTCGGTTGCGCGTACGTGTCGGCCGACGCGCTATGAGATAGTAGGAGCGCGTGCAGTGCTTTGCTGACGGAGCGACCGACCAAATGCACGCACGTACACCCGAAGCAAATATGAATATCGATACAGAGCGCCTTATTACAGAAGTGCGGCTTTGGCCGGCACTATGGGATTAATCGTATGAACAACATGTTCGAATATTTCAAAGTATCATGTAATCTTGCTTGTACTTGTGTTTGACATCTTGAAATAATCACAAAACATTTCCTCGACTTCTTGCAATTTATATCGCGTCAGGTTGACGAATACAAAATCTAAATATTTTCTCACAAAAATAACAATATTAAATTACATCTTTTGATGGATATATTATACTCCTTTATACATAACTTCACGCCAAATCCCTTGCGGGGTAGGCAAAGAGAACGGAACGCCATAAGGCACCACCTTCTTACACACCTCACTCGCTTCGTTGACATTCATAACTCTTTCATCTGACTTCTACATTCATGCGTTTCTGCATTGTATATCTGCATACTTAATCAATCTTGCATCGTCCATTCTTTCTACATGTCCGAACCATCGGAGCATGCCCTTTCTTACTTTTACACCGACACTCTCTTTCCGTCAGTTGTAAGGAAGGAAGTCTGTACAACCTTGTTTTCGACGAGGGTAATTCCGCAGATTATGCGCAGTGCCCTCATTTCGACCGCGTTTAACCTACTTTCGTGCACACTCTGCCATACCCAGCTCTCGCTTTCACAAGTTAGCGTAGGGATCAGTATTGCATTGCGTATTGCTATCTGGGCTTTTATGCTAATGTTTTTTGCGCCCAGGAATCTGCCCAACGCTCCATTTATGCTATTTCTTAACGCCACTCTTCTTTCTACATCCGCGGTATATCATCCATCCCTACTGAAAGCGCATCAGGTGAATGAAATTGTATATCTTATAAGTACAAATCTTATAAAAATTGTTCCAGCACTACTTCGTCAAATATTATCATTGCATGTGTTCTGGATTCCTCCCTTTCAAACATCAGAACTTTCGTTTTCATCACATTCAATTGTAAGCCTTTCATCATTCAGACATCTTTCATAATAGTGACTAGTGTTTGCAGGTCAGACGGCGATTCGGCTAAGAGCATGGCGTCATCTGCGTAAAGAAGGCAGCTCACAACTAGGTCACCCATTCGCATCCCTGCATTCGTCGATCTCACTCTCTGGAGACAACTGTACAGGTACAGAATTAACAGCTGAGCGGATGGCACGCAACCCTGTCTGACGCCGATATTGACGTCAAACAAGGGCGACAAGCCGCCGTCAACACGCACACACGCTGTGCAGCCCTCATAGGTGGACTGCACAGCGCGCGCCGCGCAGCAGTGCACCGCTCACCCCATAGCCCGGGAGTATGTCCCACAGATCCTTTCGTAACACCTTGTCAAACGCTTTTTCCAGATTCACAAAAAACCTTCAGAAAACCTACCGGCTAAGAGGCAGATGCTTCTCCACGATGTTGCAGAGTGAAAAAATCTGCTCCATACACCCTCGTCCGCTTCTAAAACCACCCTGAGCTTCCCACAACACTCCATCAGATATCACCCTCATTCTTCTTTCAATATTTTTCCCATACACTTTCGCTGCTAAGCTGGTCAAACTGATGGCCCTGTAACTGGCGCACTGCATACGTGATCCCTTACCTTTATACAAGGGCACAATGACAGCGCGCCTCCAGTCCATGAGAACCTTACCCGACCTCCAGCACAGATTGCTCAAGGTCAGGAAAGCGTCCCGGACACAGGTTCCACCGTATTTGATCATTTCAGCAGACATCATATCAATTCCAGCTGCCTTACCATTTTTCATACTGCGTATCGACCATTCAATCTCTAACGCCAGAAGATTCACCAATCATATTTCGTTGGTTAAACAGCCGTTTTAATATATAAGTGCACATAAACCTTTTATAGGCTCTAAGGTATCCCAACACATTTTATAATTATTTTCCGATATAGAAACATGTTTTATCAGTTGTTCTGCTTCACCTTTCAGTTGAGTCTTCAAATAATGAAGGCGTTGAACATAATCTAATCGCGGATTTTTATGAACTAATGACGTAAACAGGTCCCTAAACGACGACCATTCGGTGTAATTACCACTAAAAGTTGGTAGAACAATCCTCGGTAATGATATTATATCAGGTGTAAGAGCGCAACTTGAACTAGGTGAAAGCTTCATTTTCGGAAAGTACTCCATAAGTAACACTTTATATTGAAGATATGACTCAAAAACATTTTCATACAAATCATCGTCAACTTGTGTACTGTCATAATCAACCATGATTTTTTCGTATTTGATTGTGAATTCGTTAAATTGTTTTTCCAAATTCCCTAACCTAGCCTGTCTCCTACATAAATCTCTCTACATAATGGTCCCCGAAACCAACTACCTACCTACTAGAATTTTTCTAAGTCAAAATCAATCTTCAATCTTTATGAAATAATCTGTTTGACATTTACTTGACAGATAAAATAATTTAACGTACTCAGAGTACCCACAGTTTTGAAGACGCATTTCTGTACTCACGGACCATCTGCAGCAACTTTACAAACTTTACATATAAACAACTTCCGCTTCCATGTATGAACACTTCCGGTACTACTTAACGCCACTTAATTGCAGTGACCCCAGTCCCCAAGACCGCCAAGACGCGTAGCAAGGCTTCAATACCAAAAGGTTCCGACTCGATAGGACCAAAGTACAATATGCACACAAGGTGGCAGCAAGGCCCGAGGCCACGCTCACTGGCTAGTTAAGCAATGATACAATTGTTCAGTCAGAACGAGACAATTTTATTAATACACTGAACGGAATATTGACTAATAGCTTCAATACAAATCATTTAATACGAAGGCCACGCCATCTAGTTTGTGAATATAAAACAATTTATCATGGTGACGTTTCATGTCTTAAACAATAATATTGTCCTGTACACTGGTTCACTTATTTATGAATCCGACAGCCGGAGGACTTAAAAAAAAAACAAGTTAAAATTAAACTAATTTATTTAAAACTAAACTCATGTCTAGACTTGGACAATGCTAGTATCGAAGTGTTAATAAATTATACAAAATTAATAAAGCAAATTACAATACTAAGTAAGTGGGAGATTGCTTGGATGTCGCAATCGCGACATCGGTGGTCCTGTCTTCATGTGAGGCGACAGCAGGTGTCGATATTGCTGACGAGTGATTTCAACATCAATTCTGATCCAAATCGAATATGATTCAAGATGATCTGGCTCAGCAGATTTTAGTGTAGGCCAAGTCCGTAACAACTTGCAAATCATTACTATGTATCACAATTTATTTTATAAACACAAATTCAAAACAAAATACTAACACTGCAGTATGGTCCGTCAATCACTCAGTCTTTCGTAACAGTTCGTTTAATCACGACAGTTCTCGGACCTCGGATGGATTTTTCGGACACTATTCGAATTCGGAGATAGTTTTAGGCTTTTTTACAATATAGGTATCAAATGAAAGGGCTTTTCGATAGTAACCTGATAATGTTACGTCATTCTAAATCCAATATTACGGAATAAGTACATATTTTAATTGCATTTTTACAATATGGGTATAAACTTGTTTGGGTTTGGGGAGTAAATCAAAGAATAATGCGACATCGTATATGGCAGATCCTCTTAAATAGCGGAGTAGTTACCAAATTCTACCCAGACCCAGATTAAAATTTATACTCGGAGTGGGGATCGAACCCGCAGATGTCAGTTGATGATCATGTTTATTTGGTGTCAGCGACAACTGTCTGTCGCTGCACACCGATCACTGCCGCATACTGTGCGTACAGTGTTTATATACTAAGGCTGGAAAACAGTGCTCGACCGACAGTCAGCGCTGACCATCATTCCTGACCGTCAACAACAGTTGCAAATGCTTTAATATGTGCGCAAACGAAGAAATAGGAGGCGGCAAAATATAATGTACATCCATTACTTGTAGAACGGTTACATGAAGGAGAGTTCTGCAATAGGGTATTTTACTGTAGTAGAGAAAAAATACAAGATCTATATATTATGATAGTTTAGGCAAAGGGCTACCAGAAAATGTTCGTTTTATGCCCTCTAATATCAAGCTAAATTTTTAATTTCAATACAAAAATTTTGGGTTTTTTAATCTGTGTCAAAACGGAAAGCCACCATGTTATTACGTCATAGGGTCATATCGAATGAAGTATGAAACAAATCAAATGTCAATACCTCAGTGACAAGTATCAGTGTCAATCTAAGTACCAAAGAGGATATAAATAAGAACTGCTAAGTACCTGAGAATAAGTTAGAAGTTTCCTCCCCCAAATTTATTGGTAAAAGAAATTGAGATGGGTTTTTATGACTTCAATATTTATTTATATTTTAGCATATTTAACTCAAGAAAACGATTTGTTACTTAAATTGTTCCATTCTTTATTATAAAGGGTCCATAAATTACGTGAGATGATTTAGGGGGCGAGGGGGCCGAGTCAAATCTCATATAATCTCACGTTAGGGAGAGGGAGGGTCTCGACAGATAACACGCAATTTTTGTTCTGATTGAAACAAAAAAAAACTATTTTGGCTCAAGATTTAACCACTTTAAGAGCAGATGAATTTACTCAAAATCATATGTAAATGTTGGTTCCTGTAGTCTCTCTTGAGACCGCGCATAATTCTCCATGGACTGAATTAGAGTAGATATTATTTTCTTTTTATCACAGTAGTCACAGTAGTATCAAAGTATTCTATTGCATTTTTTTTATTAAATTTATAACGCGCAGCAATATTGATTACTAGTCATAACTAGTCGTAAATAAAAGCGCGAAACAAATTAGATACAAGTAAATAGTAAAGAAACCCACAATCTGCAAAATCTCACGTGAGATTGGGGGATGGGGGAGGGGGTTGAACAAAATCTCACGACATCTCACCAACAGGGGGAGAGGGGCAGAAAATGTAAAAAAACACCTCACGTAATTTATGGACGGCCCCAAAGTGATATTATTTGATTGACGTTTATTATTAAAGTTAAACTTTAAATATTGTCTTAATTTTTGTCTCGGTGGTCAAGTGGTCGAGCACTCCACTTCTGAATCCAGAGGTCACGGGTTCACATCCTGGCTCACACCAATGACTTCGAAATTATTTTCGGAAATTATGTGTGACATATCGATGACGGACAATTTTGTGTCCGGTATAGCAATAGGTTCGCCACCTATTCCATTTGGCTCGTAAACATAACGGCGAGCCGAGGCAACTACCTTCGGGTCGAAAAAGGCGTGAAGTTACGTTATGCCTCTTTTATTACGTACATCGATAGGCTAGCGTATGTGTTGTACAAAAACAGTACTTGTAACAGTTAATCCAGGTTTTCATGCCACGTGAAATATATATTCATTTATTTATTTTTGGAGACATTAATGAGTTAGTATCTATGTACTTATAACTTAATGTCTTATGATCATGAACTACAAGTATGCCAATTCCAAAACCACAATGATATTCTTGTTTTAATTCGAGGTTACATTGTTTGGTAAAGTTTTCAGTAGGTATAATAAAATTGCTCTCAATGAATAGTCCATATATTAAATAGTTTAGTGCTAAAGTAACCTTGAGGGTGTGGAAAGTAGGTGTAAGTATACTTTAAATCACTAGTCAAATGACATCACAAAGACTAGCTAGTATCAATATAGGTACCTAACAAATTAATAAAACAAAATTAAATTAATAGTGATAATAATTCATTTAATCAAATAATCTTGTAAATTTATTAATGCACATGCTGTTCTTACGCATAAATCTAACATTCCAATAAGATTTATATTACAGCTGAATGCATTTTTAACATTTTAAATTCTCGTAATCTTCTAATCACCCACCCTACGCGTATTCTCAGACTGGCTATTTGTTTTAGATAGTTTCATTCCAGCAGCAGTACATTAAAACTTAAATGGTTTAGTGTCTCTTTATCTACAAATTTTAAAATAAGATGTAGCACTAAACACTATAAATTTTATCAGTAAAGTGATTTTATCTTTATATTTTATACTAGTTGGAACCTATTTACTTCTGTGTTGTGCTTTTCAATGAGCCTGAATACTTAAATCTTTCTGGGTTATAAATATTTGTGTTTCATAAGGTTCCTGTGCTTGGATAGTTTTCACAGCTTTTTCACATTTATTTTCCATATCACATTCACATTCAATACTGTCTATGAATCTAGAAGTGTAAAATAATGAAATAGTAATATAAAGAACTACATAAGTAATAAGCATTAGAAGGTAAGCAGTGTACCAAAGCTGAAGAGTGCTGCAGATATTATATTATAGTGGAAATTCTATTTTTGTAAGCTTAAGTCTGAGCGGGATAAAGAGGAATGAGAGTTGTAGGTCTTTGCCCTGTAGCGGGAAACCATCGGTTAATAATATGAATGAATTTATTTATGATATTCACACAAATTACCTTCAATACATGATGATGAAACTTGGACAATGTCTTCTATATGATCTATAGATGTAGATAATTTTGGCTTTTTAGATCCAGTAAGATGAGATTCATTTAGAGAGGACACATGTTTCTTTTTCTATTCGAATCTAGAGGGCACGCAATGTAATTTCACTTGAATCTTCTTAACTGAATCCATTATTTTCTAACTTGTATAGTTTTCTATGTCGTGTTCAATCTGAAACATAAAATGTAAATTCGCAAGTGAACGGAACTGTACACATGTAAAAGATATTAATTTAGATAAATAATGTGGTAAGATACTTACCACAAAATGATCTTCACAAAAATACAAACGAGATTTGCTACGTAAAAGTTTGAGATCTCTTAACGCAACTTCGAACCAAGTTTTTCTCATATTGATATAAGTCGGCACCTGAATCCATAATTTTCCAAATGTTTTTACGTTTATTCTTGCATTCAGGAACAACTCATCAAGGATATGTAGATTAATAACATAATTTACAATATAACCTAACATTTACGGCGATTTGTTTACAATAGTGAATAGGTACTACTTGAACTTCGTCAACTTCGTGTAATTATATAGCTAGTGATTGTCACCTTGAGTTACGAACTCGAGTTGGGCTTGACTCTAGTCGGAGATAACCAACTCGAGTTGAAAAAAAAATTTACACTGCTGGTTTTTTGTTTTAGATAAGAGGTTGATTCATCTTTAAAAAAGTAATTCGAGTCACAAGTCTAGTTACGTGAAGCAGATCAGTGTAGCTTCTCTTACGTCCTTTTAAGGGTTCTGTACCCAAAACCTTTTACTGAGTCTTTGCTGCCTGTCTGTTACCTGCTTCAATATGCATCTTAAGAACAGTGATAACTAGATAATTTAAATTGTCACCGTTGATGTATTATATTGTTGCTTTAACAATCAGTACTAAATTAAAATAAAATAAATATTTAACCGGAGTTTCCATACAGTAAATTTGATTAATTTACTGTTTCTTGCTCGATATTAATAACGGTGACAGGACGATAAATTTATCAGGAATATTACATTCATCAGAGAAAAAACCTGATCCATGCACTCTCGTCCGCTTCTAAAACCACCATGAACCTCCCTCAATAATCCATCAGATATCACCCTCATTCTCCTTCCAATAATTTTCCCATACACTTTTGCTGCTAAACTGATCAAACTTATGGCCCTGTAACTGGAACACTGCATACGTGATCCCTTACATTTATACAATGGCACAATGTCAGCGCGCCTCCAGTCCATGGGAACCTTACCCGACCTCCAGCAGAGATTGCTCAAGGTCAGGAAAGCGTCCCGGACACAGGTTCCACCGTGTTTGATCATTTCAGCAGACAGCATATCAATTCAGCTGCCTTACCATTTTTCATACTTCGTATCGACCATTCAATCTCTTCCATAGTAATGTCCTCGTAAGATGTTGCCGCAACGGTTCCGTTCCAGGCATACGTCCAATATCAGCTTACCAGCATCATTCACTCTCTTGTCTCAATTCGGACCAAGAACAGCCTCCAGGCCATCTCTCTTAGTTCCGACCCATCCATTAAGATCACCACACAGAATTATCCTTTCATTTCCCTCAACCAGATCCAGAATATCCCTAACAGTTTCCCAAAACTCCTCGAGTTCGCGGGGATCCGCGGATCTGACGGGAGCATAACAGTAACAGTAAGTAATTAACGATCCTCCGATGCTATAAAAGAATAAAATAGAATAATAATGTAAACATATAGAAACTGTAAATATTCACCGAATATCAAGTTGTATAGTGTATTTTTTTTTCGTTAACAAGTGGATAATTTTCACATACCTGTAATTTAAATCGAGTCAACTCGAGTTGCGATTTTTCCGAGTTGCTAAATATGACCCTTTGACGTCATCACCTCGTTTCGTCTGTTTTCGTAAAATTACGCGCGAATTTTAAAAAACGTAATATTTAAATGCATTTTTAAGGTACTTATTGATTGAAAAAAAAATCCAGATTTTTTTTAGTGGTTTAGTAGCACTATAGGAACTTATTGCAACACTTTTCAAAAATTCGTAAAATTCCCTATTTAAATTAATTGTTGCTAGAACCAATTACAATCTCATTCATAAGTTTTCTATTTTAAATTTACATTGTTTTCCATCTCTAAATTATCAACGTCGATCAAGATCCAAGAAATAATCATAAATATCTATTAATCAAATTGATTGTAGAAAAATATTTTCGATTATGTATTATGTATGAACATAAGTTACGAAATGTTAGTTATATTTAGGGGTATATAGGAAGATTATAGCTTTTTTGATTGGATAACGTCGTAATGTTTTGGTGAAATTATAGACTGCTGCGTAGAGAAATGCCCAGCCATAATAAGAACTGGCGGCTGGTTCACAGCCAAGTAAAACTAGAATATATATAATGCACATACACCTTAGGGTGTAAGTGGATGTTGGAGTTATTCATTATTATTTATATGCTCTGTGGAGTTATTGACGGCCACCGCAAACATCCCTTAACATAGAACGTGACCTTGAAAAATCTCAGGGGGCTTAAAAATCGTGTGTATGTAGGGACATGGTATCGAATAGAAAGTATCGATACTGTACTCATGAGTAGTATCGAAAGAAAAGTATCGTACTCATAAAAGTATCGAGGCTTCAAAGTATCGAGTACTTTTCCTAAGTTTAACTAAACTATGTCAAAAGTATAGAAGGAATGCGGTCATAGATGGCGTTAAAAATAACATTATGGAGAAAGTATTCTTTAATAGTTTTCGTTCCGGGCCAGAAGAGCAAACTTAATATCGGGGCGTTGCAGATGAAAAATCGGTAATATGTAATTGAATGATTAAGAAAAAAAAATCGATTATTAATCGATTAGTCATAGAAAAATAATCTCAATTTTAAAAAAAAAATTTTACTTTAGAAATCGATTTTTAATCGATTATTTCCATAATTAATTATTTTTTCACATCCCCAAAATTAAGAAAAAAAAGATACTGTGAGATAACCTATAATTATCTAATAGACTTATTGTTGCATATAAATTTCCCGATAATTTATGTAAATAATTCCAATTCAAAATGCATGGGAATGTACATAAAAATATAGTCTATAACCATTAAAATAGTTAACTCTAGATTTATAGAAACATCGTGTTTGTGTTTCATTCTAAAAAAATAGTTATGTTGAGAGCAGTATCTTCAGTTTACCTCGAGAGTCAAACGCTGGAGATAATCTCCTTAGCGGGACGCGATGTATATAAATTATTCCGTGAGTTCTCTAAAATGAACAGCTTTTTCAAAAGCAATTTTATAGGGATAGGTCTCTCTACCTTTCCCTATAAAATTAGTATTGGTATGGAGTATTTGTTGTCCCCGGTGCCAACATTTATTAGTGTTTTCAGAATAGATGTATTTCACTAGAGACATTACTATAAGCTCAGGCTTCAAGAGTCTAATTATTCTGTATTTAACAGAGTAGACTTACTAAACTAGTGAATTCATTAGGTTTAAAATTTGCTATTCTGCATGGCGTTTTGTTTCAGGCACTAGGCCCAGAGAAAGTCCTCTGTCCACAAAAGTGTCTTCGTCAGCACTGTCTACCCAGACAAAGGTAATAACATTTAATATTTTCTTTTTAGTTTTGTTTGTAACATATATGTCTTAATATTTATTTTGTTACAAGCTATCAAGGAAAATCAAGAGCTATAAAACGGTTAGCAACATTATGAGCTTTTTTAAATGCTGCAAGTATAGTTTTGTAGTTATATATTATACTAATGTTGAAATCTTTGGCACATGATCTGACTGACTAGTAGTTTCAGTCTCCTGACCGAGGACAGAATTAGGTTGATCTTTTAAAAAAATGGAGAATTCATTCACTGTGGAATCTGATTGGTGCCAGAACAAAGTAGGGAAATAACAAACTATATTTAAAACTTTGATATAAAAGTAAAGTTCCTTATAATATAGGCTTGTATTTTGAATAAAAGTGGCAGTGAATTTGAATTCAGAAGTAAAGTTGTATACAGAATATTACTTATAATACAGCTTTAGGTAAGTTGTTATAAGTTAAGGTGTGTGCTTTTCAGACTTATTGAACTGATGACATTAAAACAACTTTTAGGATTATATCGCGTTTATTCATTACCAATCTTATTTACTTCCCGACGTTTCGAACACTTTACAGAGATCATTCTCACGAGTGATGAACAAAAAGATGGTATTTGTTCAAAGGCTATTTTGATTGATACAGAGAGCACCCACGTTTTGGAAATAAAAATCAAAAAGTTGATGTTAAAAAATATGATTTTTACTATTGGTAACCCACATCAGACAAAAATTAATTATTTATTTACAAGATATATTTACTAAAGAAAAAATTAGGCTTGTACAGAGCCTTTGTTGTATGATTTAATAGGTAACAGTTGTTAGTTTTAATTATTAGCTAATTATCTTATTTCTTTTAAGTTAGTTGAGATCAGAGTATTATTAAATATTTATTGATTTTAAATTTAAATGTAAGTATTCGTTAAAAAATCTACCACTGCGTCACAATCGCGGCCAGTCCTGAGAAACACCCAGCAACAAAACTCAGCGGCTGTTCTTCAAAACTGATTATTATTTCATTTTGGACGAACTTATTTTTTTTTATGTGCTAGGAGGGCAAACGAGCAGGCGTGTCACCTGATGGTAAGCAACCAACGCCGCCCATGGACACCAGCAACTCATATAGTGTTACTGTTGCGTTGCCGACCTTTAAGGGATAGGGGATAGGAAAGGACGGGGAAGGGGGGTGGGCCTCCGGGTACCTCTCTCACCGAACGAAACACGGCATGAGCCACTTTACGTCGGTCTTCTGAGAGGTCGTGGTATTTCACCGGTCGAGCCGGCCCATTCATGCAGCGAACTGCTTGGGTCTACCACTAGTCTAGTCTACCACTAGATAGTACTATTATTTGTGAAATTGAGAAAAGAAACTTGGTTACCAAGTTAATAAAAATTATTTTTATTGCATGCTGTACTGTTCAAAATTCTACATTATTTTGGTTTCCTAAAAGTTGTTTTAATGTCACGAATGTGATTCGCGAAAGTCTTAGAGATAATTATTGAACTGATCTTCATCTCTGAATCTTTTATCTTTGTTTATTGGTAGAGTCACACAGTTTGCTGCACGAATGGGCCGGCTCGACTGGTGAAATACCACAACCTCTCAGAATGATGACGTAAAGTGGCTTTTGTCACGTTTCGCTCAGTGAGCGAGGTTTCCAGAGGCCTTACCCATTTCCCCCTCCCCTTCTCATCTGACTCCCGACCCCGTCCATATCCAATTGTAAAGGCCGGCAACGCAACCATAACATTATACGTGTTTAAGTGTTGATGGGCGGCGTTTGTTGCTCACCATCAGATGACACGCCTGTTTGTTTGCCCCTTATACTATAAAACATATTGTTAAGAAGTCACTAATTGAAGTAATTGGGCAATGTTCTAATTATTAATTTAATTACAGACTGTGCTTAGTACAGTGAATAATATTAGTGAAGGAGGCAAGCCGGAGGTCTCGGGTACTCATCCACCGCCCGGGGGGGCTTCGGGTGCGTCCCCACCGCCGCCTCCACCGCCTCCACGGCCCCCGCGTCGCGCGTGGCATGTGCCGGCCGCTGTGCTCACACTGACTGCCTCCCTTGGCGGGGTTAGTTTTATATACCTACAAATGTATTTTCATTTAATTAGTAACAAAATCACAAGTTCATAGCATACTTGTCATGTACAGGTGTACTTCTATCGCAAACTGAACGAGGATAACAATGAGGATACACAGGCCGTTAACTCTTTGCAATGTGAGTACAGTGTACTGTTTGAAGTGAAAACTTGTTAGACACACCACACACAAGTGTTCTGTGGTAAGTTAAACATAACACTTAAAAATAGTCAATAATGACAAATTTAAACTTATTATTGTGAATAAAATTTAATAATAAAAATAAAACATGAGCGCTTGAGGCAAGTGCCTCCGTGGAACAAGTTCACACGGACGCAATCGCTACGAGCGACCCGGTTCCGAGTATAGGGGTGGGCCGTCATTAGAAGAATCGGGCAAGAGAAACTCATTACTACTGTTGTCTAATATTATGTATTATGTAAACTTAAAATTTGTAAGTTAATTTAATTTAAATAATTATGTGTTTTTGTAAGTTAAGTTCTCTTATATTTTGTAAAATTATAACTTTAACAATAGATGTTAAACATGCCGTTGTGAGGAATCATTTTGCGACTGTAAAAATGCTTCGATTTCGTGCTACAAGGAAAGAGTTATTAGCTATAGGAATAAATATCAAGTGACTTCTGAACAAATCCAGAATATATCAGTTAAATTATCAGGCACTAAAGTCTCGACATTTTAGAAAAAAAAAGGGTGCGTGTACTTATGTACGCGCGTGAGAAGTTATACTTCTTTGGCATCATTAAAATATATATATTTAAATAATTATTAAAAACAAAATTTAGAGAATAATAAATATATAAAACATAATTTGTACTATATATTATAAGATTCTTAATTTTAAATGTTTATTATTGATTATTTAATATTTTAAAAATAAATTTAATAATAAATTCAAAAATTGAATTTAAGGTTGGTCATTTTTTATATATTTTTATTGATTTCTTAATTTAATATTCACTTTTCATTTTTATCAAAAAATTTTCATTAAATTTATTTAGTTATTTTTATAAATATGTATTATTTATTCAATTTAATAGCAAATATTAAAAATTTATATTATAATTTGATGTTCAATTTAAATTTTTATCACAAACTTTTTATTAAATGTTTTATTAAACATAACATAACATAACATAACTTCACGCCTTTTGTTACCCGAAGGTGTAGGCAGCGGCTGTTAAGCCTCGTCTCGCCGTTATGTTTACGTCCCAAATGGAATAAGTGGCGAACCTATTGCCATACCGGGCACAAAGTTTGTCAGTCATCGATATTTATCACACATAACTTTCGAAAACAATTTCGAAAAGTCATTGGTGTGAGCCAGTGTCTGGAATCGAACCCCGGACCTCTGGATCAGAGGCCGTGCGCTCGCCCACTGCGCCACCGAGACTTTATTAAATTTATTTCTTTATTTTGTAAATATTAAATAACCAATAATAAGTATTTAACATTAATAATTTAACAATATTTAGTGTTAATTATATTAAATAAAAGTATTTTACTACTCTCAGGCTCATGCAGGAGAGACAAAAAATTTCGACGCAGTCTTCGACCGATTGGTCCAAACTCGGGCAGCTAAATAGGCAGATCTCGAAAAGTGTACGACGCGATATTCGCAAATATAACACCCAGCGGATACAAGAAGCTATAGAGCGTAACCAAGGCTCTAAAGTATTCGCAAAAGATCTGTCTAATGGGCAGAGTCAATTGACTAAATTGAAGAAGGATAAAGGCGTCGTTGTTTCTTCCAAAGATGAGATTCTGGGAGAGGTTCAGAAGTTTTATAGACAGTTGTATGAGTCTACACAAACTCCTGCTGTCGGCTTGGCTCGAGATCCCAGATCCAAGCTAATTCGGCACTACAGCGAAGACATCCCGGACGTCAGTCTGTACGAGATCAGAATGGCTCTCAAGCAGCTAAAGAACGGAAAGGCACCGGGTGACGATGGAATTACTACCGAACTTCTGAAGGCGGGTGGTACACCGATCCTTAAGGCCCTTCAGAAACTTTTTAATTCTGTCGTGCTCGGGGGCGACGTTCCAGGGGGCATGGACCAGGAGCGTGGTGGTGTTATTTTTCAAAAAGGGTGATACAACCCGCTTGAAAAATTATAGACCCATCTCGCTTCTGAGCCATGTCTATAAGCTGTTCTCGAGGGTCATTACAAATCGACTCTCGCGCAGGCTTGACGACTTCCAGCCTCCCGTACAAGCCGGTTTCCGGAAAGGCTATAGTACCATAGACCAGTGGTTCTCAAACTTTTTAAATGACGGAACCCTTTTGAGAAGCAAAATACTTGATGGAACCCTACAATAAAACAATTATTTTTATAAGTGTATTCTTTATTAATCAGCATAATAAAAGTACAATGTATCAGTTACTAATTATTGTTTACTTCACCACTTGGTAAGGACAATAATAGAAAACATTAAAAAAGAAAAAATCTAACTAGTGGGAGGTATGAAACTGTTTTTTATTTTTCATCAATTGCTTGATATCAGGTTTGATGGAAGAAAGTTGGAGTCTCATATCAGCTTCGGCGTCCAGTCTATTGCGATATTTTGTTTTCGTGGCTGCGTAGGTAGAGAATCCTGTTTCGCACAAATATGTAGTTGGGAACGGGAGAAGAATATCCAGAGCCATTTGGCCAAGCATTGCATATTCATCTTGGATTCTGCACCAAAAATCATTAAGAGGCGTCGTTTTGAACAATGACTCCATACTTGTGTCTGATGACATTTCTAAAAGAGATTCATATATCTCATTTGACATGTTTTCAGGCTTTTCCAAGTTGGGTAAAAAAGGATTATGAATCCAGGAGTTCACTTTAATTTTTGTATTGTGTTCTTCGGGAAAATACTTTTCAAAAGATGCGCGCATCGAACTGAGATATTGGACCAATTCTTCAAACACATTATCTTCAAACATTTCTGAGTCGTTTTCGCTAACAAACTCACTGAGTAACGTAAAACTTTCTATTTCTTTCTTACCAATGCAAATGATCCAAAAATCGAATTTTCTTTTAAAAGCAGTTATTTTATTATAGGCCTGAAACACTGTTGTCTGTTTACCTTGCAACGATAAATTTAATTCGTTAAGTTTTTGAAAGATATCCGCCATAAAAGACAATCGGAACAACCAAGTTTTATCATACAAACGGTCCTTCAAATTAAAAGAAGTATCTGCTGAAAAAAACATTTGTAACTCGGCTCTAAGTTCAAATAGCTTTGTTAAAGTTTTTCCCCGAGACAGCCATCGCACTTCTGTATGGAGCAGCAGTGTTATATGTTTGCTGCCATAATCTTCACACAATAATGAGAACAATCGGGATTGTAGTGGTCGTGATTTGATAAAATTAATTATTTTTACCGCTTCATCCATAACTAATTTTAGATTAGACGGCATTTGCTTCATCGCAAGTGCTTGTCTATGCAGAATACAATGACTGGAACTACAATTAGGCGCTTTATTTTTCATTCGTGACACTGCTCCTGCTGTTTTACCTGTCATCGCCTTGGCCCCATCTGTACAAATGTCAATGCAATTGTTCCAACTGAGATTATGTTCTTCAAAAAATATATTTATTTTATTAAAAATTTCTTCCCCGGTAGTGTTTGTGAGCAGCGATGAACACATAAGAATGTCTTCTTCAAAAGAACTTTTATATGGATATCTCACAATAACCAGCAGGATAGCCAAACCAGCGACATCAGTCGACTCGTCCATTTGCAAAGCGAATCGTGTATTTTGTAGACGTGTAACTAGTTCTTGTTTGACGTAGCTTGCCAGATCATGGATTCGTCGTGAAACAGTATCGTTTGATAGCGGAACAGTAGAAAGATGCTTTGCAGATTTTTCATCAAGCATACATTTTGTTATGTCTAATACACATGGTTTTATTAATTTCTCAGCGATAGTGTGCGCTTCACCTGCTTGTGCAATGCGATAGCTAACTAAATATGATGCCTCCGTGGCCTTTTCGTTGGTAGTTTGTGTTACATGCATCATATTTTTTTGACTTTCTAATAACTGATCTTTTTTGCGAACAAAAAATTCTTTATTCTTGTCTTTAGTCTCGGGGTGTACGGTTTCTAAATGTCGACGCAATTTGGCAGGTGCCATGGAACTATTAGGAAGCAGTTTACTACAGAGCATGCAGAGAGGTGAGCCGTTGGAATCAACAAATCCGAAACTGATATAAGATTCATCATACTTCCTTTTTTTCGTCTTTGAAACCGTCAAGCTTGACGTCGTCGCACTCGTGGCATCATCTTCTGGATCGGTGATTGCTAAATTCTCCGCGCGCATTGCTTTTGAACATTCAGCGTCATTAGAAGATGTTGTTGGAACACGTTTAACACCTTTAAGCCAACGTTCCATTCTTCTTTATTTATAATGTTACAAGTCAGGATAGTGGGGTTTAAATAATGCACAATCGTTACTGCGTATAAGAGACTAAATTTAGAACCTACAGGGAAGAAATGTATAAAACTGAGACAACAGAATACAGCAGGCAGTCAAACAATGGACACTAGTTTCTCGCTAGCGAGCTTGTAAGTAGGTAGTAACTTATCGCTCCGAACGCTAATCATCAACTGACGACCCCAACGCGCGATCGCCGCTTTTATACTTAGTCCTAGACTCGATCTCAAATATTCTCGAAAATACTCGAGTCGGCACCTTTCATAAACAAAAAGCAAAAATAAAAACAGAAATTTAAAAATATCGTTGTAAACAATATCGACTTTATCCTTTGAAGTTAGAGACGAAAGTCGCTTGTTGACAACTATAGCGTCTAATTCAGAGGCGGCTTTTATCAAAGAGACTGAGCGCTTACAAGTATACTACCCGCTCGTTTTAAGTTTGCCGCTGGCGATAGGTATGAGTGTATGACGTTCGAAATTTTTTATTTAATTGTAACAATAAAAATTGTGTACGTTAGATATTTGGGTAAAACTATGACACATTATAAGTTTTGTTGTCACGTGGGGGAGGGTACGCGCATTCCACAGACCGGCAAACTTAGAGCGAACGCGTTGTACAAGTATAAAATTGTTGAGACCAAACTTATGAGATAATAGCAGACCGCGCGAACTTCGTATCGCCTAAAAAAGGTAAAAAAAATCCACTCATGACCCCGCGCAACATATTTGTCTTAGAAATTGAATACTTAAATTTTGTACACGGTGAATATCTTTTGAATTAAATGTCCAAATGTGATCATTCAAAAAGTTCTAGAAAGGCCTTAAATTTATCTTTTTAATGAAGCAAATTATTTTGTGGAGAGTTAATACCAAGGTACAAAAAAAGAATTTGAAAAACGACATCATTTTAATTAATTTTAAAAAATCAAAAAACCCTTATTGTGCGATAAGATAGATATATGCTCTCGCGACCTTTTTCGTAGACAATTATCGCTCTATAAAAGTGTAGTACATTGTTTGGTCTGTACTCAATAGTTTTCGCAGCGTTCGCAATGTAAGGGTCACGTACTTACACCTTGGGTTACATTATTGGTTTTATAGTAGGGATCCCTAATTTATTTGAAAATATAATATAGCCTAAAACCTTCCTCGATAAATGGACTATACGCCATTAAAAGAATTTTTGAAATCGGACTGGTGGCTTCTGAGATTACCTCGTTCAAACAAACAAACAAACAAACTTTTCCGCTTTATAATATAAGTATAGATTGTACCAGCTAATGTAACACAAGCTTATACAAATACAAATAAATAATTAAATAACATTCATAGCGCGGCCGCGGAGTCCGCACAGCCGCGGAGCGACCAGAGAGAGGTGTTTTGATTTTTTTATTTCTAAATTCTTGCGGAACCCCGACAGAGGTATCACGGAACCCTAGGGTTCCGCGGAACACACTTAGAGTATAGCTGCCATAGACCACATACACACACTACGCCAAATTATACAAAAGACCGAGGAGTATAATCAGCCTTTGTGCCTGGCGTTTGTGGACTATGAGAAAGCCTTCGATTCCGTCGAAACTTGGGCAGTGCTGCAGTCCCTCCAGAGATGCCAAATTGACTATCGGTATATCGAAGTGCTGCAGTGTTTGTATAGAAACGCCACTATGTCAGTCCGGATTGGGTCTGGGAGTACGAATCCCATTCCATTGCAGAAAGGTGTCAGACAAGGGGACGTAATTTCCCCGAAGCTGTTCACCGCTGTATTGGAGGACATATTCAAGCTCTTGGATTGCTCTGGACTAGGCATCAACATCAATGGCGAATACATCACTCACCTTCGATTTGCCGACGATATCGTGGTCATGGCAGAGTCTCTGGAGGACCTTGGTACAATGCTCAAGGATCTCAGCAGATTTTCCCAACAAGTAGGTCTCAGAATGAACATGGACAAAACCAAAGTAATGTTCAATGCCCATATCATTCCAGTACCGGTTACTGTTGGCGATGCGATCCTCGAAGTTGTCGACCACTATGTTTACCTAGGACAAACAGTCCAGCTAGGTAGAGCCAACTTCGAGAAAGAGATAAACCGACGGATTCAACTCGGTTGGGCAGCGTTCGGGAAACTAAGGGAAATCTTCTCGTCCAAAATCCCACAGTGCCTTAAGTCTAAGGTCTATGACCAATGTGTGTTACCAGTGATGACATATGGAGCTGAGACGTGGTCTCTAAATGTTGGCCTCATAACGAAGCTCAAGGTGGCTCAGCGTGCTATGGAACGGGCTATGCTCGGAATCTCTCTGCGAGATAAGATCCGCAATACGGAGATTCGCAAGAGATCTGGCGTGACCGACATAGTCCGTAAGGTTATCACGCTGAAGTGGAGATGGGCTGGCCACATCGCTCGACGAACCGATCACCGCTGGGGTAGAAAGGTTCTCGAGTGGCGACCACGAACTGGTCGACGCGGATTAGGCCGTCCCCCTACTAGGTGGACAGACGACCTTGTGAAATCCGCGGGAGGCCGATGGATGCAGGTTGCACAGGACCGGCAGTTGTGGCGCTCAATGGGGGAGGCCTACCTCCAGCAGTGGACTTCTAAAGGATGATGATGAAAAGTATTTTAATTTATATCAATAAATAATATATTATTTATAGTTATAGTTAACCTAGTTAGGATAGTTAACCTCAAATATATCGGAGCACTTGAAAAAGTATATAAGCACAATTTTTTTCACTAATATTCACAAATAGTAAGTATCAAAATATTCAATTTAAATCACTACTGAATATAATTTATTAGCACATATATAATTCGCACTTGTATGAAACTAAAACACTGTGAATGTATAAACTAGAAACATGTTGATAAATATTATAAATATGAAAACAGTGATCAGAGGTGACGAGCGTACCAACATGCGCGACTAATATCGAGGTTCAATTTCTATTTTGTTGTTAGCTTTTTTTTCGAGACTTAATGAGCGGTTAAGCAGACAACTTCATACTGTTAATTTTGTGTCACAGATGCGCGCGCATCTTAAGCGGTTAAGCAGCCAACTTCATACTGTTAATTTTGTGTCACAGATGCGCGCGCATCTTAAAATTTCACTCTCATCATTTTTTCATAACGCGCCTAACGTATAACTTCAAAAAAAACTCTTCCGTTCTACACCAGTGTTTTTCAATCTGTCGGTCGGGACTCGCTTCTGAGGGTCACCGTCCGTGTGATGAATATTAACGTCGCGACCGACTGATGGTCACAGGTTCCGTTCCTCATTCCATTGCATAATTATTTTCATCAATAATTTTGTGTCCATCTCTGCGTAAGCGGCCCGTACGCATATCTCGTTCGTCAAACTCGGTTCGCGGCATCGTTATCTTTAATAGAGGACACTTGCAGCCGCGGAGCGGGGAGAGGAGTCGCCGCCGCCGCCGGATCCTCGCTCGGGGGCCGAGCTGCCGGGCCACGTGCAGTATCTGCTGGTGGGCGCCGGCACCGCGTCGTTCGCGGCCATGCGCGCCATCCGCGCCGCGCGGCCCGACGCGCAGGTGCTGCTGGTGGGCGAGGAGCCCGAGCTGCCCTACATGCGGCCGCCGCTCAGCAAGGAGCTGTGGCGCGAGCCCGAGCTGGCCGAGCGCGCGCGGAGCCCCGACTCGCTCACGTTCCGCCAGTGGAACGGCCGCCGCCGCACGCTGACCTACGAGCCGGCCGCCTTCTACGTGCCCGCAGAGCGCCTGGCGCGCGGCGAGGGCGGCGCGGCCGTGGCGCGCGGCTGGCGCGTGGAGCGGCTGGACGTGGCGGGGCGCGCGGCCGAGCTGCGCGCGGTGGGCGCGGTGGGCGCGGTGGGCGCGGCGGGCGCGCCCGGGCCCGGCGCGCGCGTCACCTACGACAAGGTGCTGCTGGCGCCCGGGCTGCGCGCGCGCCGCCTGCCCGCGCTGCGCCCGGCGCGCGACGCGGGCCGCGCGCTGGCCGTGCGCGGCGTGCGCGACGCGGCGCGCCTGGCGCGCGAGCT
This sequence comes from Euproctis similis, assembly GCA_905147225.2. Taxonomy (NCBI): domain Eukaryota; kingdom Metazoa; phylum Arthropoda; class Insecta; order Lepidoptera; family Erebidae; genus Euproctis; species Euproctis similis. Next base: position 212,591 of record LR990109.1, on the reverse strand, counting down.
GCAGCGCCCCGAGGTGCGGCGCGTGGCCGTGCTGGGCGGCGGCTTCCTCGCCGCCGAGCTGAGCGTCGCGCTCGCCGACACCCGTACGTACCGCGCGTCTCCCCTCCCCTCGCCCTCCTCGCCCTCCCCGCCCTCCCCGCACCGCCTCTGAAACCGTAACCGTGCCGCAGTGCGCGAGTCGGGGCGCCGGGTGACGCAGGTGTTCCGCGAGGAGGCGCCGCTGGCCGCCGTGCTGCCGCAGCACCTGGCGCAGGACGCCGCGCGCACGCTGGCCGACGCCGGCGTGGAGCTGCTGCCGCGAGGTACGTGCGCGAGCGCCCGCTCCCTCCTCCCGGGGGATAGCCCGCGCGAGTTGACCGTGTGCGTGTGCGCAGCCGAGGTGGTGTCGAGCGCGGTGGAGGCGGACGGCGCGGTGCGGCTGCGGCTGGCGAGCGGCGCCGAGCTGGCGGCCGACCTGGTGCTGGAGTGCGTGGGCGCCGAGCCGGACGCGGAGCTGGCGCGGCGCTCGCAGCTGGAGACGCACGCGGAGCTGGGCGGGCTGCTGGTGAACGCGGAGCTGCAGGCGCGCGCCGACGTGTTCGCGGCGGGCGACGCGGCGTGCTTCTACGACGTGGCGCTGGGCCGGCGGCGCGTGGAGCACCACGACCACGCCGTGGTGTCGGGCCGCCTGGCCGGCGAGAACATGGCGGCGCAGCCCCCGGCCCGGCCGCGCCCCTACACGCACCAGAGCATGTTCTGGAGCGACCTGGGCCCGCAGCTCGGCTTCGAGGCCGTTGGCATCGTCGACTCGAGCCTGCCCACCGTGAGCGTGTTCTCGGCGGAGGCCGTCGCGCCCGCCGCTGCCTCGCTGCGGGCGGAGGAGGGGGCGGGACCGTTGCTGCAGGCCGAAGCGGACGCGGGGCCGCAGACCGAGGCGAGGGCGGGAGCCGAGCCGCAGCAGGACGCGGTGGCGGGAGCCGCTTTGAAGCAGGAAGCGGCCGGCCCGCGGCGCTACGAACGCGGCGTGGTGTTCTACCTGCGCGAGAAGCGCGTGGTGGGCGTGCTGCTGTGGAACCTGTTCAACAAGATGCATGTGGCGCGCCAGGTGAGCTTCGCGGACCGCTCTTTGCTGATATACCCGAGTTAGCCGTAGTTACCGTGACGGATGTGATACTGTAATAATGCGTCTCCAACATCTTTATTTCGAATATAATGTGCGTGTCGCAGGTGCTGGCCCAAGGCGACTTCGATGACCTGTTCGAGGTGGGCAAACTGTTCGCGCTCCACGAGGACGAGTGACACTTTCCGTCTACGTGAAATGAAAACTGACGCATTTATTATGTTGTACATATATTTATGAAATATGAACAGTAAAAACATTTAGGTAATATGTCTTGGTGTTTTTATTTATTTTCTTTTCCTCAGGATAATAAGTGAGATATGATGTTCACCTGATTTTTATAACTCTAAACTTACGGTGTCAGATCCTTAATTTTAAATTTAAACTTACGAAGGCCATATCGGTGGGATTTCGTGATAGCGGACGTCAAACAGGCCATATTAGGGGCTGATTTTTTGTGTCACCATAAGCTTCTGGTTGACGTCAACGCACGAAAACTTATCGATCAGGTCACAGATTTGAACATTGTAACATCTATTGTAAATATAAGCGAACCTTCTGTACTGACGGTTAGCATTGACCACCCCTATCACAAACTTTTATCTAAATATCCGAATTTAACTAAACCTACCGACTACAGTACAACATTACATTGAAACAACTGGTCCGCCGGTTTTTGCCAGGGCTAGGTCGCTTCCACCTGCTAGGTACAAAAGCGTTAAGGAAGAATTTCAAAAAATGTTTGAGTTAGGTATATGTCGTCCTTCAAAAAGTGCTTGGTCAAGTCCTTTACACATTGTAGAGAAGAAAAACGGCGATATTAGGCAGCCAATTTTAATAGCTCAGCCGAACACTAGGCCATCGAGCGGGCCTTAGGCGAGATCGCCGGCGATATTACGCCTCAAGTATTCACCGCCGCAATCGCCAACAAGGTGTACGAAAACACACCTCGAACACACACAGCCGCGGTCGCCGACAGGATGTACGACACCTCACTTCAACTACATACATCCGCAGTCGCAGCGCAACACGTTCCGCCACGGCCGTACATGACGCCGCATTAGCATATAGTTCGAGCTTCCAATAAGATTTCGGCGCCCAACTTATCTACTCCCATAGGCGCTTCTTATCGGAACATTGATAACGCAAACATCATCGTAGGAACAACTGTCTACCATCAACTCCTCGCAAAATTCCCGTCCATCATCAAGCCAACCTGTAACATCAACAACTCCAAACACCACTCCTCAGATACGCACCACTCGAGGCCCCCCTGTTGCCTGTGTAGCGCAACCCCTGCCACCTGAAAAATTGAAAATCGCCAAGAAAAAGTTTGATGAGCAACTCCATGAAGGAATCATACGCCCTAGCGACAGCCCTTGGGCCTCACCACTGTATATGGTACCAAAGAGTCTGGAGAGTGGCAACCTTGCGGTAACTATAGAGCACTCAACGTGCGCATGGTGCCCGTCCGCTACCGCCTCCGCCACATCGAAGACTTCAGCATGTCTCTCCAAGGTGCTACAACCTTTAGCAGAGTCGTCCTTATCAATGCTTTCTATCAGCTTCCTGTACAAAAAGAAGACTGCAGTCATCACACCTTTCGGGCTCTTCGAGTTCGTACAATGCCGTTCGGGCTCCGCAACGCAGGTATCCAAACCTTTCAACGTTTTATTGATGAAGGCACCAGATCTACCCTTCACGTTTCCCTATCTCGATGACATTCTGGTGGCCTCGTCGACGAATCCCAGCACCTGGAGCACCTCAGCAGCCTGTTCCAAAGACTTGAATCCTACGGCGTCATTATAAACCAGGAAAAACAATTATTTGGCCAGCCGGAAGTCGAGTTTTTGGGGCACAAAGTCTCCTCAACCGGCATTGGATTGGAACTATTTAAATAATTACAACTGCCATTGTTTCAGTTGTCGTGTGGATGTCACGTACTGAAAAATATATATTCCTAATAAAGGAATTGAACTGAGAGTATGTAGTGCTAATTTTACTTATACCAACAGTGGTTATGGGCTATATTTTACGGTAAATAAAACAAAAAGATGAGTACTGCGACGCTACATTTACCACAACTTCGTGGTGATAATTATTCCTCATGGAAATATAGAGTGAGAGCAATTCTTGAAGAAAAGCAAGTGCTAGATGTGGTAGAACTAGATCATGCATTTATAAAAAGGATGAAGCTAATAGGAAGAATAATGCAATTGCAAAATCAATAATTATACAATGTATTACTGACAAACATTTACATCATATACAAGATTGTGTAACGGCTAAAGAAATGTTCGAGAAGCTTGATAATATTTTTCAAAGAAAACCTGTCTTTACAAAATCAAGTTTACGAAGAAAGCTATTATCGCTAAAACTAAGAAAAGAGCAAAAGCTAGAAGATCATCTACAAAAATTTGATCAGATTATAAGAGAGAAAACATAGATTCCAAAATTAATTAAGAGGATAAAATTTGCCATTTATTATCATTGAACGACGATTATCAATACGTTATTACAGCGATTGAAACATTAAATACAGAAATTAATCTAGATTTTGTAAAATCCAGACTATTAAACGAAGAATTAAAAATTAAAAACAAAAACGAATTTCAGTCAACAGGAAGAAATGTCATTTAAAGCTAATGAAAGATTTTATAACAGCGGCAACAATAAAAGATTTAATAGAGGAAACAGAGGAAGAAGATTCAATCTTTATTATAGAGGAAGAGGACGTAATAATGAAGAAAAGTCTTATAATTTAATTGCATTACAAGCAACATAGAATGATATTGAAAATTCCACTCAATTTATTTTAGATTCGGGTGTATCTTTTCACATGGTGTCATTGAAATTTGAAAATAGAATGACAAACGTTACAAAATTAGATAAACCAATAGAAATTTATATTGCGAATGGAGAAAAGTTATTTGCTAATAGAAAAGAATATTCACAGGAATAAGTTATAAAAATACAATTAATATTGAAGCAATATAATTGCTTCAATTATATAATTAAAAACCTAACACATAATTTACTCTCGGTTATTGAAATTACGAAGAAATGATATAATGTACAATTTACGAAAGAAAATGTATTTATTAAAAAGAACGGAAGATACATCAAAGGGCCAGTCGCGAGTAAGCCGTTGTACAGGATACGCGCACAATTTTCGCTGCGAATTTACTTTTATTATTCTTTGTAAGTAGTTATTTTCTAATATGGAGGATAGTAAGGATGAAGATGAGTTAAGTGATTCGGAGTTCTTAAATAAAGCAGAACAAGAACTACAAGAAACTAGTGGAAATATGGATTTATGTGGAGATAAGTTGACCGATAAAATTGTCCCAAAGAGAAAGCAGAGGGAAGATGAAGGGAGCAGTGTTGAGGGTTTAAATAGTGATGAGTCGAATTTTATTACTGTGACCCGAAGAAAGGCAAAACGATTGATAAGAAGTGATTCGACAGATGTACAAATAAATAGGAGGGTAGATTTGGAAAAAAAATATGACGAGTTGGAACTTTGTGAAAAGTTTGAAGTTAGCGTAACCGCGGTGGAAGTTTTACCCAAACAGATTGCGATGGCTAAATTGATGAGATCTCAAGATATTACTGGAGTGGATAGTGTTAACTATAAATATAGAAACAAAATGATAATCACGTTTTTGAATAAAAAAGATGCCCTTAAATGTTTGGAATGTGAAAAATTTAAAGAGTTGGGATTCCGTACTCAGTTTACACATGAGTTAAGTGGTATTCATGGGGTGGTGAAAGGTATTGACCTGGATCTGAGTGATGACGATCCGCTCTAAATAATTCAAAGTGATGTTACGATTTTAAGCTTAAAGAGAATTAATAGAATAAACACAGAAGGTTCTTGGGTTCCGAGAGAAGCTATTAAAATTTGCTTTAAGGGAAATAGACTGCCGCAGTATATATATGCTTATGAATGCCGTGTTAAGGTAGATGCTTATATTTTCCCCGTAACACAATGCACAGCTTGTTGGAAGTTCGGCCATATTAAAAAATTTTGCTCTGGTAAAAATAATCTATGCCCCAAGTTTGGTAGTACTGATCATGCTAATTGTGATATTCAAGCAATTAAATGTTTAAATTGTAAAGGGAATCACTTTGTTCTGGCGAAGACATGTCCTTTTTTTGTAAGAGAAAAAGAGATAAGGAATATAATGAGTAAAAAGCAATTAACATATTGAAAAGCCCTACAGTTCTATACAGAAACGAGAAACTACGATAACGCCAATGAAAATAAAATAGCACCAGCAAACGCTAACCTTGCGGATACTATGAAAAATAAAACCTACAGCGATGTACTTAGCAGACCCTCGGTGCAGTATCGAGCAGAAAAGAATGGAGGATTAAGAGAGGTAATGGCAGAAGGTTCTGACAGAGAATCTATAATTTTAAGTGGACACAATAAAAAGAAGAAAAAAGGTAATATATCTAGAAAAGAAGATTTAGAAGACATGGTTAAAGAAGCAAATATGGAAGTTCAGTATCAGGATTCCCAGAGTACAGAAGAACACACTAGACGAGAGGAACATCTGACAGATAAGTTTGACTTCATGAGATTTTGGTATAAAATAAAAAGAATTATTGTGTCTGATGAGAATTTGAAAGAAAAGGTAATATTAGTCATTAGAATAATATGGGACGAGTTAAAAACCTATGTTATTAGTAAGTTTTTCAAAGGAAATTTATTTAATATTTTTGATTCTTGTAATGGCTAATACAGTCAGTCATATTAGACTTAATATAGTACAGTGGAATGCTCAAAGCTTATGGCCAAAAGTAATATCGTTCACAGATTTTTTAATACGAGAGACTATTCACATAGCAATTGTCAGTGAAACGTGGCTAGAGACTGAATCAAATATACACATTGGTAGTTATAACATTTATAGACAGGATCGTGTTGACTCATATGGGGGAGTGGCGATTATTGTGCATAAGTCGATTCAGTCCTATGTGGTACCTATTAGGATCAATAATAACAGTATAGAGTTAATATGTGTAAGATTAATTCATTGTAAAGACCTAAAATATGAAGTATCTGTATATTGTCCATCTAGTGTACATACACAATGTTCAGATTGGGATGAAATTTTCTCTCAATTTTCGGTTAAAACTTTGATAGCTGGGGATTTTAATGGGCACCACACTAATTGGTCAGTTAAAACAGATGTGAGAGGTACTCAAATGATGGATTGTTCATTAGAGGTCATATCTCTTAATAATGGCGATTTTACTAGGGTTAAATTGATAAATGGAAACATACAACAAACTTCATCAGATGTTTCGTTTGTTTCATCTGATGTGGCTTTAAATTTTTGTTGGCAAGTATATAATGAAAACTTAGGTAGTGACCACCTTATGATTAGGATGTCCCTGAATATCATAGATGACTTCAAATGCATAAAAAAACGCAATTTTAAACGGGCTGACTGGAGAAAGTATTCACGAAGTATATCCGAGAACCCTGTCTTTTTAAATCATAATTGTAGTAATATGAATATTCAGGACATGTACAACAGTTTTGTATCATCAATTAATGCTGCTGCAGACAGTCACATACCTTTTATTAAACTTTGTAATAAGCCTGACCAAAAGTTCAAACCGAAGGAATATTGGAGCCCTGAACTATCTCAGCTAGTCGCTCAAAGAAGATTAGCTTTATCTAATTTCAGACGAAACCCTACCCCTGACAATCTTACTAAGTCAGAAAATATCACAAAAAAATCATAAATGTTAATTCGTAAAGCAAAATCAGACAGTTGGCATAAGTTTTGCAATTCATTTGATAAAAAAATTTCGGCTTCTGATATGTGGCGACGTATGAAATGGATAAAAGGACATAAACAATCTAAGTCGTACCATTCCATTGGTAAATCAAGGGACTTATTACAGTCGCTTACTGCAGATTACGTGTCTAATTTGGAACCAATTTTTTCATCTACAAATGAACGGTTAGAATCAGAACTTTCTATCCAAGAGTTGGAAAGAGTACTTAAAAAAAAAGATTCTTCACCGGGTGAAGAATCTATCTTTAGTTAGAAGTCGAATTGACTATGCATCGTTTTTATATGATATTAGTGCTAAAAGCCATCTTTGTAAACTTGATAAAATTCAGAATCAGGCTTTGAGAATAACTGGGGGATTTATAAGAAGTTCTCCAATCCACGTCATGGAGGCAGAGTTGCATATCGAGCCATTGTTTTTAAGAAGACAGTACCTAGCCTATAAATATTTATTAAAGATTAACCCTCGGTCTACTAATGTGATTACTGATTTGGTTATCGAAATGGGTGATATACATCAAAATAGCAATCGGGCCAATAAGAAAAAACCATTACTTTCGCGGATATTTGAAGATATAAAACAAATTCAATGTTCTTCTGAAGATATCCTTAAATGTTTAGCTTTGATTTCTGGTTATCGGCGATTGATTTTCATAAATGCTTAGTCAGTAATTTGGAAAACATAAAAGGAGCTAAGTCTTGTTATGAGTAGGACTGTTGATAAAATATCGATATATCGATATTTTTCCTTAAAAATATCGATATTTTCACGCCGATATTTTTTTCACGATATATCGATAGTTCGATATTGAAATGTACATATCGACTTTCGATATTTTTATGAAAATATTTTTTTTTGGACACAATAACTTAAATTATGTCATCATCGCAAACTTAAGGTTGTCTGGAAGAGATCGCAACATGCGATAAGACCGCCTTTTGTACTTGATCGACATTTACTATGTACTAATTACTTCAATGTAATGTATAAAAATTGCGTACAATAAAGCGTATTCTAGTCTAATCTTAATATACTGTATTTAAAAAACTAATAAATAATCGTCAAGTCCATAAGCAATGACAAACAGCTCCCCTTTACGAGTTCAAGCTAATTCTTGGCAATGAAAAAATTTTGCATCAAATTATAACTGATTAGTGTTTAAAGGTATCGCGTATTTTTTTTTTTTTTTGCTTAAAGACACTTTCACAGGGACCCGCAGGGCTTATGGAAAACTCTTTGAACAACACCCTCTTTCTATTAATAGACGTAACATATGAATTTTCTGTACATGCATTTTTAGGAGTATGTCTTTTTATATGTACCTACATAATTGATTAGTATCTATAATTTTAATTTCCCTAAATTATCTTATGTTATGTCATAAATACATAGTGAAACAATTGTCAATGAATGTGTTAAGCCACTGTTAACTATAACAACGATATAATTTACGTTAATATTTACGTTTATATGTTTGCTGGACGCAGCTGCGGCAAAAAAAAAATCTATTATATATGCATGTATTTTAAGAAATTATATTCCAGTAGTGTTTTTTGCACTTTGTCGTGAAAAATTATCAAAGATGTGGAAATGCAACAAATTTAGCAACCCATTTGAAAAGGAAATCCATCATGCATTTGCAAAACTATCCATCAGAGTAAGTATAAATACTAAGAAAATAATCACGAAAAATGCAGAAGGAAACTATCATGAGTCAGTCGTATAGTTACTACCATCAAAATCAAATATTGACCTTACTGACAACAATACCGAAAACTAAATACATTATTATTATTAATTAAGGTGGCTTTGGCTTTGGTGGCGAGGGCGGTCATTCTGTCAGACAGCATATCCGCATCCCCGGTGGATCTGCGCTTGGGGGGAAAATTTGGGCTGGCCATATTGGCGGACTGTCAGTCGGTCTGTACTTCTAACTATGGGTCTTGTATAGACTTAAATTGTATAGTGTATACTGCAAGTGGTTTGTCAAGTGTATACACAAGTACAGATTTCAGAATCACAATAGGTAATAATTAAATATGGTCAGATAAAAATTTTCACTGTGGGTGTAAAAGGCCCAACAGTGGTCAATACACAATAATAAAATAAAAAAATAAAAAAAATATTTGGCAATAAAATAATTCCAATTATAGTTCGGACAACACAAACAAAAAACTTTGGTCAACAATTTAATTATTTTACAGGGAGGCGGCCCCCGAAGCACTGTAACAGGCAACCGGACTCGATGCGAGCAGGAAAGGTGAGGAAATGTGGTTTTATAAATTTAATATTTAATTTTGTATGCCGGTCTGAGGTGGCACAAGATGGTCAATTGTCAGGACAATTACCAATTGTTACCACCTATCAACCAGCAAAAATTCCGAAAAAATAAATAAAATAGAAAAATTTTGGGGAGGGGGAGTGGGGGGGATAGGGTCCAAAAGGATCCCAAAGGATGCTCTGGAGCGTGCCAAGTACCCCAGAGAAAACCGCGTCCCTGTAGCCTTAATACTAAGGGAGCTATGGCCGTTTGGAATTTTCCAAGATGGCCGCCGCTTTTTATTAACCCTCGGATATCTCGGGATCTACAAGTCGCAGAGTAGTCGAGTTTGGACTCCCCTGGTTCGGAATCGTGTGCTTTATACAAATCTGGTGGAAACTAAGGTCCAAAAATTTTAACCCCAAAACTTGAAAAAGCTAGACGCACTCGATTCCGAAGGGCCCACCCTGCTTACCAGTGGAAACCGCACCACTCTACGACGAATATCTCCAGAGATATGACCCCTTGAAAATTTTCAAGATGGCCGCCACTCCAACTTTAACCTAGAATATCTCAGGCCCCAGTGGTCGCAGACTGGTCGTGTTTGGTCTCTCCTGAATGTGCTCGGTCTTGTCAGTCTGTCTCCGTCAAAATTTAGGCCAAAAAAGTTGACTGCCCCAATTTCGGAAAAACCCCCGGGATGAGGTAGAATAGTATCCCCTATTATCCCCAGAGAAAACCGCAACGCCCTACGACCAATAGCACCGGAGATATTCACTGCCAAAAATTTAGGTAAAAATACCAAGATGGCCGCCGGTCGCGTGAATTACGCCTATCTCAGCCGCCACTTGTGCTAGAGTACCCAAGTTTGGGTTCTAGGAAAAGGTCTAGAGGTATACAAGAATAATAAATAATCAGAATTAAAAATAATTAAATAATTAAAGAATTAAATAGAAAAAATGGATTATTAAAAAAGTATTAACATTAAAAATTTGGTCAGTACCTCTAAAATTGTGTAAAATCGTGTTCTAACTATACAAATAGTGTCTACTGTAGAAAAATAAAATTTGAAAAAGTTATTAAAGAAATAAATTTTTGGCAGTTTATACTTAATAATAATAAAAGTATTAGCCAGAAAATTCTAAAAACTAATAGTTTCACTTCTCCTCGCTAGCGCGCAGCAGGATGCAGCTTAAAAAGTATATGTCACCGATCGCTTTTCAGAGTTATTAAGGTTCAAAGTTTCGCTAGTTTATAATTTTTTACTCGGCGAGTATAATAGGAAAAAATATTTTTGAAGTGGAATATGTATAGACTCACTGAGTACTACTAGCTGTATTTTTTCCAGTTTTCGGAAACTGCTCCTTCACCGACCTCGTGGTTTTTTCGAAGTGATGCTAACGCGCCTCCTACTTCAGGCTCTTAACCCTCGGCAGCGCGCGATGTGTCCAGAGGTGGGGGCAAACAAGCCCCACAAGGTGGTAATTTTTCCTGGTTGATAACTCTTAACCACGATCAGTAAGGGTCGAAAAACTGAATTTTTAAACCAAAAACAACCTCAAAATTCGAGGTTTTTCACTTCTCCTACTTCAGACACAACACTTTTGAGCACTTTGAAGTTGTCACTTTATGCGTCTTAGCTAGGCGCAACTTTTGGTGTATAGCACAATATGATAGCACTCGTATATCCGGAGTTATAATTTTTTTTTTTTTGAAGTACGGAGCGACGTGAAAACGTGGTGTTTTCGGCGGCTGTCGGGCCAATACTGGTTAGGTTAGGTTAGGTTAGGTTAGGTTAGGTTGGGGGGGGAGCGCCGTCAGACCACCTCCACGAGCGCCCGGACGCTCCTTCCGGGCCGGTGCTCCCTGGGCGGGACCTGGCGGAGTTAATTCCGTCGGGTCTCGGCTGAGAGTCTGACACTTGTGGTGAAATCGTAATCCAGTCCGTGGGGCTGGGACGATGGCCGCCGCAAGGGGGCCGCGAGGAAGAAAACCTCTATAAAAAATCACTTTGTGGAGCTCCGCCTACCCTCTGCGTATCAGAGGGTAGAGTGTGACGCTACCGCGTAGGGTGGCAGTTTGCCACGGCTCAGGGCGACGGACCAGGGGTCGTGGACCCCCCCGTTCGGCCTGCAGCGTGTTTCGGGGTGCGGGCGACGGACCAGGGATTGTGAATCCCCCCGTTCGGCCCTACCGAAACGAAGGAGCGCGGGACAGGGCGTCGGTCAGGGGTTGTGAACCCCCCCGCTCGGCCTGTCTCGGTATTCGAGGAGGGAAGGGGCGACGGACCAGGGGTTGTAAACCCCCCCGCTCGGCCCTACCCGGGACGGTCTTCTGGAGAGGGGCGGTGGACCAGGGGTTGCTAACCCCCCCACTCGGTCCTCTCCGAGGAAGGCGCTCCGGGGCGACGGACCGTGGGTCGTAGACCCCGCCGCTCGGCCCGGCCCGCAACCCTCATTGAGAGGCGCGGGGGTCGTCGGACCGCGTGGAGTAAACCACTATAAAAAATCCGTGAATCCCAAGTTCTGATGCCCGGCGAGGGGATGCATGTTCGACGCGGAGGTCGGACCCGAGGGCATCACTTTAGGGGAGCTCACCCCTGGGCAGGAGGGAAAAAAGCCGAGGGAACTCCCCCTCGTTAATCAAAGTAAAATCATCATGGCATCTAGTAAAAACATAATTCCTCAGGTGGGTACCGGCGTAGCCGGAGAATCCCACCCTGGCGGAGTCCCGCCAGGCAGCCCCTTCGTATCTGAGGGGGGCACCTACTGCCATGCTGTCCTCACGGACAGCACTGCTGACACGGCCGACGCGACAAGCGTCACCACGCAAGGCCGTTTTTGGAAGGGTGGAGAGTCGGAGGGGGGAGAGCCCAGTTCGGGCAATTCCTGCTCCTCCTCTAAAGACCGGAGGGTAGAGGGTGAGAAAGGTGTCGTCTTGAAATTCAAGCGGCCGGACTCACCTCGACCCAAGCAGCAGGTCTCGACGGCGGACGGCGGCGGCGATAGCGACAGCGCTATGTCCGCCGTCTCCGCCGCCTCAGAGGCTTCAACTAGTAAGGGGGTACGACCTCGAAAGAGGAAGCCCAAGAGCCCCGTGGACACACGGGGTGCTAAGAAGCGGCCTACCGGCACTACAAACCTCGCTGACGAGGTGGAAGCGCCGAGTTCGGCGGAACTCGGCGCTGAAATCTTCGAGGTTTTGGCGAACATGGAGCGTACAGCTGAAAGGGCCAAGAGCTCCAAAGCTGACGTTGCCAGGGCGGTGCGCACGGGCATTGAGAGGCTCCGCGAGAGCGTCACGGAGATCTGCGCAAGGGCCGACACCCAGGACCGGGAGAACCTTAGCTTCCGGACCCAAATGTCGGAGTTGTCGGCCCGAGTGATAGAGGTGGCCCAGGAGAACGCGGAGCTCCGGGCCAAGATGGCTGAGATGTCGGCCAGGTTGGAGGCGCCTAAATCGCAGGCGGCGGGGACATCCCGGGGGGACTCTGTTCCCCCGGTGGCGCCGCCGCCTGTGAAAAAGAAAAAGGCTGGCGCAGAGAAGGCTGCTCCAGGCCCCGCGAAACCCGCGGGCGCTCCGCCGCGGCCGTCCGCCGTCCCCGACGGTGACCGGGTCAAGGCCCTTATGGCCATTGACTTCGCCCGGTTCCAGTCGGAGATGGCGGCGAAATACTACCCAGAAGTGGTGAAGAGTGGAAAAAACAAAAAAAAGAAGAAGAACAGGCAGGAGAAGCAGGCGGCTGCCGCGGAACGCGCGCGGGCGCCGCCGCCTCCGCCAGCGCCTGCAGCCGGGCCTGCGAAGGGAGCGGTAGCTAGCGGCGAGACCTGGGCGACGGTGGTGGGCCGCAAGGCCGCTGCCGCCGCCAGGAAGGCTCGCGCCGCCGCCGCCGCTCCTGCGCCGGCGCAGGGGAAGGCCAAGGCGAAGGCCAAACCTGCGGGGCTGCCTAGGCCCCCCAATACCGCCGCTGTGGTGGTGACGGTGCCTCCGGGCGTCGACACCACGCTCGCGGCGGTGATGGAGGTTGCCAAGAGCCGCATCAAACTTGCGGATCTTGGCATCTCGGGGGGGCTTAAGGTCCGAAGGGCGATGACCGGGGCTCTCATGCTCGAGATCCCCGGTCCGGACAGCTCCGCCAAGGCCGACGCCTTGGCCGACAAAATGAGGGTGGCCGTCGCCGACACGGGCGCGATTATCTCGCGCCCGTGTAAAATGGGCGACTTGAGGGTGATGGACCTGGACGAGTCCATCACCCCCGCGACCGTCGCCGCTGTGATCGCCGAGGCGGGCGGATGCGCCCCGACCGACGTAAAGGTCGGGGAGATCCGCTCCAGCCCGTCTCGGCTGGGCTCGGCCTGGGTCAGGTGCCCGCTCGGAGTCGCCAGGAAACTGGCGGCTCAGCGGCGGGTGCTGATCGGGTGGACCGCGGCGCGCGTCGAGGCGCTGGCAGCACGGCCTTTGCAGTGCTTCCGGTGCCTCGAAAAGGGGCACGTCCGCGCGAGGTGCCCCTGCGCCGTGGACAGGAGCGGGCGGTGCTACCGATGTGGCGTGGCAGGCCACATCGCGAGCGCCTGCACCGCGCCCGCTCCGCGCTGCCCGGTCTGCTCTGACCTGGGCTGCCGAGCGGATCACAGAATGGGGGGGAAGAAGTGTTCCCCCCCCAAGAGGAAGGCGGCGGCCGCGAGGCCACCCTCCCCTGCTAGGGGACAGGCGGGCGGATCAATGGAGGTCCAATAACGGACCTCCACGCTCGCTTCCTCCAGGGCAACCTGAACAACCGCCGCGCTGCGCAAGACCTGCTTGCGCAGACGGTGGTTGAACATTCGGTTGCCCTGGCGGTGGTCGCCGAGCCCCATCACGTCCCCGTCCACCCGCGATGGTTCGGGGACGACGCGGGCTTGGTGGCCGTTTATTGGGCAGAGGGGAGTTACTGCTCCCTCCTGTGGAAAGGTCCAGGCTACGTCGCCGTGGAGTGGGGATCCATGGTCGTAGTGGGCTGCTACGTCTCTCCGAACAGCGGCCTCGCCGCGTACGAGGCATACCTGGACGGGCTGGCGAACCGCCTTAGCGGTTGCGCCCCCCGTCCGGTATTCGTCCTGGGCGACTTCAACGCTCACTCGAGCGAGTGGGGTGACGCCCGGGACGACGTCAGAGGAGAGACGCTTCTGGAGTGGGCGGCAGGACTCGACCTCCGGTTGCTCAACCGGGGGTCGGTCAGCACCTTTGTGCGGTGGCAGGGGGAGTCGATCATCGATCTATCGTGGGCGACTCCCTCGGCCGCCGCCACGGTGACCGGATGGCGGGTGGCGGAGGAGGTGGTCAATTTATCCGACCACCGACACATCTTTTTGGATGTGTCGCTCCGCCGCCCGAGCCGCCCGCGCCAGACTAGCGGCCCTCCGCGGCGCTGGTCTCTCAAGCGGCTCGACCGGGACATGGTCGTGGCCGCCGCCAGCGTCGCGGACTGGACGGAGGGAGCGGTATCGCCTGATCCCGAGGCGCAAGCGGCCTGGCTGCGCGGCACGATGACGTCGATCTGCGACGCGTCGATGCCGCGAGTCGGGCCGCCCCGGCGGGGCTCCGTGTACTGGTGGAGCGAGGAGATCGAACGGCTGCAGAAGGCCGCCTTCGTCGCTCGCCGCCGGTACCTGAGAGCCCGGAAGAGAAGGCGAACCACGGTCGAGGAGGCTCTCAGAGTCAGACGGGAATACGGGGCCGCCGCGCACGCCGTATGCGTCGCCATCGCTGCGGCTCGCGAGCGGTCCTGGAACGAGCTCGTCGAGGGACTGGACAGGGACCCATGGGGACGCCCGTACAGGATGGTACTGGGCAAGCTGACCCCGTGGGTCCCTCCGTTGACGGAATCCCTGGACCCGGAAGTCGTGGGAAGAGTCGTAGACGCACTCTTCCCTAGGGTCCAGGGTGGTCCCTCGGTTCCTCCGTCACAGTCGGACCACACTCCGTGGTCCGACGAGCTGGAGGTGACGGAGGACGAGCTCGGGCGGGCCGTCGCACGGCTCGCCTCCCGCAGCGCCGCTCCCGGCCCGGACGGAGTTCCGGGCCGGGTCCTGGCGCTCGCTCTGGGAGTGTTAGGGAACAAGGCGAGGCGGCTGTTCACCAGCTGCCTCCGCCGCGGGGTGTTCCCCCTCGACTGGAAGTCGGCGAGACTGGTACTCATAAGGAAGGAGGGGAGGACCGGAGACGCTCCGTCGTCGTTCCGGCCGATATGCCTGCTGAACGAGGCGGGGAAACTCTTCGAAAGAGTTATCTCCGCCCGTATCAGCAGCCACCTGTCGCAGGTGGGCCCGGACATATCGGACTGTCAGTTCGGGTTCCGGCAGGGGCGCTCGACCATCGACGCGGTGCGTCGGGTGCGGGCCCTGTCGGAACCGGCAGTCCGATCGGGGGGGGTCGCGCTGGCGGTGTCGCTAGACATCGTCAACGCCTTCGGGACCCTCCCCTGGCCGGCCATCAGGGAGGCCCTCGAATACCACGAGGTGCCTCCCTACCTAAGGTCGGTCATCGGGGCCTACCTGCAGGAGAGACGGGTGGACTATGTCGACCGGAACGGGACGGAGCAAAGGAAGGAGGTGACGTGCGGGGTTCCGCAGGGGTCCGTGCTCGGGCCCCTGCTGTGGAACCTCGCCTATGATCCGGTCCTCCGCACCAGTCTGCCCCGTGGCGTGAGTGTCGTGTGCTACGCAGACGACACTCTGGTGGTCGCCACGGGGCCCGACTTCGAGCGTACGCTCAGGTTCGCCGAGCTGGGGGTGGCAATCGTCGTCAGACGGATCCGCGGGCTGGGCCTGGAGGTGGCGTCTCACAAAAGTGAGGCGCTATGGTTCCACCGCCTCACCAGAGGCAGGGAACCCCCGGCCTCGCGGATCCAAGTGGGTGACACGGCTGTCCCGGTGGGGCGGTACATGAAGTACCTCGGCCTCACCCTGGACAGCCGCTGGAGCTTCGAGGAGCACTTCGTACGGATGGTCCCCCGAGCGAGACGGGTGGCGGGCGCCTTACACCGCCTGCTGCCCAACCTCGGGGGACCGGGGGAGGGAGTTCGCCGCCTCTACGGTGGCGTCGTGCGGTCCGTGGCCCTGTATGGGGCCCCCGTCTGGTCGCGAGATCTCGCGGGGGCCTCCCGCTCCAGGGCTCTGCTGAGGAGCCTGGAGCGGATCATGGCCATACGGATCGTGCGGGGCTACCGTACAATCTCATACGAGGCGGCGACGGTCCTCGCGAGTTATCCCCCCTTCATCATCCTGGCCGAGATGTACGCAGCCGCGTACGATCTCGGCCGGGGAGGGGGGGACGCGCGGGGACACGAAGTGCGGAGGCGGGAGGCCTTCCGGCGGGTCCTGGGGGACTGGCGCGACGCGCTGGTCCTCCAGGGCGGTACGCGTTCGCGCGCCGTCGGGGCCGTCCTGCCCCACCTCGAGGCCTGGGTGCTCCGTAAATGGGGCACTGTCACCTACAGGTTGACTCAGATACTCACCGGGCACGGGTGCTTCGGTGAGTATCTGAGTCGAATAAAGCGTGAAGAGACGGCGAGATGCCATCATTGCGCATCCGACCTGGACTCGGCCCAGCACACGCTGGAGGTCTGCCCGGCCTGGGCGGCCGAGCGCCGAGTCCTGGTCGACGGGATCGGGCGAGACTTGTCCCCGCCGGCGTTGGTCGCGGCAATGCTGGCGGGCGAGGAGGAGTGGAGGGCTGTGGTCTCCTTCTGCGAAACAGTCATGCTCCAGAAGGAGGCCGCCGAGCGGGGTCGGGAGAGAGCCGATCCCGCTCGAAGGCGGCGGCGGCGAGCTCAGTGATCGCCGCCGCCGACGGGCCGCGAGGGCGCACACCCCGCGGGTGCGCCCGGGTCGCGGCCCGGGAAGGATGACCCCCCGGTGCGGCCGGGGAGGGTCGTCCGGGGCGCCGCCGGCCGCGCGCCTCTTTACAGCGCGCGGTCGGAGCCGCCCCGCCCGGGGGAGCCTCTCCAGGCTCCCCGAGGATGAGCACCCCCTCGTGACTGAGGGGGGGCGACGGCGGGGTGGACCAGAGGGGTTTATCCGAATCCTGGACCACCCCAACGCCGGAGGAAGGCCGCCGCGAGGTTTTAGTGGGTAACCCTAGGATCGGATCTCAGTTTACTGTTTTGGGAGTCCCACACTACCCCCTGCCGTCCCCAGGCGGGGGGTGTGCATAAAGCATTTCCTCGCGTAAAAAAAAAAAAAAAAAAAAAAAAAAAAAAAGGTTAGGTTGGGGGGCGCCGTCAGACCACCTCCACGTGTGCCCGGACGCTCCTTCCGGGCCGGTGCCCCCTGGGCAGGACCTGGCGGAGTAAATTCCGTCGGGTCCTGGCTGAGAGTCTGACACCAGTAGCATAATCGTAATCCAGTCCGTGGGGCTGGGACGATGGCCGCCGCAAGGGGGCCGCGAGGAAGAAAACCTCTATAAAAAATCACCTTGTGGAGCTCCGCCTACCCTCTGCGTATCAGAGGGTAGAGTGTGAAGCTACCGCGTAGGGTGGCAGCTTGCCACGGCTCAGGGCGACGGACCAGGGGTCGTGGACCCCCCCGTTCGGCCTGCAGCGTGTTTCGGGGTGGGGGCGACGGACCAGGGATTGTGAATCCCCCCGTTCGGCCCTACCGAAACGAAGGAGCGCGGGACAGGGCGTCGGTCAGGGGTTGTGAACCCCCCCGCTCGGCCTGTCCCGGTATTCGAGGAGGGAAGGGGCGACGGACCAGGGGTTGTGAACCCCCCCGCTCGGCCCTACCCGGGACGGTCTTCTGGAGAGGGGCGGTGGACCAGGGGTTGCTAACCCCCCCACTCGGTCCTCTCCGAGGAAGGCGCTCCGGGGCGACGGACCGTGGGTCGTAGACCCCGCCGCTCGGCCCGGCCCGCAACCCTCATTGAGAGGCGCGGGGGTCGTCGGACCGCGTGGAGTAAACCACTATAAAAAATCCGTGAATCCCAAGTTCTGATGCCCGGCGAGGGGATGCATGTTCGACGCGGAGGTCGGACCCGAGGGCATCACTTTAGGGGAGCTCACCCCTGGGCAGGAGGGAAAAAAGCCGAGGGAACTCCCCCTCGTTAATCAAAGTATTACAATCATGGCAACTAGAAAAAACATAATTCCTCAGGTGGGTACCGGCGTAGCCGGAGAATCCCACCCTGGCGGACTTCCGCCAGGCAGCCCCTCCGTATCTGAGGGGGGCACCTACTGCCATGCTGTCCTCACGGACAGCACTGCTGTTACGGCCGACGCGACAAGCGTCACCACGCAAGGCCGTTTTTGGAAGGGTGGAGAGTTGGAGGGGGGAGAGCCCAGTTCGGGCAATTCCCGCTCCTCCTCTAAAGACCGGAGGGAAGAGGGTGAGAAAGGTCTCGTCTTGAAATTCAAGCGGCCGGACTCACCTCGACCCAAGCAGCAGGTCTCGACGGCGGACGGCGGCGGCGATAGCGACAGCGCTATGTCCGCCGTCTCCGCCGCCTCAGAGGCCTCTACGAGCAAGGGGGTGCGACCTCGAAAGAGGAAGCCGAAGAGCCCTGTGGACTCGCGAGGCGCTAAGAAGAGGCCTACCAGCTCTGCTAACCTCGCTGACGAGGTGGAAGCGCCAAGTTCAGCGGAACTCGGCGCCGAGATATTCGAGGCGTTGGCAACTATGGAGCGCTGCGCCGAAAGAGCTAAAAGCTCAAAGGCGGACGTTGCCAAAGCGGTGCGCACCGGCATCGAGAGGCTTCGCGAGAACGTCGCGGAGATCTGCGCAAGGGCCGACACCCAGGACCGGGAGAATTTAAACTTCCGGACCCAAATGTCGGAGCTGTCGGCCCGAGTGATAGAGGTGGCCCGGGAGAACGCGGAGCTCCGGGCCAAGATGGCTGAGATGTCGACTAGGTTGGAGGCGCCTAAATCGCAGGCGGCGGGGACATCCCGGGGGGACTCTGTTCCTCCGGTGGCGCCGCCGCCTGCAAAAAAGAAGAAGGCTGGGGCAGAAAGGGCTGCTTTGGGCCCCGCGAAACCCGCGGACGCCCCGCCGCAGGCCTCCGCCGTCTCCGACGGAACCCGGGAAATGGCCCTTATGGCCAGAGAATTCGCCCGGTTCCAGTCGGAGATGGCGGCAAAGTACTTCCCCGACGCGGGGAAGAAGCCTCCCCTGAGGCACGAGCGGCCCGCCGCGGCAAATCCGCCGCCGCCGGGGCCGCAAGTGCCCCAGAGGGGAAAAAAGAAGAGCAAAAGGGAGAGGAAGGCGGCTGCCGCGGAGCGCTTGCGGGTGCAAGAGCCTCCGACTCCATCTGCTCCTGCAGCTGGAGCTGCGCTGGGTGCGGGAACTGGTGGCGAGACCTGGGCGACGGTGGTCGGCCGCAAGGCCGCTGCAGCCGCCAGGAGGGCTCGCGCCGCCGCCGCCGCTCCTGCACCGGCGCAGGGGAAGGCCAAGGCGAAGGCCAAACCTGCGGGGCTGCCGAAGCCCCCCAATACCGCCGCTGTGGTGGTGACGGTGCCTCCGGGCGTCGACACCACGCTCGCGGCGGTGATGGAGGTTGCCAAGAGCCGCATTAAACTTGCGGATCTTGGCATCCCGGGGGGGCTGAAGGTCCGGAGGGCGATGACCGGGGCTCTCATGCTCGAGATCCCCGGTCCGGACAGCTCCGCCAAGGCCGACGCCTTGGCCGACAAAATGAGGGTGGCCGTCGCCGACACGGGCGCGATTATCTCGCGCCCGTGTAAAATGGGCGACTTGAGGGTGATGGACTTGGACGAGTCCATCACCCCCGCGACCGTCGCCGCTGTGATCGCCGAGGCGGGTGGATGCGCCCCGACCGACGTAAAGGTCGGGGAGATCCGCTCCAGCCCGTCTCGGCTGGGCTCGGCCTGGGTCAGGTGCCCGCTCGGAGTCGCCAGGAAACTGGCGGCTCAGCGGCGGGTCCTGATCGGGTGGACCGCGGCGCGCGTCGAGGCGCTGGCAGCACGGCCTTTGCAGTGCTTCCGGTGCCTCGAAAAGGGGCACGTCCGCGCGAGGTGCCCCTGCGCCGTGGACAGGAGCGGGCGGTGCTACCGATGTGGCGTGGCAGGCCACATCGCGAGCGCCTGCACCGCGCCCGCTCCGCGCTGCCCGGTCTGCTCTGACCTGGGCTGCCGAGCGGATCACAGAATGGGGGGGAAGAAGTGTTCCCCCCCCAAGAGGAAGGCGGCGGCCGCGAGGCCACCCTCCCCTGTTAGGGGACAGGCGGGCGGGACTATGGAGGTCCAATAACGGACCTCCACGCCCGCTTCCTCCAGGGCAACCTCAACAACCGCCGCGCTGCGCAAGACCTGCTTGCGCAGACGGTGGTTGAACATTCGGTTGCCCTGGCGGTGGTCGCCGAGCCCCATCACGTCCCCGTCCACCCGCGATGGTTCGGGGACGACGCGGGCTCGGTGGCCGTTTACTGGGCAGAGGGGAGCTACTGCTCCCTCCTGTGGAAAGGTCCAGGCTACGTCGCCGTGGAGTGGGGATCCATGGTCGTAGTGGGCTGCTACGTCTCTCCGAACAGCGGCCTCGCCGCGTACGAGGCATACCTGGACGGGCTGGCGAACCGCCTTCGCGGTTGCGCCCCCCGTCCGGTATTCGTCCTGGGCGACTTCAACGCTCACTCGAGCGAGTGGGGTGACGCCCGGGACGACGTCAGAGGAGAGACGCTTCTGGAGTGGGCGGCAGGACTCGACCTCCGGTTGCTCAACCGGGGGTCGGTCAGCACCTTTGTGCGGTGGCAGGGGGAGTCGATCATCGATCTTTCGTGGGCGACTCCCTCGGCCGCCGCCATGGTGACCGGATGGCGGGTGGCGGAGGAGGTGGTCAACCTGTCTGACCACCGACACATCCTTTTGGATGTGTCGCTCCGCCGCCCAAGCCGCCCGCGCCAGACTAGCGGCCCTCCGCGGCGCTGGTCTCTCAAGCGGCTCGACCGGGACATGGTCGTGGCCGCCGCCAGCGTCGCGGACTGGACGGAGGGAGCGGGATCGCCCGATCCCGAGGCGCAAGCGGCCTGGCTGCGCGGCACGATGTCGTCGATCTGCGACGCGTCGATGCCGCGGGTCGGGCCGCCCCGGCGGGGCTCCGTGTACTGGTGGAGCGAGGAGATCGAGCGGCTGCAAAAGGCCGCCTTCGTCGCTCGCCGCCGGTACTTGAGAGCCCGGAAGAGAAGGCGAACCACGGTCGAGGAGGCTCTCAGAGCCAGACGGGAATACGGGGCCGCCGCGCACGCCGTATGCGTAGCCATCGCTGCGGCTCGCGAACGGTCCTGGAACGAGCTCGTCGAGGGACTGGACAGGGACCCATGGGGACGCCCGTACAGAATGGTACTGGGCAAGCTGACCCCGTGGGTCCCTCCGTTGACGGAATCCCTGGACCCGGAAGTCGTGGGAAGAGTCGTAGACGCACTCTTCCCTAGGGTCCAGGGCGGTCCCTCGGTTCCTCCGTCACAGTCGGACCACGCTCCGTGGTCCGACGAGCTGGAGGTGACGGAGGACGAGCTCGGGCGGGCCGTCGCACGGCTCGCCTCCCGCAGCGCCGCTCCCGGCCCGGACGGAGTTCCGGGTCGGGTCCTGGCGCTCGCTCTGGGAGTGTTAGGGAACAAGGCGAGGCGGCTGTTCACCAGCTGCCTCCGCCGCGGGGTGTTCACCCTCGACTGGAAGTCGGCAAGACTGGTGCTAATCAGGAAGGAAGGGAGGACCGGAGACGCTCCGTCGTCGTTCCGGCCGATATGCCTGCTGAACGAGGCGGGGAAACTCTTCGAAAGGGTTATCTCCGCCCGTATCAGCAGCCACCTGTCGCAGGTGGGCCCCGACATATCGGACTGCCAGTTCGGGTTCCGGCAGGGGCGCTCGACCATCGACGCGGTGCGTCGGGTGCGGGCCCTGTCGGAACCGGCAGTCCGATCGGGGGGGGTCGCGCTGGCGGTGTCGCTAGACATCGTCAACGCCTTCGGGACCCTCCCCTGGCCGGCCATCAGGGAGGCCCTCGAATACCACGAGGTGCCTCCCTACCTAAGGTCGGTCATCGGGGCCTACCTGCAGGAGAGACGGGTGGACTATGTCGACCGGAACGGGACGGAGCAGAGGAAGGAAGTAACGTGCGGGGTTCCGCAGGGGTCCGTGCTCGGGCCCCTGCTGTGGAACCTCGCCTATGATCCGGTCCTCCGCACCAGTCTGCCCCGTGGCGTGAGTGTCGTGTGCTATGCAGACGACACTCTGGTGGTCGCCACGGGGCCCGACTTCGAGCGTACGCTCAGGTTCGCCGAGCTGGGGGTGGCAATCGTCGTCAGACGGATCCGCGGGCTGGGCCTGGAGGTGGCGCCTCACAAAAGTGAGGCGCTATGGTTCCACCGCCTCACAAGAGGCAGGGAACCCCCGGCCTCGCGGATCCAGGTGGGTGACACGGCTGTCCCGGTGGGGCGGTACATGAAGTACCTCGGCCTCACCCTGGACAGCCGCTGGAGCTTCGAGGAGCACTTCGTACGGATGGTCCCCCGAGCGCGACGGGTGGCGGGCGCCTTACACCGCCTGCTGCCCAACCTCGGGGGACCGGGGGAGGGAGTTCGCCGCCTCTACGGTGGCGTCGTGCGGTCCGTGGCCCTGTACGGGGCCCCCGTTTGGTCGCGAGACCTCGCGGGGGCCTCCCGCTCCAGGGCTCTGCTGAGGAGCCTGGAGCGGATCATGGCCATACGGATCGTACGGGGCTACCGTACAATCTCGTACGAGGCGGCGACGGTCCTCGCGAGTTATCCCCCCTTCATCATCCTGGCCGAGATGTACGCAGCCGCGTACGATCTCGGCCGGGGAGGGGGGGACGCGCGGGGACACGAAGTGCGGAGGCGGGAGGCCTTCCGGCGGGTCCTGGGGGACTGGCGCGACGCGCTGGTCCTCCAGGGCGGTACGCGTTCGCGCGCCGTCGGGGCCGTCCTGCCCCACCTCGAGGCCTGGGTGCTCCGTAAATGGGGCACTGTCACCTACAGGTTGACTCAGATACTCACCGGGCACGGGTGCTTCGGTGAGTATCTGAGTCGAATAAAACGTGAAGAGACGGCGAGATGCCACCATTGCGCATCCGACCTGGACTCGGCCCAGCACACGCTGGAGGTCTGCCCGGCCTGGGCGGCCGAGCGCCGAGTCCTGGTCGACGGGATCGGGCGAGACTTGTCCCCGCCGGCGTTGGTCGCGGCAATGCTGGCGGGCGAGGAGGAGTGGAGGGCTGTGGTCTCCTTCTGCGAAGCAGTCATGCTCCAGAAGGAGGCCGCCGAGCGGGGTCGCGAGAGAGCCGACCCCGCTCGAAGGCGGCGGCGGCGAGCTCAGTGATCGCCGCCGCCGACGGGCCGCGAGGGCGCACACCCCGCGGGTGCGCCCGGGTCGCGGCCCGGGAAGGATGACCCCCCGGTGCGGCCGGGGAGGGTCGTCCGGGGCGCCGCCGGCCGCGCGCCTCTTTACAGCGCGCGGTCGGAGCCGCCCCGCCCGGGGGAGCCTCGCCAGGCTCCCCGAGGATGAGCACCCCCTCGTGACAGAGGGGGGGCGACGGCGGGGTGGACCAGAGGGGTTTAACCGAATCCTGGACCACCCCAACGCCGGAGGAAGGCCGCCGCGAGGTTTTAGTGGGTAACCCTAGGATCGGATTACAGCTTACTGTTTTGGGAGTCCCACACTACCCCCTGCCGTCCCCAGGCGGGGGGTGTGCATAAAGCATTTCCTCGCGTAAAAAAAAAAAAAAAAAAAAAAAAAAAAAAAGGTTAGGTTAGGTTGGGGGGCGCCGTCAGACCACCTCCTCGTGCGCCCGGATGCATTTACCCGGGACGGTGCTCTCTGGGCAGGGCTCGACGGATTTGACGGAATCATTTCCCTCGGGCCCTGGCGAAGAGTCTGACAGGAGGAAGACAACCTCCGTAAAAAATCACTAGCAGTTAGGGGCGGGCGGCCGCGTCTGGTCCAGGCCGTCGCCCGGCCCGACTCGTAACCCGACCCGTGGGGTCGGCACGAGGGCCGCCACCTCCCAGTGGGGGCCGCGAGGAAGAAAACCTCTATAAAAAATCACTCGAATTTGAAAAAACCGACAACATGGCAGAACCGAAAAAGACAAGGATTCCTCGGGAGGGTCCCCGCCTGGCGGGGGAATCCCTCACGGAGGGTAGTGCTGGCGATTCGTCGTCGACACTGCCCCCCGTCTGCCCCGTGTATACGAGGGGGGCAAGTAATGCCATATCGGTAGCTGCGGCCGCAGCTACTGCCCGACGACTCAAGCACGTTCAACGGAACTCGGACTCCACTGACTTGGATACGACGAAAACGGAAACCAGACGACTCTCGCACTCACACATGACCTCCGATACAGCTCATGATCCGGCGTGCACGACGCCTGCACGCCTACCACCGCGTGACGCGGCCGGGCGGTTTATTAAATCGTCCTGCCGCCAGAAGTTTGACTCAGAATCGGATGACATTTCATCCGAGGAAGAATTTGTACTCCCCTCGGGGACGAAGAGACCACGTGACCCCAGTTACACACCGGGTCTAGAAAGCGACCGATCTGATCCCGATGGCGAACCTCTCCGTAAGGGAAAGCCGTCGGCCCGAGGCAAGAAAAAGACCGGCTCCACCAGAGCTCGGTCCGAATCAACCAGAAGAGAGGCAGACAAGGAAGAAGCCCTCACAAGGGAGCTCCAGAGGGCTCTGGACGCGGACGCTCCGATGCCCTCCGCCGGCAATGTTGAAGAAGAGGATGAAAATTCTGATTCCGTCATCCCGGACCTGCGATCTCTGGGTCCGGAGGAGCTGCGTGCCCTCGGGGGGAAGGCCTCGGCGGTGATCCTCCGGGTCGCCACTAAGTCAGGCCACCTGAAGGGTACTTTCGTGAAGCAGCTAAAGAAGAGCGCAAATCTTTACACTTGCGTGGTGGCGGAGCTCACAGCTCGCCAAGAGGACGAGGAGAACCAGCGCCTGAGGGGACAGCTGGCTCAACAACAGCGACGCATAGTGGCGTTGGAGGCGGAACTAAAGGCCCACAGGCAGGAGTTTGCCAGGTTTAGAGCTGGGACCTCAAAATTGGGTAGCATTGCAGTCCCATCAAACCTGGACAAGGACATGACGATACAGGAGCTACAGACCTCCCTGACGCGCACGCTGGGGGAGATAATAGACGCACGCCTAGCGAGCATTGAGAACAGACTGCTTCCACAGCCGCCATCAACATTTAGCAGGAGTAAGGAGACGTCCAGCGCTTCCACCCAGAAAAAGAGTAAGCAGACCAACGTTAGTACCGCCCAAGCAGGGCCGTCGACAGCCACAGCTTCCCCGGTACCGGTCCCTAGTGGGACCCCCGGAGAGGAATCGTGGGCCACGGTAGCTAAAAAGAAGAAAAAGCCGCCGAAGGGGTCTGCACAGACGGCGGCGCCGCCTGCGCCCGCTGTTGCTTCTCAGATCCAGCAAGGCGCCAAGAGCAAAAAGAAGCGGAAGCCGCGAAAGCGGAGATTAGTTGAGCGCCCTCCAGCGCTAATCTTGAAGCTTGACCCCGAAGCTGCAAAGAAGGGAGTCACCTACGCAAAGGTGCTCACCGCTGCGCAAAGACGCATAGATCTGCAATCGCTGGGTATCGGCGCAGGCATGCGCATTCGTCGCAGTGCCACAGGTGCACGGGTCTTGGCATTCCCCAAGTCCCAGTGCCCCGTGGCAGTGAGGAAACTCGGAGAAAAGATTGATGAAGCCGTCGGCGATCGGGTCATCGTCGAATTCCCGCAGAATTTCGTGACACTAAGACTCACAGGTCTCGCAGAGACTGTGAAAAACGGCACAGAAGTTGCTGAAGCCATCGTCACAGCGACAGGCTCCTGCACTATTGATGAAGTAGAAGTGGGCGAACTCTGGGGGGGCCGCTCGGGTATGGCTGCCGCACATGTGCGGTGTTCGATCCCAGTCGCGAAGAAGCTTGCTGAATTGGGGAGACTCCAGATCGGCTGGTGTTCAGCCCGGGTTCATCTCCTGGAGCGGCGACCTATGCGTTGCTTCAGGTGCATGTCCCTGGGCCACACGGGAGCAGTCTGCCCGACCGGCATCGACCGGTCGAGGCTGTGCTTCCGCTGCGGGAAGACGGGCCACCAGGCGATGGAGTGCCGCGCAACTCTGCACTGCGCAGTGTGCTCCGCCGCCAACAGGCCCTCTGCACACTATATGGGAGGACGCAATTGCGTCCCTCCCAAAGTGAAGAAGAAACCGGCTGCAGTTTTAGAGAAGACCGCGCCCTCAGAACCGGCACCTAGGGCCCAAAATGTAGAAGACGAGGCCGCGATGTCGTCTTAAGACATTGCGGTGAACGTCCCCGCCAGGTGCGCGCAACCTGCGTGTGGGACGAGGTCCGGGCCTCGGCTCGTCGCCTTCTGCGCGGCGAACTGGGTCCCAATAGAAGAAGATTCCAAGTCGCGGCCTTGTCCGTCAGCTCTGCGCTCCGCGTTGGGTGGCGGGCGATGCCCAGGTCTTCGCCTGATTGGTCCCCCCCTGCGCTCGCGCGCTGCGGGGCCGGTCTGGCTGCCGTCGGGGCGTGACAGGGTAGAATGCTCACCGCGACCCCCTGGCGCCCCATCAAGACGGAGAAGTGCGCCGCAGTGGTTTAGTGGGTATTCCGGCTTCCACGCCGCGTGAGCCCCACATCCCCTCGTCGGTGGTCCGGTGTAGGCCGGCGCCGGCGGGGCAATGCGTAAACCCCTGGCATTACACTGCGTGAACAAAAAAAAAAAAAAAAAAAAAAAAAAAAAAAAAAAAAAAAAAAAGGTTGGGGAGCGCCGTCAGACCACCTCCACGAGCGCCCGGACGCTCCTTCCGGGCCGGTGCTCCCTGGGCGGGACCTGGCGGAGTAAATTCCGTCGGGTCTCGGCTGAGAGTCTGACACCAGTGGTGAAATCGTAATCCAGTCCGTGGGGCTGGGACGATGGCCGCCGCAAGGGGGCCGCGAGGAAGAAAACCTCTATAAAAAATCACCTTGTGGAGCTCCGCCTACCCTCTGCGTATCAGAGGGTAGAGTGTGACGCTACCGCGTAGGGTGGCAGTTTGCCACGGCTCAGGGCGACGGACCAGGGGTCGAGGACCCCCCCGTTCGGCCTGCAGCGTGTTTCGGGGTGGGGGCGACGGACCAGGGATTGTGAATCCCCCCGTTCGGCCCTACCGAAACGAAGGAGCGCGGGACAGGGCGTCGGTCAGGGGTTGTGAACCCCCCCGCTCGGCCTGTCCCGGTATTCGAGGAGGGAAGGGGCGACGGACCAGGGGTTGTGAACCCCCCCGCTCGGCCCTACCCGGGACGGTCTTCTGGAGAGGGGCGGTGGACCAGGGGTTGCTAACCCCCCCACTCGGTCCTCTCCGAGGAAGGCGCTCCGGGGCGACGGACCGTGGGTCGTAGACCCCGCCGCTTGGCCCGGCCCGCAACCCTCATTGAGAGGCGCGGGGGTCGTCGGACCGCGTGGAGTAAACCACTATAAAAATCCGTGAATCCCAAGTTCTGATGCCCGGCGAGGGGATGCATGTTCGACGCGGAGGTCGGACCCGAGGGCATCACTTTAGGGGAGCTCACCCCTGGGCAGGAGGGAAAAAAGCCGAGGGAACTCACCCTCGTTAATAAAAGTATTATATCAATGGCATCTTTGAAAAACAAAATACCTCAGGTGGGTACCGGCAAAGCCGGAGAATCCCACCCTGGCGGAGTCCCGCCAGGCAGCCCCTCCGTATCTGAGGGGGGCACAAACTGCCATGCTGCCGTTGGGGGCAGCCCAAGCTCGGATGGAGCGATTCGCGCTGACACGTCGGCTTCTGCCGATATGACCGCAACTACTGGACAGGACATACCACCCACCTCCGGAAAGTTCTGGAGGGGTGATGGAGGAGAGGACGGGGAGCCCAGCTCTGGGCGATCTCGTTCCTCCTCAATTTCGGATGGGACAAAGGAGCAGAGCGTGGTCCTCAAATTTAAGAGGCCCATGTCTCCCCTTATACTTGCTAGGACTGTAAGGGCGGACGACGGCGGAGATAGCGACAGCGCTATGTCCGCCGTCTCCGCCGCCTCTATGGCCTCCGAGGGACAGGGGACGCAGCGGACGCGAAAGCGGAAACCGCGCAGTCCCTTGGACCTGGGAGGTGACAAAAAGAGGCTGACTACCGGAGACGACCAGGAGAAGAGCTCGCCCGATCTCGGGGCGGAAATCTTCGAGATACTGGCAAACATGGAGCGCACCGCCGAGAGGCCGAAAAGCTCAAAGGCTGACATCGCAAAAGCGGTGCGCTCTGGGATTGACAAGGTGCGAGACAAAATCTCGGAGATGACCGCCAGGGCAGACACCCAGGACCGGGAGAACGCAAGCTTCCGGTCCCAAATGGCGGAGCTGTCTGCCCGAGTCATCTCTTTGGCACGGGAGCTTTCGGACTTAAAGGCGGAGAAGGGACGGGAGAAGGAGAAGCCTGCGGCAACTGTCGCCAAAAGGGCTCCGGTAACGGACAATACGCAGACGGCGGGGACCTCCCGCGGGGACACTTGCCCCCCGGTGGCACCGCCGCCAGCAAAGAAACAAAAAAAGAGGGCGATTGAGAACGCGCCGAGCCCCGCGAAACCAGCGGAGGCCTCTCCGGCGCCACCGACTCATGGCTGTTCTGACTGCAACCGGTTCATGGCCCGGTTGGAGTCAGAACTTATGGCAAAGTTCTTCCCCGACGCGGGGAAGAAGCCTCCCCTGAGGCACGAGCGGCCCGCCGTGGCAAATCCGCCGCCGCCGGGGCCGCAAGTGCCCCAGAGTGGAAAAAAGAAGAAAAAAAGAAACAGGAAGGCGGCTGCCGCGGAGCGCTTGCGGGTGCAAGAGCCTCCGCTCCCGCCTGAGCCTGCAGCCGCGCCTGCGACAGAGGCGAGGGCTAACAGCGAAACCTGGGCGACGGTGGTGGGCCGCAAGGCCGCTGCCGCCGCCAGGAAAGCACGCGCCGCCGCCGCCGCTCCTGCGCCGGCGCAGGCAAGGGCTAAGGCGAAGGCCAAACCGGCGGGGCTGCCGAAGCCCCCCAATACCGCCGCTGTGGTGGTGACGGTGCCTCCGGGCGTCGACACCACGCTCGCGGCGGTGATGGAGGTTGCCAAGAGCCGCATTAAACTTGCGGATCTTGGCATCTCGGGGGGGCTGAAGGTCCGAAGGGCGATGACCGGGGCTCTCATGCTCGAGATCCCCGGTCCGGACAGCTCCGCCAAGGCCGACGCCTTGGCCGAAAAAATGAGGGTGGCCGTCGCCGATACGGGCGCGATTATCTCGCGCCCGTGTAAAATGGGCGACTTGAGGGTGATGGACCTGGACGAGTCCATCACCCCCGCGACCGTCGCCACTGTGGTCGCCGAGGCGGGCGGATGCGCCCCGACCGACGTAAAGGTCGGGGAGATCCGCTCCAGCCCGTCTCGGCTGGGCTCGGCCTGGGTCAGGTGCCCGCTCGGAGTCGCCAGGAAACTGGCGGCTCAGCGGCGGGTCCTGATCGGGTGGACCGCGGCGCGCGTCGAGGCACTGGCGGCACGGCCGCTGCAGTGCTTCCGGTGCCTCGAGAAGGGGCACGTGCGTGCGAGGTGCCCCTGCGCCGTGGACAGGAGCGGGCGGTGCTACCGGTGTGGTGTGGCGGGCCACATCGCCAGCGCCTGCACCGCGCCCGCTCCTCGCTGCCCGGTCTGTTCAGACCTGGGCTGCAGGGCGGACCACAGGATGGGGGGGAAAAAGTGTTCCCCCCCCAAGAGGAAGGCGGCGGCCGCGAGGCCACCCTCCCCTGCTAGGGGACAGGCGGGCGGATCAATGGAGGTCCAATAACGGACCTCCACGCTCGCTTCCTCCAGGGCAACCTGAACAACCGCCGCGCTGCGCAAGACCTGCTTGCGCAGACGGTGGTTGAACATTCGGTTGCCCTGGCGGTGGTCGCCGAGCCCCATCACGTCCCCGTCCACCCGCGATGGTTCGGGGACGACGCGGGCTCGGTGGCCGTTTACTGGGCAGAGGGGAGCTACTGCTCCCTCCTGTGGAAAGGTCCAGGCTACGTTGCCGTGGAGTGGGGATCCATGGTCGTAGTGGGCTGCTACGTCTCTCCGAACAGCGGCCTCGCCGCGTACGAGGCATACCTGGACGGGCTGGCGAACCGCCTTCGCGGTTGCGCCCCCCGTCCGGTATTCGTCCTGGGCGACTTCAACGCTCACTCGAGCGAGTGGGGTGACGCCCGGGACGACGTCAGAGGAGAGACGCTTCTGGAGTGGGCGGCAGGACTCGACCTCCGGTTGCTCAACCGGGGGTCGGTCAGCACCTTTGTGCGGTGGCAGGGGGAGTCGATCATCGATCTATCGTGGGCGACTCCCTCGGCCGCCGCCACGGTGACCGGATGGCGGGTGGCGGAGGAGGTGGTCAATTTGTCAGACCACCGACACATCTTTTTGGATGTGTCACTCCGCCGCCCGAGCCGCCCGCGCCAGACTAGCGGCCCTCCGCGGCGCTGGTCTCTCAAGCGGCTCGACCGGGACATGGTCGTGGCCGCCGCCAGCGTCGCGGACTGGACGGAGGGAGCGGGATCGCCCGATCCCGAGGCGCAAGCGGCCTGGCTGCGCGGCACGATGACGTCGATCTGCGACGCGTCGATGCCGCGAGTCGGGCCGCCCCGGCGGGGCTCCGTGTACTGGTGGAGCGGGGAGATCGAGCGGCTGCAAAAGGCCGCCTTCGTCGCTCGCCGCCGGTACCTGAGAGCCCGGAAGAGAAGGCGAACCACGGTCGAGGAGGCTCTCAGAGCCAGACGGGAATACGGGGCCGCCGCGCACGCCGTATGCGTCGCCATCGCTGCGGCTCGCGAGCGGTCCTGGAACGAGCTCGTCGAGGGACTGGACAGGGACCCATGGGGACGCCCGTACAGAATGGTGCTGGGCAAGCTGACCCCGTGGGTCCCTCCGTTGACGGAATCCCTGGACCCGGAAGTCGTGGGAAGAGTCGTAGACGCACTCTTCCCTAGGGTCCAGGGCGGTCCCTCGGTTCCTCCGTCACAGTCGGACCACACTCCGTGGTCCGACGAGCTGGAGGTGACGGAGGACGAGCTCGGGCGGGCCGTCGCGCGGCTCGCCTCCCGCAGCGCCGCTCCCGGCCCGGACGGAGTTCCGGGCCGGGTCCTGGCGCTCGCTCTGGGAGTGTTAGGGAACAAGGCGAGGCGGCTGTTCACCAGCTGCCTCCGCCGCGGGGTGTTCCCCCTCGACTGGAAGTCGGCGAGACTGGTGCTCATAAGGAAGGAGGGGAGGACCGGAGACGCTCCGTCGTCGTTCCGGCCGATATGTCTGCTGAACGAGGCGGGGAAACTCTTCGAAAGAGTTATCTCCGCCCGTATCAGCAGCCACCTGTCGCAGGTGGGCCCGGACATATCGGACTGTCAGTTCGGGTTCCGGCAGGGGCGCTCGACCATCGACGCGGTGCGTCGGGTGCGGGCCCTGTCGGAACCGGCAGTCCGATCGGGGGGGGGTCGCGCTGGCGGTGTCGCTAGACATCGTCAACGCCTTCGGGACCCTCCCCTGGCCGGCCATCAGGGAGGCCCTCGTGTACCACGAGGTGCCTCCCTACCTAAGGTCGGTCATCGGGGCCTACCTGCAGGAGAGACGGGTGGACTATGTCGACCGGAACGGGACGGAGCAAAGGAAGGAGGTAACGTGCGGGGTTCCGCAGGGGTCCGTGCTCGGGCCCCTGCTGTGGAGCCTCGCCTACGATCCGGTCCTCCGCACCAGTCTGCCCCGTGGCGTGAGTGTCGTTTGCTACGCAGACGACACTCTGGTGGTCGCCACGGGGCCCGACTTCGAGCGTACGCTCAGGTTCGCCGAGCTGGGGGTGGCAATCGTCGTCAGACGGATCCGCGGGCTGGGCCTGGAGGTGGCGCCTCACAAAAGTGAGGCGCTATGGTTCCACCGCCTCACCAGAGGCAGGGAACCCCCGGCCTCGCGGATCCAGGTGGGTGACACGGCTGTCCCGGTGGGGCGGTACATGAAGTACCTCGGCCTCACCCTGGACAGCCGCTGGAGCTTCGAGGAGCACTTCGTACGGATGGTCCCCCGAGCGCGACGGGTGGCAGGCGCCTTACACCGCCTGCTGCCCAACCTCGGGGGACCGGGGGAGGGAGTTCGCCGCCTCTACGGTGGCGTCGTGCGGTCCGTGGCCCTGTACGGGGCCCCCGTCTGGTCGCGAGACCTTGCGGGGGCCTCCCGCTCCAGGGCTCTGCTGAGGAGCCTGGAGCGGATCATGGCCATACGGATCGTACGGGGCTACCGTACCATCTCATACGAGGCGGCGACGGTCCTCGCGAGTTATCCCCCCTTCATCATCCTGGCCGAGATGTACGCAGCCGCGTACGATCTCGGCCGGGGAGGGGGGGACGCGCGGGGACACGAAGTGCGGAGGCGGGAGGCCTTCCGGCGGGTCCTGGGGGACTGGCGCGACGCGCTGGTCCTCCAGGGCGGTACGCGTTCGCGCGCCGTCGGGGCCGTCCTGCCCCACCTCGAGGCCTGGGTGCTCCGTAAATGGGGCACTGTCACCTACAGGTTGACTCAGATACTCACCGGGCACGGGTGCTTCGGTGAGTATCTGAGTCGAATAAAGCGTGAAGAGACGGCGAGATGCCACCATTGCGCATCCGACCTGGACTCGGCCCAGCACACGCTGGAGGTCTGCCCGGCCTGGGCGGCCGAGCACCGAGTCCTGGTCGACGGGATCGGGCGAGACTTGTCCCCGCCGGCGTTGGTCGCGGCAATGCTGGCGGGCGAGGAGGAGTGGAGGGCTGTGGTCTCCTTCTGCGAAGCAGTCATGCTCCAGGAGGCCGCCGAGCGGGGTCGGGAGAGAGCCGACCCCGCTCGAAGGCGGCGGCGGCGAGCTCAGTGATCGCCGCCGCCGACGGGCAGCGAGGGCGCACACCCCGCGGGTGCGCCCGGGTCGCGGCCCGGGAAGGATGACCCCCCGGTGCGGCCGGGGAGGGTCGTCCGGGGCGCCGCCGGCCGCGCGCCTCTTTACAGCGCGCGGTCGGAGCCGCCCCGCCCGGGGGAGCCTCGCCGAGGCTCCCCGAGGATGAGCACCCCCTCGTGACTGAGGGGGGGCGACGGCGGGGTGGACCAGAGGGGTTTAACCGAATCCTGGACCACCCCAACGCCGGAGGAAGGCCGCCGCGAGGTTTTAGTGGGTAACCCTAGGATCGGATTTCAGTTTACTGTTTTGGGAGTCCCACACTACCCCCTGCCGTCCCCAGGCGGGGGGTGTGCATAAAGCATTTCCTCGCGTAAAAAAAAAAAAAAAAAAAAAAAAAAAAAAGGTTAGGTTAGGTTCCGCTCCAGGGGGGGGGCGCCGTCAGACCACCTCCTCGTGCGCCCGGATGCATTTACCCGGGACGGTGCTCTCTGGGCAGGGCTTGACGGATTTGACGGAATCATTTCCCTCGGGCCCTGGCGAAGAGTCTGACAGGAGGAAGACAACCTCCATAAAAAATCAATAGCAGTTAGGGGCGGACGGATGCGTCTGGTACAGGCCGTCGCCCGGCCCGACTCGTAACCCGACCCGTGGGGTCGGCATGAGGGCCGCCACCTCCCAGTGGGGGCCGCGAGGAAGAAAACCTCTATAAAAAATCACTAGAAGCGATCAACCCGAAAACATGGCAGAAAATAAAAAGACAAGGATTCCTCGGGAGGGTCCCCGCCTAGCGGGGGAATCCCTCACGGAGGGTAGTGCTGGCGATTCGTCGTCGACACTGCCCCCCGTCTGCCCCGTGTATACGAGGGGGGCAAGTAATGCCATTTCAGTAGCTGCGACCGCAACTACTGCCCGACGACCACTGCATCCACCACGGACTACTGATCCTATTGATTTGGATTCGACGCACAGGAAACCACCAGATACGACGCCAGCGCGACTACCTCCACGCGACTCAGCTGGGCGGTTCGTCTCAAGACCGTCCAGCTCGACGAAAAAGTATAAGGACTCGGAAGACTACTCCTCCGAGGATGATATCAGAATCCCGTCGGGGATTAAGAGATCACGGAGTCTCAGGACCAGCGACATACTGAGCCCCGAACCCGAGGGCGAGCCTCTCC
Source organism: Euproctis similis (assembly GCA_905147225.2). Classification (NCBI taxonomy): domain Eukaryota; kingdom Metazoa; phylum Arthropoda; class Insecta; order Lepidoptera; family Erebidae; genus Euproctis; species Euproctis similis. The sequence goes on along the minus strand of LR990109.1, from coordinate 178,321 downwards.
GGAAGGAGAAGCCATCGGCTCGGGGGAAGAATAAAAAGACTGGCTCAACCAGACCCCGGTCTAAACCTGGACGTACAGAATACGTCGAAGAAGAGGAAGCCCTTACAAAAGAGCTACATAAGGCATTTGGCAGGGACGCCCCAATGTCCACAGCCACTTCAGAAGAAGAACAAGAGGACGAAACCGCCAACTTGGTCATTCCGGACCTGCGATCGCTGGGTCCGGAGCAGCTGCGTGCCCTGGGGGGAAAAGCCTCGGCAGCGATCCTGTGGGTTGCCGCCAAGTCCCGACACCTAAAGGGCACCTTTGTGAAGCGGCTTAAGAACAGCGCAAATCTGTACACTTGCGTGGTGGCGGAGCTCACAGCCCGCCAAGAAGACGAAGAGAACCAGCGTCTTAGGGGACAACTGGCTCTCCAGCAGCGGCGAATCGAGGCTCTGGAGACGGAGCTCAAGGCCCACCGGCTTGAATTCGCCAGGTTCAGAGCTGGAACCTCGAAACTAAGCAGCATACCAGTCCCTTCAAACCCGGACAAGGAAATTTCAATGCAGGAGCTACAGGCCTCCCTCACGCGCTCGCTGGGGGAGATGATCGAAGCACGCCTAGCGAGCATCGAGAGTAGGCTGCTTCCGCAGCCGCCATCCGGAGATGGCAGTAGTAAGGAGACGCCTTGCGCTCCCGCCAAAATAAAGAGCAAGCAGAACAACCCTAGTGCCGCCCAAGCAGGGCCGTCGCAAGCCACCATGGTAGCCTCACCGGCACCGTTGCCCAGTGGGGCCCCCGGAAAGGAGTCGTGGGCCACGGTGGCTAAAAAGAAGAAGCCGCCAAAGGGGTCTGCGCAGACAGTAGCGCCGCCTGCGCCTGCTGCTGCTCCACAGGTCCAGCAAGGCAAGAAAAATAAAAAGAAGCCGCGGAAGCGGAAACTAGCCGAGCGTCCTCCGGCGCTAATTTTAAAGCTCGACCCCGAAGCCGAGAAGAAGGGGGTCACGTACGTACAGATGCTCATGAAAGCGCAAAAGCGGGTCGACCTGCAATCGCTGGGCATAGGAGAAGGCATGCGCATTCGCCGCAGTGCCACTGGTGCACGGGTCTTGGCGTTCCCCAAGTCCCAGTGCCCGCAGGCGGTGGAGAAGCTCGGAGAAAAGATCGAGGAAGCCCTTGGTGGTCAGATCATCGCCGACGTCCCGCAGACTCTCGTGACCCTAAGAGTCACAGGTCTCACGGAAACGGTGCAACAAAGTGTGGAAGTGGCTGAAGCCATCGCCAGAGCGACAGGCTGCTGCACAATCAACGACGTGTCAGTGGGCCAAATTTGGGAAGGCCGCTCTGGGATAGGTACTGCACATGTGCGGTGCTCGGTCCGCGTCGCTAAGAAGCTTGCGGAAATGGGGAGGCTCCAGATCGGCTGGTGTTCAGCCCGGGTTCATCTCCTGGAGCGGCGACCTATGCGCTGCTTCAGGTGCATGTCCCTGGGCCACACGGGAGCAGTCTGCCCGACTGGTGTCGACCGGTCCAGACTGTGCTTCCGCTGCGGGAAGACGGGCCACCAGGCGATGGAGTGCCGCGCACCTCTGCACTGCGCAGTGTGCTCCGCCGCCAACAGGCCGTCGGCACACTACATGGGAGGACGCAATTGCGTACCTCCCAAAGTGAAGAAGAAACCGGCTGCAGTTTCAGAGAAGACCGCACCCTCGGAGCCGGCCTCAAGGGCCCTGGATGAAGAAGAGCAGGCTGCGATGTCGCCTTGAGGCATTGCGGCGAACGTCCCCGCCAGGTGCGCGCATCCTGCGTGTGAGACGAGATCCGGGCCTCAGCTCGTCGCCTTCTGCGCGGCGAGCTGGGTCCCAATAGAAGAAGACCCCAAGTTGCGGCCTCGTCCGTCAGCTCGGCGCTCTGCGTTGGGTGGCGGGTGATGCCCAGTTCTTCGCCTGATCGGTCCCCCTCTGCGCTCGCGCGCTGCGGGGCCGGTCGGGCTGCCGTCGGGGCGTGACAGGGTAGAATGCTCACCAGCGACCCCCTGGCGCCCCACCAAGACGGAGAAGTGCGCCGCAGTGGTTTAGTGGGTATTCCGGTTTCCACACCGGCGAGCCCCACATCCCCCCGTCGGTGGTCCGGTGTAGGCCGGCGCCGGCGGGGCAATGCGTAAACCCTGGCATTACACTGCGAAAACAAAAAAAAAAAAAAAAAAAAAAAAAAAAAAGGTTCCGCTCCAGGGGGGAGCGCCGTCAGACCACCTCCACGAGCGCCCGGACGCTCCTTCCGGGCCGGTGCTCCCTGGGCGGGACCTGGCGGAGTAAATTCCGTCGGGTCTCGGCTGAGAGTCTGACAAAAGTGGTGTAATCGTAATCCAGTCCGTGGGGCTGGGACGATGGCCGCCGCAAGGGGGCCGCGAGGAAGAAAACCTCTATAAAAAATCACCATGTGGAGCTCCGCCTACCCTCTGCGTATCAGAGGGTAGAGTGTGACGCTGCCGCGTAGGGTGGCAGTTTGCCACGGCTCAGGGCGACGGACCAGGGGTCGTGGACCTCCCCGTTCGGCCTGCAGCGTGTTTCGGGGTGGGGGCGACGGACCAGGGATTGTGAATCCCCCCGTTCGGCCCTACCGAAACGAAGGAGCGCGGGACAGGGCGTCGGTCAGGGGTTGTGAACCCCCCCGCTCGGCCTGTCCCGGTATTCGAGGAGCGAAGGGGCGACGGACCAGGGGTTGTGAACCCCCCCGCTCGGCCCTACCCGGGACGGTCTTCTGGAGAGGGGCGGTGGACCAGGGGTTGCTAACCCCCCCACTCGGTCCTCTCCGAGGAAGGCGCTCCGGGGCGACGGACCGTGGGTCGTAGACCCCGCCGCTCGGCCCGGCCCGCAATCCTCATTGAGAGGCGCGGGGGTCGTCGGACCGCGTGGAGTAAACCACTATAAAAAATCCGTGAATCCCAAGTTCTGATGCCCGGCGAGGGGATGCATGTTCGACGCGGAGGTCGGACCCGAGGGCATCACTTTAGGGGAGCTCACCCCTGGGCAGGAGGGAAAAAAGCCGAGGGAACTCACCCTCGATAATCAAAGTGAATCAATAATGGCAGATAGAAAAACTACATGTCCTCACGTGGGTCCCAGCTGCGACGCGGCTGGGGAATCCCACCCTGGCGGAGTTCCGCCAGGCAGCCCCACCGTATGTGAGGGGGGCACTACTTGCCAAGTTGTCGATAGGGGCAACCACACCAAAGAGGGAGCGCCGGGTGTCTCGGCTGAAGCCGACAACCCTCTTGTTACTGTTACTGGACTGGACATCCCACCCACTTCTGGAAGATTCTGGAGGGGTGAAGTAGGAGAGGACGGGGAGCCCAGCTCTGGGCGGTCCCGTTCCTCCTCGGTATCGGACCTGACGAAGGGGCAGGGCTTGCGCCTCCAATTTAAGAGGCCCAAGTCTCCCCTAATAACTGGTAGGATAGAGAGGGCGGACGGCGGCGGGGATAGCGATAGCGCTATGTCCGCCGTCTCCGTCTTCTCTACGCACTCCGTGGCCTCAGAGGGACCCGGGACGCAGCGGCCGCGAAAGCGGAAACCGCGCAGTCCCGTGGACCTGGGGGGCCATAAAAAACGGGCTGCTGAGGCCGCTAAACTCACGGACGAAGTTGAGGCGCCAAGCTCGGCTGAGCTTGGCGCTGAAATATTTGAAATTTTTGAGAGGATGGAGCGCATCGCCGATAGAGCCAAGAGCTCGAAGGCAGACATAGCCAGAGCGGTGCGCTCGGGTATGGAAAAGGCCAGGGAGAACATCTCCATGCTGTGTGCCAGGGCCGACACCCAAGACAGGGAAAACAAGAGCTTCCGCTCTCAAATGTCAGGGTTGTCGGCTCGGATGATCGAGCTGGCGAATGAGAATGCGGAGCTTCGAGCCAGGATGGCCGTAATGGCGGCCAAACTGGAGGCTTCGCATTCACAGGATACGCGGGCGGCGGGGACATCCCGGGGGGACTCTGTTCCCCCGGTGGCGCCACCGCCTGAGAAAAAGGGAAAGGCTGGCGCAAACAGGGCTGCCCCGGGCACCGCGAAACCCGCGGACGACCCGCCGCAGGATTCCGCCGTCTCCGATGGAACCCGGGAAATGGCCCTTATGGCCAGAGAATTCGCCCGGTTCCAGTCGGAGATGGCGGCCAAATACTACCCCAAGATGGGGAAGATGCCTCCCCTGAGGCACGAGCGGCCCGTCGCGGCGAATCAGTCACCGCCGGGGCCGCAGATGCCCCAGGGGAACAAGAAGAAAAAAAAGAAAAAAAAGAAGAACGCGCAGGAGAAGCAGGCGGCCGCCGCGGAACGCTCGCGGGCGCCGCCGCCTCCGCCTGCGCCTGCAGATGGTCCTGCGCCGGGAGCGGGATCTGGTGGCGAGACCTGGGCGACGGTGGTGGGCCGCAAGGCCGCTGCCGCCGCCAGGAAGGCTCGCGCCGCCGCCGCCGCTCCTGCACCGGCGCAGGGGAGGGCCAAGGCGAAGGCTAAACCTGCGGGGCTGCCGAAGCCCCCCAATACCGCCGCTGTGGTGGTGACGGTGCCTCCGGGCGTCGACACCACGCTCGCGGCGGTGATGGAGGTTGCCAAGAGCCGCATCAAACTTGCGGATCTTGGCATCTCAGGGGGGCTTAAGGTCCGAAGGGCGATGACCGGGGCTCTCATGCTCGAGATCCCCGGTCCGGACAGCTCCGCCAAGGCCGACGCCTTGGCCGTAAAAATGAGGGTGGCCGTCGCCGACACGGGCGCGATTATCTCGCGCCCGTGTAAAATGGGCGACTTGAGGGTGATGGACCTAGACGAGTCCATCACCCCCGCGACCGTCGCCACTGTGGTCGCCGAGGCGGGCGGATGCGCCCCGACCGACGTAAAGGTCGGGGAGATCCGCTCCAGCCCGTCTCGGCTGGGCTCGGCCTGGGTCAGGTGCCCGCTCGGAGTCGCCAGGAAACTGGCGGCTCAGCGGCGGGTGCTGATCGGGTGGACCGCGGCGCGCGTCGAGGCGCTGGCAGCACGGCCTTTGCAGTGCTTCCGGTGCCTCGAAAAGGGGCACGTCCGCGCGAGGTGCCCCTGCGCCGTGGACAGGAGCGGGCGGTGCTACCGATGTGGCGTGGCAGGCCACATCGCGAGCGCCTGCACCGCGCCCGCTCCGCGCTGCCCGGTCTGCTCTGACCTGGGTTGCCGAGCGGATCACAGAATGGGGGGGAAGAAGTGTTCCCCCCCCAAGAGGAAGGCGGCGGCCGCGAGGCCACCCTCCCCTGCTAGGGGACAGGCGGGCGGGACTATGGAGGTCCAATAACGGACCTCCACGCCCGCTTCCTCCAGGGCAACCTCAACAACCGCCGCGCTGCGCAAGACCTGCTTGCGCAGACGGTGGTTGAACATTCGGTTGCCCTGGCGGTGGTCGCCGAGCCCCATCACGTCCCCGTCCACCCGCGATGGTTCGGGGACGACGCGGGCTCGGTGGCCGTTTACTGGGCAGAGGGGAGCTACTGCTCCCTCCTGTGGAAAGGTCCAGGCTACGTCGCCGTGGAGTGGGGATCCATGGTCGTAGTGGGCTGCTACGTCTCTCCGAACAGCGGCCTCGCCGCGTACGAGGCATACCTGGACGGGCTGGCGAACCGCCTTCGCGGTTGCGCCCCCCGTCCGGTATTCGTCCTGGGCGACTTCAACGCTCACTCGAGCGAGTGGGGCGACGCCCGGGACGACGTCAGAGGAGAGACGCTTCTGGAGTGGGCGGCAGGACTCGACCTCCGGTTGCTCAACCGGGGGTCGGTCAGCACCTTTGTGCGGTGGCAGGGGGAGTCGATCATCGATCTATCGTGGGCGACTCCCTCAGCCGCCGCCATGGTGACCGGATGGCGGGTGGCGGAGGAGGTGGTCAATTTATCTGACCATCGACACATCTTTTTGGATGTGTCGCTCCGCCGCCCCAGCCGCCCGCGCCAGACTAGCGGCCCTCCGCGGCGCTGGTCTCTCAAGCGGCTCGACCGAGATATGGTCGTGGCCGCCGCCAGCGTCGCGGACTGGACGGAGGGAGCGGGATCGCCCGATCCCGAGGCGCAAGCGGCCTGGCTGCGCGACACGATGACGTCGATCTGCGACGCGTCGATGCCGCGGGTCGGGCCGCCCCGGCGGGGCTCCGTGTACTGGTGGAGCGAGGAGATCGAACGGCTGCAGAAGGCCGCCTTCGTCGCTCGCCGCCGGTACCTGAGAGCCCGGAAGAGAAGGCGAACCACGGTCGAGGAGGCTCTCAGAGCCAGACGGGAATACGGGGCCGCCGCGCACGCCGTATGCGTAGCCATCGCTGCGGCTCGCGAGCGGTCCTGGAACGAGCTCGTCGAGGGACTGGACAGGGACCCATGGGGACGCCCGTACAGAATGGTACTGGGCAAGCTGACCCCGTGGGTCCCTCCGTTGACGGAATCCCTGGACCCGGAAGTCGTGGGAAGAGTCGTAGACGCACTCTTCCCTAGGGTCCAGGGCGGTCCCTCGGTTCCTCCGTCACAGTCGGACCACGCTCCGTGGTCCGACGAGCTGGAGGTGACGGAGGACGAGCTCGGGCGGGCCGTCGCACGGCTCGCCTCCCGCAGCGCCGCTCCCGGCCCGGACGGAGTTCCGGGCCGGGTCCTGGCGCTCGCTCTGGGAGTGTTAGGGAACAAGGCGAGGCGGCTGTTCTCCAGCTGCCTCCGCCGCGGGGTGTTCCCCCTCGACTGGAAGTCGGCGAGACTGGTGCTCATCAGGAAGGAAGGGAGGACCGGAGACGCTCCGTCGTCGTTCCGGCCGATATGCCTGCTGAACGAGGCGGGGAAACTCTTTGAAAGGGTTATCTCCGCCCGTATCAGCAGCCACCTGTCGCAGGTGGGCCCGGACATATCGGACTGCCAGTTCGGGTTCCGGCAGGGGCGCTCGACCATCGACGCGGTGCGTCGGGTGCGAGCCCTGTCGGAACCGGCAGTCCGATCGGGGGGGGTCGCGCTGGCGGTGTCGCTAGACATCGTCAACGCCTTCGGGACCCTCCCCTGGCCGGCCATCAGGGAGGCCCTCGAATACCACGAGGTGCCTCCCTACCTAAGGTCGGTCATCGGGGCCTACCTGCAGGAGAGACGGGTGGACTATGTCGACCGGAACGGGACGGAGCAAAGGAAGGCGGTGACGTGCGGGGTTCCGCAGGGGTCCGTGCTCGGGCCCCTGCTGTGGAACCTCGCCTACGATCCGGTCCTCCGCACCAGTCTGCCCCGTGGCGTGAGTGTCGTGTGCTACGCAGACGACACTCTGGTGGTCGCCACGGGGCCCGACTTCGAGCGTACGCTCAGGTTCGCCGAGCTGGGGGTGGCAATCGTCGTCAGACGGATCCGCGGGCTGGGCCTGGAGGTGGCGCCTCACAAAAGTGAGGCGCTGTGGTTCCACCGCCTCACCAGAGGCAGGGAACCCCCGGCCTCGCGGATCCAAGTGGGTGACACGGCTGTCCCGGTGGGGCGGTACATGAAGTACCTCGGCCTCACCCTGGACAGCCGCTGGAGCTTCGAGGAGCACTTCGTACGGATGGTCCCCCGAGCGCGACGGGTGGCGGGCGCCTTACACCGCCTGCTGCCCAACCTCGGGGGACCGGGGGAGGGAGTTCGCCGCCTCTACGGTGGCGTCGTGTGGTCCGTGGCCCTGTACGGGGCCCCCGTCTGGTCGCGAGACCTCGCGGGGGCCTCCCGCTCCAGGGCTCTGCTGAGGAGCCTGGAGCGGATCATGGCCATACGGATCGTGCGGGGCTACCGTACAATCTCATACGAGGCGGCGACGGTCCTCGCGAGTTATCCCCCTTTCATCATCCTGGCCGAGATGTACGCAGCCGCGTACGATCTCGGCCGGGGAGGGGGGGACGCGCGGGGACACGAAGTGCGGAGGCGGGAGGCCTTCCGGCGGGTCCTGGGGGACTGGCGCGACGCGCTGGTCCTCCAGGGCGGTACGCGTTCGCGCGCCGTCGGGGCCGTCCTGCCCCACCTCGAGGCCTGGGTGCTCCGTAAATGGGGCACTGTCACCTACAGGTTGACTCAGATACTCACCGGGCACGGGTGCTTCGGTGAGTATCTGAGTCGAATAAAACGTGAAGAGACGGCGAGATGCCACCATTGCGCATCCGACCTGGATTCGGCCCAGCACACGCTGGAGGTCTGCCCGGCCTGGGCGGACGAGCGCCGAGTCCTGGTCGACGGGATCGGGCGAGACTTGTCCCCGCCGGCGTTGGTCGCGGCAATGCTGGCGGGCGAGGAGGAGTGGAGGGCTGTGGCCTCCTTCTGCGAAGCAGTCATGCTCCAGAAGGAGGCCGCCGAGCGGGGTCGGGAGAGAGCCGATCCCGCTCGAAGGCGGCGGCGGCGAGCTCAGTGATCGCCGCCGCCGACGGGCCGCGAGGGCGCACACCCCGCGGGTGCGCCCGGGTCGCGGCCCGGGAAGGATGACCCCCGGTGCGGCCGGGGAGGGTCGTCCGGGGCGCCACCGGCCGCGCGCCTCTTTACAGCGCGCGGTCGGAGCCGCCCCGCCCGGGGGAGCCTCGCCAGGCTCCCCGAGGATGAGCACCCCCTCGTGACAGAGGGGGGGCGACGGCGGGGTGGACCAGAGGGGTTTATCCGAATCCTGGACCACCCCAACGCCGGAGGAAGGCCGCCGCGAGGTTTTAGTGGGTAACCCTAGGATCGGATTTCAGTTTACTGTTTTGGGAGTCCCACACTACCCCCTGCCGTCCCCAGGCGGGGGGTGTGCATAAAGCATTTCCTCGCGTAAAAAAAAAAAAAAAAAAAAAAAAAAGGTTCCGCTCCAGGGGGGGCGCCGTCAGACCACCTCCACGTGTGCCCGGACGCTCCTTCCGGGCCGGTGCTCCCTGGGCAGGACCTGGCGGAGTAAATTCCGTCGGGTCCTGGCTGAGAGTCTGACACCAGTAGCATAATCGTAATCCAGTCCGTGGGGCTGGGACGATGGCCGCCGCAAGGGGGCCGCGAGGAAGAAAACCTCTATAAAAAATCACCTTGTGGAGCTCCGCCTACCCTCTGCGTATCAGAGGGTAGAGTGTGACGCTACCGCGTAGGGTGGCAGTTTGCCACGGCTCAGGGCGACGGACCAGGGGTCGTGGACCCCCCCGTTCGGCCTGCAGCGTGTTTCGGGGTGGGGGCGACGGACCAGGGATTGTGAATCCCCCCGTTCGGCCCTACCGAAACGAAGGAGCGCGGGACAGGGCGTCGGTCAGGGGTTATGAACCCCCCCGCTCGGCCTGTCCCGGTATTCGAGGAGGGAAGGGGCGACGGACCAGGGGTTGTGAACCCCCCCGCTCGGCCCTACCCGGGACGGTCTCCTGGAGAGGGGCGGTGGACCAGGGGTTGCTAACCCCCCCACTCGGTCCTCTCCGAGGAAGGCGCTCCGGGGCGACGGACCGTGGGTCGTAGACCCCGCCGCTCGGCCCGGCCCGCAACCCTCATTGAGAGGCGCGGGGGTCGTCGGACCGCGTGGAGTAAACCACTATAAAAATCCGTGAATCCCAAGTTCTGATGCCCGGCGAGGGGATGCATGTTCGACGCGGAGGTCGGACCCGAGGGCATCACTTTAGGGGAGCTCACCCCTGGGCAGGAGGGAAAAAAGCCGAGGGAACTCCCCCTCGTTAATCAAAGTAATAACAACATGGCAAATAGAAAAGACACAATTCCTCAGGTGGGTACCGGCGAAGCCGGAGAATCCCACCCTGGCGGACTCCCGCCAGGCAGCCCCTCCGTATCTGAGGGGGGCACTAAATGCCATGCTGTCGTCACAGACAGCACTGCTGTTACGGCCGACGCGACAAGCGTCACCACGCAAGGCCGTTTTTGGAAGGGTGGAGAGTCGGAGGGGGGAGAGCCCAGTTCGGGCCATTCCCGCTCCTCCTCTAAAGATCGGGGGGAAGTGGGTGAGAAGGGCGTCTTGTTACGATTTAAGAGGCCGGCCTCACCTCGACCCAACTTGAAGGTCTCGACGGCGGACGGCGGCGGCGATAGCGACAGCGCTATGTCCGCCGTCTCCGCCGCCTCAGAGGCTTCAAGTAGCAAGGGGGTACGACCTCGAAAAAGGAAGCCCAAGAGCCCCGTGGACACACGGGGTGCTAAGAAGCGGCCTACCGGCAGTACAAACCTCGCTGATGAGGTGGAAGCGCCGAGTTCGGCGGAACTCGGCGCTGAGATCTTCGAGGTCTTAGCAAACATGGAGCGTACCGCCGAGAGGGCCAAGAGCTCCAAAGCGGACGTTGCCAGGGTGGTGCGCACAGGCATCGAGAGGCTCCGCGAGAGCGTCACGGAGATCTGCGCAAGGGCCGACACCCAGGACCGGGAGAATTTGAACTTCCGCACCCAAATGTCGGAGTTGTCGGCCCGAGTTATAGAGGTGGCCCAGGAGAACGCGGAGCTGCGGGCCAAGATGGCTGAGATGTCGGCCAGGCTGGAGGCGCCTAAGTCGCAGGCGGCGGGGACATCCCGGGGGAACACTGTTCACCCGGTGGCGCCGCCGCCTGCGAAAAAGAAAAAGGATGGCGCAGAGAAGACTGCTCCGGGCCCCGCGATAGCCGCGGACGCTCCGCCGCGGCCCTCCGCCGTCTCCGACTGTACCCGGGCCATGGCTGATATGGCCAGAGATTTCGCCCGGTTCCAGTCGGAGATGGCGGCGAAATTCTACCGCCAGATGGGACAGAGGCCTCCCCTGGGGCGCGAGCGGCCCGCCGCGGCGAATCCGCCGGCGCTGGGGCCGCAAGTGCCCCAGAGGGGGAAAAAAAAGACAAAACGGGAGAGGAAGGCGGCTGCCGCGGAGCGCTTGCGGGTGCAAGAGCCTCCGCCTCCGTCTGCTCCTGCAGCTGGAGCTGCGCCGGGTGCGGGAACTGGTGGCGAGACCTGGGCGACGGTGGTCGGCCGCAAGGCCGCTGCCGCCGCCAGGAAGGCTCGCGCCGCCGCCGCCGCTCCTGCACCGGCGCAGGGGAAGGCCAAGGCGAAGGCCAAACCTGCGGGGCTGCCGAAGCCCCCCAATACCGCCGCTGTGGTGGTGACGGTGCCTCCGGGCGTCGACACCACGCTCGCGGCGGTGATGGAGGTTGCCAAGAGCCGCATTAAGCTTGCGGATCTTGGCATCTCGGGGGGGCTGAAGGTCCGGAGGGCGATGACCGGGGCTCTCATGCTCGAGATCCCCGGTCCGGACAGCTCCGCCAAGGCCGACGCCTTGGCCGACAAAATGAGGGTGGCCGTCGCCGACACGGGCGCTATTATCTCGCGCCCGTGTAAAATGGGTGACTTGAGGGTGATGGACTTGGACGAGTCCATCACCCCCGCGACCGTCGCCGCTGTAATCGCCGAGGCGGGCGGATGCGCCCCGACTGACGTAAAGGTCGGGGAGATCCGCTCCAGCCCGTCTCGGCTGGGCTCGGCCTGGGTCAGGTGCCCGCTCGGAGTCGCCAGGAAACTGGCGGCTCAGCGGCGGGTCCTGATCGGGTGGACCGCGGCGCGCGTCGAGGCGCTGGCAGCACGGCCTTTGCAGTGCTTCCGGTGCCTCGAAAAGGGGCACGTCCGCGCGAGGTGCCCCTGCGCCGTGGACAGGAGCGGGCGGTGCTACCGATGTGGCGTGGCAGGCCACATCGCGAGCGCCTGCACCGCGCCCGCTCCGCGCTGCCCGGTCTGTTCAGACCTGGGCTGCAGAGCCGATCACAGGATGGGGGGCAAAAAGTGCTCCCCTCCCAAGAGGAAGGCGGCGGCCGCGAGGCCACCCTCCCCTGCTAGGGGACAGGCGGGCGGAACAATGGAGGTCCAATAACGGACCTCCACGCCCGCTTCCTCCAGGGCAACCTCAACAACCGCCGCGCTGCGCAAGACCTGCTTGCGCAGACGGTGGTTGAGTATTCGGTTGCCCTGGCGGTGGTCGCCGAGCCCAATCACGTCCCCGTCCACCCGCGATGGTTCGGGGACGACGCGGGCTCGGTGGCCGTTTACTGGGCAGAGGGGAGCTACTGCTCCCTCCTGTGGAAAGGTCCAGGCTACGTCGCCGTGGAGTGGGGATCCATGGTCGTAGTGGGCTGCTACGTCTCTCCGAACAGCGGCCGAGTAGCAGATCCTGTGCGGCCGCGCAGTGGTTGACGTTCGCCTGCAGGATGGAGACCCTGTAAGCCATTTAGTTGGTGGCGGTGTCCATCGCCTCCTCTACAGCTCTCTGAGCTGTCGCGGACGCGGCGGGGGTGTCGCGATTACCCCCGCCCGTCCTTTTCTTCTTGGCCATCGCCGGGCACTTTTTGTGCCCGAGGCGATGGCCGGCGTCGCCGCCCTCGGTCGCGCAGATTGCGCACCTAGGGTCGGCGACGCAGGTGGCCGCCTTGTGGCCCGGCTGGCCACACCGGAAGCACAGCGCGCTGCGGTCTGTTTCGCACTTGCACTGCACCCCCAGGTGGCCCGGCACCAGGCAGCGGTAGCACCGCTGCGGCCGCGCGTCGAGAAGCGCGGCCCTGGCCACCGACCAGCCGATGGTGAGGTGGCCGTCCCCGGTGATCTTTTTGGCCGCCAGGACCGGGCATTTCACCCACACGGTCCCCGGGCGGCCAGGTGGGCGATTTATTACGCCCACCTTTATCAACTCGGGGCGGCAACCCCCCACCTCGGCCACTCTTGCGGCCACCATCTCCCTCGTGACCGCGTCACTCAGACCGGAGATGCGCATTTCTGCGCAGCGCTCCGGCCTAGAGACGCGGGCCACCTCGCCGACGACCTCGCGCAGTTTGGCCGCGAGCTCGTCGGCCTTCCTCACCCTATCGGCGCCGGATACTTCCAGCAGCCGACCCCCAGTGCGGGCCGTGCGGAAGCGCAGCCCGCTAATTTCCAGGGCCGCGAGGTCAATCCCCCGCTCGGCCCTGGAGAGCACGTCCGCGTAGCTCGACGCCGAGCCTTGCGGTAGCGTAATCGCTACCGCCGCCGACGCCGGAACCCGCAGACGACGGCTGCGCTTCCTCTTCTTCTTGGGGTGGGCTGCTGGAGCAGCCGGCGCCCGGGACGACGGAGCAGCCGGCCCCGGCGCCCGGGACGCCGGAGCAGCCGGCCTCGGCGCCCGAGACGCCGGAGAAGCCGGCCTCGGCGCCCGGCCCCCCCGCGCCACCACGTTCCACGCCTCCTTTAGAGGCGGCGGCGGTGGAGCAGGACGGGTGGCGGGACGAGTTGGGGCCGGAGGAGCGGCTCCGCGGGCCGCCTCAGCCTCGCGAGTCGCCAGGCTCCTCCTGGCACCCCTCTTTTGACCCTTCGCCCCCGCATTGGATGTTGCGGCGGGGGCGGAGGAGGTCGCGGCCGACGGCGCAGGGCCGCCGCGCGCCGGGGAGGCCACCACCAGCGGGGCGGCAGAGGCGCCGACTACCGGGGCCGGAGAGCTGAGCTCCGGCGTCTTGCGCGCGTCCGCCGCCAGCGGGGGCCGGGGCCGCTGTATCCCCGATATCCTGGCGTCGACCAGGAGGAAGATCTCCTCCCTGGTCATCGCCGCGGGTGCCGGGGCGGGGACGGAGGCCGCCACTCGCCTCTGGGCCTCGACCTCAGCCCTGAGGGCGAGGATTTCAGCCCGGAGCTGGGCGACCTCCTCGGTCTCCTTCCTGGCGGCGAGCCCGCGGACGGCCTCAGCCACCGTCGCCACTGCTTTCCTGATGTCGGCCACGTGCTGGCACTTCATCCGGGTTTGCTTGCGGGCAAGCGAGCCGATCAGCTCTAAGGCTGAGTCGACCACCCCCACAAGCTTCTCCGTGCCGCACGTGGCCGCCGCCACCCCCTCCTGGACAAGGTCCTCCGGCGACACCGTCCGAGACCGGTCACGTAGGGCCGCCTTCTTTGCGGCGACTTCGGCCGCCAGCTCCTCTTCGGCGCGCAGCTCGAGCTCGCGCTCGCGCTGAGCGCACAGCTCGGCCTTCGCCTTGGCCAGGCCGACGTATTCGCCCGTTGCAGGCGGGCGTCCACGTCCCCGCTTGGGCCGCGCGCCTGTTCTGGCCAAAGCCACCTCCTCGCCCTCCAGAGGCCGCTTACGCCACAAGCGGCCTATCAGGGAGGGGGAGCTCGATCTCGAGCGCTCCCCTACCGACATGCAGCTGTCCGAGGATTCGGACAGCCGCAGCTCCTGCGGCACCTGCAGGTCGCAGCGCGTGAGCACCACGCGCGGCACCTTCTCCTTTTCCACAAGGGCCGAGGCCCTTGTCCTAGAGGACACCCCGTCCTCCCCCACCCCCTCCGAGGAATCGCTCCTCCTCTCTTCATTAGTTTTAAGTGTTTGTTTTAAGTTTTCCATGTTGAATCCCACGAGTATGGGGGAAAGGATTACCAAGACTAGCAGAGCCCCCTGTACTAGCTTGGGCGTATATACGCACGGAGGTCCGCCAGTTTCCGTGGGTTTTTACGACTTCGCTGTCGGGTGTTATTGACTTTTCCTTGTCTCGGGCCGGCCAATTAAGGCAAGCCCCCTGTCCCGGCGCCACGCCGCTAGACATGACAACGACACGCGACGCCGAAACAGGTTGCTCGACGTTGTCCCCGGAAGGGGACATCCCCCTGGACACGAGTTAACGCATCCAGAAGGACCGCCGAGCCGCGGGGTACTCCCGCCCACAACCACGTCCAAAAGGACCGCTGTCCATGAAGGACCCTCAAAGAGCGAAGCGCTCTCGCGCCGGAGCGGCGCCCGATGTCGGGAGTGACCGCCCCGCATCGCCAGTCAGCTCTGATGATCAGAGTAGTACCGGGAGCGGGGCAGTCGCCGACACTCGCGGTGGCGAAGCACCGCCGCGGACCTTGCAGGTCCGCCATACCACGACCCCTCCGCGGGTCAACTGGTGGGATATCAGTCAACGGCCAGAAACCCTCCTCCCGTATAAATACGGGTCGGAACGAATCTGACCGCTGTCCAGGGAGCACCAGAACACCGCTTCCCTTACCCGGAGATCGCAAGCGATTTCCAGGGCACGAGAAACGGTGCACCAACGTGGAGGTTTCCCACCCAGCCCCCCAGGTTAGGTTAGGTTAGGTTAGGTTTTTTTTTTTTTTTTTTTTTTTTCCGGGCGCCATGGCCCGGCCCGCGAATCTCCTCTGTCATTAACAGAGACCTTATTTATTAAATTTAGGGATTACAGACAGGGTTTTCTTTATTTATTTATTTCAATTTGGCCTCTTTTGAGGCGAGTCTTTTTATTTGCATTGAGTATACATTTTTAATAAGTTACCACATTTTGGAATGTTTCTTATAACTAAATTAAACAGCGGTCATTACAGTAACGGGTATAACTAGGTAGCACTATGATGACATTATTGATTGATGTGAAAATAGGGTATAATTGTATTGTTGAGAAATTGTATATAAAATTAATATTTGTATAATTAAATTTAGGTATCACATGATAAATTAACTTGTATACAAAAAAAAAAACAAACATCTGTATAAATTAAAATTACATATCATATGATTAATTTAAATTGTATATTAAATTATAATTAAATTAAAACATTAAACATATTAAATTAGATTAAATTATAATAAAATTAAATATTTGTATAATTAAAATTACGTAGTACATTATTAAAAGGAAATTTAAACTGAATTATTCATTTAGACCTATGTAAAGTCGCTCCTTGTACAATGTGAAGTCAATTTTTTTTTTTTTTTTTTTTTTTTTTTTTTTGTTATGTCTTATTTTTATTTATTGTACATCGGGCGATTACGGTGCAGTATTCAAGAAATTCCTTTTGTTTTTCCCTATTTTTCATTATGTCCTTTATTGTGTGTGCATTTATGGTTGTGTTAATCTTCTGTTCTAGGTCGTATCTCTGGCGGGAGTATATAGGGCACTCCGTGATCAAGTGGAGAATAGATTCGCCGACTGTCGCCTGGCATGAGCACGATGGGTCCTCCTTGCACTTGAACCTATTCAAGTATTCGGAGAACCCGCCGTGCCCCGTCAGGATTTGGGTTGTTACATGGCTGATCTGTATCCTTTTTACTATTTTATAGGCGGTAGTCACGTCCGGAAAGAAAACCTTTGTTGTCGCGGCTGTTGTACTCTCTTGGTATCTCCGGTTCCACTCATCCAACGACTCCCTTCGGATTT
Source organism: Euproctis similis (assembly GCA_905147225.2). Classification (NCBI taxonomy): domain Eukaryota; kingdom Metazoa; phylum Arthropoda; class Insecta; order Lepidoptera; family Erebidae; genus Euproctis; species Euproctis similis. The sequence continues at coordinate 162,226 of LR990109.1, read as the reverse complement.
GGCGCTTGACGAATGAGACCGGGTACTTGTCGTAGTTTGGTTTACTTTTTAATTTTACAGCTGCCTCTTTGGCGAGTTCATCGGCTCTTTCGTTGCCCTCTATTCCGGTGTGTGCCCTGACCCAGTACAGGTCCACCCGGTTGGTTCGATTTAGGTGACTTCTGGCCTCGACAGCCAACGGATGGAGCGCGTCATTGTTCACCAGCGTCTCCAGCGCTGACTTGCTGTCGCTCAGTATAGCGAGTCTTTCACCCCCGCTGTTGGCCGCGAACTCAGCCGCCCGGCATATAGCTAGTAATTCTGCCTGGTAGACGGTACAGTACGACGACAGCTTGAGTTTGAGGGATTTGGTCTCCCCACTTCCATTCCAAATGGATAGTGCGGCGCCGACCTTGCCCTCAATCTTGCTGCCGTCGGTGTATATTTGCACTGCACCGTCCACCACGCCATTGATCTCGTCTTGCGAGTGAATGCTCAGAAATTTCCGTCCTATATTAGCGGCTGGGTGCGGCCTCTGTGCATAGGCGGAAGGCCGCTCCAGCTCACCACCCAATAGTAGCTCCGACCGAGCCGCCCCCCTCTTTGCCGCATATAGGGAGGCATTCTCCCTGATGCGGATGTCAAGGGGAAGCAGACCGGCCAGGACCAAGGCGGAGTTCAGGGAGACAGTCCTATAGGCCCTACACAGCTTCTGGGCGAAAGGTCGCTGGACAGCATTTAGGTGTTTCTTGACGTACTGCTTTTCCGTGGCAGGGGCCCATGCGCCGGCCGCGTATGTCACAATCGGTTCCACCGTTGCATTATAGATGATCCTGGATATTTCAGGATGGAGGCCCCAACTGACCCTGGCGGCTTTCGACAGCTGCTTGCACACCCCCAGCGCTTTGGCGCAAACGTTTGCGACATGGGCGCCGAAGGTTAGCTTACAGTCTATCGTTAGCCCCAGGACCTTGATCTCCTTAGACGTGGCAACGTCGATCCCGCCCATGCTGAGGCGTGGCGTGTCGTATTTTAATTTATTGGTAATTACCATTGCTTTGGTCTTGTGTGGCGCGAACTTTAGTTTATTATCGACACCCCACCCCCGAACATGCTCGAGAGCGGCGTTGCCCCGTCTCTCGATGTCCGCCGCTGTGTCCCCCGAGAACACGAGAACTATGTCGTCGGCAAAAGCCTGACAATAGTCTCCCATCCCCGTGAGACTTTTCAGCAGCGGGTCGAGTAGGAGATTCCATAGGATGGGACCCCCAATCGAACCCTGGATACATCCTTTGCTGGTTGACCTAGTGGCCTCACAGCCGGCGTACAGGACCCTAACCCTCCTGTCTTTAAGGTAGCTGTCGATGATCCTCCTGGTCCTACCCGGGCAATTTTCCTCCGCCAGCCTGACCCTGATTGCAGGCCACCACGCGCTATCGAAGGCGCCCTCTATGTCCAGGGACACCATTGTGATGAGCTTCCTCCTTTGGAGTTGGCCCCTCACATGGGCCATCAGGTCACAGAGGGCGTCCTCGGTGCTGCGCTGCGGCATGAAGCCATACTGGCGGGGGCTAATGCGAGGTACCAGGTGCCACATCAATCTTCGTACTATCATTTTTTCAAGGATTTTGCCCATAATTGGCAGCAGGCCAATTGGTCTATACGACTTCGGAGTTGTGTAATCTGTTCTCCCCGGCTTCTTAAGAACCACCACTGTGGCGGTTTTCCATATGAATGGGAAATGTCCCAGTGTCAAACATCTGTTGAACACCTGGAGGTACAGCTCAGGGTTCCCCATAATGGCCCGAGAGCAAATATCAGCCGTGAAGCCATCATCTCCAGGAGCTTTCCTGGGGTTGAAGCTAGACACCGCCGACACGAGCTCCTCCATCGTGAAGTCGGGCTCATGATCATCATGGGTCGGGTCATTCAATGCGATGGCTAGAGCTCTAGTTCGGAGGTGGCACGGTCCCTCATCCGTCCGCGAGTCCTCCGGGTAGAAAGCCTCAGCCAGGTATTCAGCAGATGCCTGCAGGTCCAAGTGCGCTCCGTCCTTTACCAGGGGCAGCTCCTCGGTTCTTTTTTGAGTTTGGCTTATGACTCGGTATATCCCTTGCCATACCCCCTCCCTGTCTTGCTTTTCGCAGAAAGATTTCCAGCTTTTTATTTTTGCTGTTTTAGCTTCTGCCTCATATCTTTCCTTGGCCCTCAGGTACTCATCGACGACAGACCCACGACGAGCCGATCTAGCGCAACGGACTCTACGCTTCCTGGTGACGACTTCGCGCCTCATCTCCTCCAACGACTCGGACCACCATGGCACGGTTAGTATTTCCTTCTGGTGTTTTGAAGGTATTGAGTCCAAGCATGCTGCGGTTATACTATCTCTTTGGTGGACTATAAGCTGATCCAAATCATCCTTGGTCTTTATTTCTTCGATCCTTAGATCGCTCTCCTCGTTTAATTGGGTCAATTTCTCATGAAATTGGTCCCAATTCGCCTTCTTAGTATTAAATTTCCTTGTAGTCCTTTCAACTAATAGTCCCTTAGACTCCCGCAGTTTGATTTTAAAGACTATACCATTGTGATCCGAGCCGGTGAGATCATCAATGACACGCCAACCGCCAACCAGGCCGAGCAGACCCTCGCCGCAGGCGGTAATGTCAACATGACTTGTCAGTCGATGGCCCCCTCTGACCGTGTCGAATGTCGGGGTGTTGCCGACGTTGAGCACGTGAAGTCCGAGCTCTTCTAGGGTTCCCATCACTTCCTCTCCTCTCTTATCCACCCTGTCACTGCCCCACCACGTATTCTTCGCGTTGACATCCCCTCCAATAATTATTTTGGAGTGCCCTGAATCGCGACCTATTTTGAGAAGACACTCGAGGTATGGCTCGATGGGTAGGTCGGGTTCAAAGTAGCACGAGACGACAAGGATCTCCCAGACGCTTGTCCGCAGTTTCACCACCGCAATATTGTTGGTGGTATATTTAGTGCACTGTGAGACCGCGATGGTGTCGTCGAAGACCGCCACAGCCGCCTTTACTGCAGCGCCACTCCGGTCAACGTTCTGGTAGATCCTCGCCCCCCGGTACGCCTTCATTTGCCCTATTCTCCCCACGTATGGCTCTTGTATAAGAGCAAACGCTATGTTGCGTTTTTTAGCCTCGAGCATCAACTCGGTAGTGGCTAGGTCTTTTCGTTGGAGGTTGGACTGAACAACATTATAATGGCGTAGTTGATTGGGTACTCGTGCACCTGGGACAACCTTAGCAGTACGCGACTGCAGCCCGTGCAATGGCATCCCATTTCAACCGCTCCATACAGTCATGGCTATACACTGAGTGTGCTACGTCCAAGTTTTTTGTTCTGCGGCAGTTCACGCAGCAAGGTGGCTCCCCAGCGGCCAGTCGCGGACAGTCCGCCCTCAAGTGAGCCTCCCCGCAGTGGGTGCACAGATCTTTTTCTTCAATGCATTGCTTACGGCCATGCCCAAACTTTAGGCATTTCGTGCATTGCACGAGGGGAGACTGATCTTCTACTTTGATTTGCTGGAGATCTATATAAACCTTTCCAGCCGATGTGAGCCGCTGCCACAGTTTTGGGGTGACGCGGAGAATGGCATGGCATTCCAGTGGATTACGCGCCCTCCTCCGGTATCGCACCTCAGCAGCGGCTTCTTCGGCCGTTAGGTCTTCCAGCAGGTGCTTATTTTGGTTCCTTAGAGCAGCTATAATTTGCTCATTGGTGTTATAGTTGAGGAGGTTTTTGAGTACCACGAGCGGATCTTTATGCTTGGCCCCCTCAACTATGAGGTCTTTTGACTTCTTCAGTCTATCTGCAGTTCGTTCCAGTTCATTTTTGTTGGTGCAAGTGATGACGACCTTGGCGTCTCTAATTTTTCTTAGCCGCTCTATTTGGTGCCCATTTTTTCTGGCGTCAAGTGCACCTCTAATCTTTTCGACAACTTCGGCGCCGGTTACTGGACCAGCGGCGGAGGACACGATAATAGAGTGCTTCGGTTTGAGTGGGACTCTAGGCAGCCCGGTGCCGCTGGGCGAGGACACTGCCTCGGCATATGTGGGCGCGTGCACCTTTAACGCCGAGACGTGGCCCGCAACCTCCCGAGCTGTTTGTTTTAGCTCCTCGACTGCCGTGAGAAACTCCCCACCATCACGCTCGGTGTCGCCACCCCGCACCAGCGGGGTTGCCTCCATAGCTTTCATCATGGCTACGATTTCTAGCCTGTGCTGCTGCAGCAGCCGCGAATGGGCTTCGATTTGTTGGACCAGGTATGCATTTGCCTCAGTGTTGTCATCCGCTTGTTGTGGGTCTTTCTTGGATGGGGTGTTTGTGCCTAATGGAGGGATACCTTTTGCTAGGTCCTTCTCTGACTCTCCCACCAAACTAACCAGTCGGTCAATGACCGCTGTTAATTCCTTTTTTATGTCTGTCCTAATATTCCTTGACGCCGCCAAAGCTTTATTTGCTTTTTGCAAAAGGGCATTTGCTTCGGTCCGTCTGTTTTTGTACGTTTTTGTCATCGGTGAAAATTCAGTGGTTTTTTCCACTTTCTGTGCGGGCTCCTTTGATTTGGATTCTCCACTAGCCCCTGCTAAAGTTTTTGCCCTTGGTGACCTTTTGGTTCGCTCATCGTATTCCGCTACCCTGTCCCCCACACTCACTTTACCACTCTGGTGGGACGGGCTCAGAGCCCTTGGTGATATAGGAGTGGTCATGGCGGACAGAGCCCGGGATGAGGCGGGCAGATCTATGGTGGTGTTCATTTGTGCCTTTGCTGGCTTAGTCAAAGCCTTTTTTGGCGGCGTTCGGTTCATCTTGAGGAGTTCGCGTTCGGTCAATCAAGAAGTTATACGTGTCCTGGGTGTAGAAGACCCAGGTCAGATGTCAGTATAGCCTCTTATAGGTATCAGTTAAAATCAATATGGAGTCTGGGGTATAAAGCCCACAAACTGTCTAATAATAAATACTGCGGGTGTAAGGAGCCCGACAGATGTCAACACAATATTATGAGAAAGAAATAAATTCAAAATAAATCAGATAAAACAGTATTGGTAGCAATAGTCAATTAAAATTTTACTGTGGGTGTATAGAGCCCAAACAGTAGTCAAATAAGGTAATAAATACAATATTTAAAATAAAATTGTAATTCAAATTAGGACAACACAACACACTAATTTATTTGGTCAATTTTTTGTTTTACAGAAAGACTTGGTTTTATATATATTATTTAATTTTGTATGCTGGCCTGGGTGGCACAAAATGGAGGATTGTCAAAACAATTGCCAATTGTTGCCCCTTATTGGCCAGCAAAGATTTCAAAATGAGTAAATGATAAAATTGTAATGTTTTCATCCAAGTTTTCATTCAGGTTGCACCCACTACTACAGGCAACACATTGATTGTGTATGATATTGTATACTAACTGACTAAGTATAGTAATAGTTCTACTATTGTGTATATTTATGATAAAATTGAAATAAAGATGTGTACCTATGTATTGTGTGTTTGTGTAATATTATTTGAGTTTTTAATATATATGGTGATTATATTTTAATATATTAGATAGAGTGTATATATAGTTTGTGTTGTGATAGTATATATATATAATTTGTTATATGACTTAAAGTATTTTAATAGCTGCAATATAATAGTACAGTGTATGTAAATAAATAAAATTTTAGCTCAGATTGGAATTCTGATTGTAATTCACATATTAAATAAGTGTGTATATGTTGTGTATAGATATAATAAAATATTGTAGTGTTATATATAATTTATTTAAGATATTTTAATAGTATGTAAAAGTTTATAGTTGTTTTATTGATAAATATGTATGTTTGTATTGTTACCAACAGGTTCGATTTGGTGTTATAGTTGTGTTAGTGACTATTGTAGTGTATTAAATAAGCTAAATATCAACATACGGTTGTTTATGTTTTATTTCACAGTGGGGAATAAGTAAATCTAGTCTTAGTAGTATTGTTGACAAAGAGGTTATCCCCTGTGTTATGCCTTAGCAGTATTATTTATTTAATTGTGATGCTATTATTTTATGGCAGGCAAGTAATTTTAGTTAAGATGTATATATGTGTTAAGTGTTATAGTAGATAAAGTGTGTATATATTGTGTATAGATATAATATAGTGTAATATATAATTTGTTAAAGATATTTTAATAATATATAGAAGTTTATAGTTGTTTTATTGATAGATATGTAGGTCAATGTAGTTGCCAGCAGGTTCAATTTGTATTACAATTATGTTAGTGATGGTGTAGAAGGCCAACACTTGTCGTCATTTATTGTAGTATATTAAATAAATTAGATATTAATATACGGTTATTTATATTTATTTCCAGCGAGAAATAAGTAAAATCTAGTCCTATTTGTCAGAAAAGAAGTATTGTTTACAGTAGGGTGTCCCTTGTCTTATGTCTTAGCAGTATTACTTATTTAAGTGTGGTGCTATTATTTTATGGCAGGCGTGTCCACTGCCTGTGAGACTATGGAATCTCGGACCTGCCTCAACTTTAAAGATGGATATTTCCCGATTGAGCTCAGGAAACATCCATTCAAAAACTGCTTGTATTGATTAATTATTATTAAATTAAATTATGAGGATTTATTAATTAAATAGAGCGTTTTAATTGTACTGAGTTGCTAAAATAAATTATTGAATGAGAATAATTTTCTTATTAAGAATTTTCTAACAATTTATTGAGATATTTTAATGAATATTTTTTGATTTTGCTAAGAAAAGTTAAAGAAATAATTAAAATAGTAAATAAAATAGGACAAAAACAGAAACTAAAATCTTCGACCCAAAACTTTGGTCTGTACAAAAAATTCTCTGTCTCGTGGGCGCGAAGCTGGGTGATTCCGGAGCCCCGCCCACTTGACCGGCTTCACGCCTTATCCCTTATGGGGCCAGCAGAAGAGTCCTTTTTTGTGGTACTTTAAGATGTAAAAATATGGCGGTAAATACTAAATAATAAATAACAGGATAATCAGAAATGATGAAATGATAGAATTAAATGAAATTTTTGGTTAAAAAATAAATAGATAGCAAGCTCAAGTCTAACACACTCGCACCACCTTGGTCGCTAAAAATACCTACTTAATAAAAATAACAAAAAATATGACAAATTTTTAGTCTAATTAAAATCTAAATTCTTAATATTAAGTCACTCCTTATCGTTCACCCTTTCTAAAAATATATATAGTTAATATTGTCACATCTGCTTACCCCCCGTCATTTAGCAAGCGTAATTTTTGCGTTTCAAAACTTTTGTCTAATAACGCGCACTGGAATGCGTTTGACCCCGTCGCTCGCTTGATCGCCAGACGACAAGTTTGCAGTGCGGTTTTTCGCCGATCCCAATGTTTAGAAAAAGTCCTGTAGGCAGCTTCCTATGTCTCTGATATGGTTCACAGTTATATATTTGAGATCCTGATTTAACACCCTATCTAATGTTTATAAAATTTTTGTTATAAGCTAATAACAAAACACTTAAACACTTGCACAAATTTTTTGTTTACATAGTTTTCGACCGTACAATAGAAAGAAAAGCGGTCTCACTGCAAAACTATTTGTAGAAAATTTATGAAAATTTTGTGGTAGATAGAGGAGATGGTCACTGTCTAACTGTAGTAGTTTGGGAGCTATCTGGGCAATAGTTCCCGAGGGAGGCACTTTTTCTATTTGTATATACACTTATGATATAATTTCTCGTCACCTATTTATTGTTTTTTGATATGGTTAGAGATGTCCAAAAATTCTAAAATTTTCACAGATTGTACTCACATGAATTATCTATCGGTTACACCAAAAACGCTCGGGGGTTGCCGATCCACTTTCGGAGTTATAATGCCCCGAAAAAATTGCACGGTTTTCCTCAATTATCTTCTGAACCAGGCCTCCAAAATGGACATGCGATATGTCCTAGAGAAGCCCTGGCTGGCCCTTACGTAGCTGCACCAGTACCGTTGGCCTCCGATGCCCAGGGCCGAAGTTCCAAGTTAGTACCAATTCTGGTTTTTGGTGAATAACTCGTCGAGCTTTCGTCCAAAAATTCCAAAATTTGGTACAGGGGTGCCCCTTCAGTGTCCGCAGAGGCGCACAGTTTTCGTTACACAGTGGTCCACTGAAAATCAAAAGTTATGGGCACTTTTGTATTTTCCACACTATATGAATGTTTTAAAAACGCGGTTTTTTGAATGTTTTGGAAAAACTATTGAAGATATTGGAAAAATTTTTTCACTGTTATGTAGATAACATTAGCGCGCAACTTTTGAGACCAATTTTGGGTTTTTCACTGTAACTTTGCCACAACTTAGAATTTTTGAGCGCGGAGCGGTTAAAAAACGTGACTGTCGCTACCAGCGCTAAAGAGTGACTCGGCCTAAGGCCCCCTAAGGTTAGGTTAGGTTAGGTTAGGTTAGGTTAGGTTGGGGTTCGCCGAGGCGGGCGGATGCGCCCCGACCGACGTAAAGGTCGGGGAGATCCGCTCCAGCCCGTCTCGGCTGGGCTCGGCCTGGGTCAGGTGCCCGCTCGGAGTCGCCAGGAAACTGGCGGCTCAGCGGCGGGTCCTGATCGGGTGGACCGCGGCGCGCGTCGAGGCGCTGGCAGCACGGCCTTTGCAGTGCTTCCGGTGCCTCGAAAAGGGGCACGTCCGCGCGAGATGCCCCTGCGCCGTGGACAGGAGCGGGCGGTGCTACCGATGTGGCGTGGCAGGCCACATCGCGAGCGCCTGCACCGCGCCCGCTCCGCGCTGCCCGGTCTGTTCAGACCTGGGCTGCAGAGCCGATCACAGGATGGGGGGCAAAAAGTGCTCCCCTCCCAAGAGGAAGGCGGCGGCCGCGAGGCCACCCTCCCCTGCTAGGGGACAGGCGGGCGGAACAATGGAGGTCCAATAACGGACCTCCACGCCCGCTTCCTCCAGGGCAACCTCAACAACCGCCGCGCTGCGCAAGACCTGCTTGCGCAGACGGTGGTTGAGTATTCGGTTGCCCTGGCGGTGGTCGCCGAGCCCAATCACGTCCCCGTCCACCCGCGATGGTTCGGGGACGACGCGGGCTCGGTGGCCGTTTACTGGGCAGAGGGGAGCTACTGCTCCCTCCTGTGGAAAGGTCCAGGCTACGTCGCCGTGGAGTGGGGATCCATGGTCGTAGTGGGCTGCTACGTCTCTCCGAACAGCGGCCTCGCCGCGTACGAGGCATACCTGGACGGGCTGGCGAACCGCCTTCGCGGTTGCGCCCCCCGTCCGGTATTCGTCCTGGGCGACTTCAACGCTCACTCGAGCGAGTGGGGTGACGCCCGGGACGACGTCAGAGGAGAGACGCTTCTGGAGTGGGCGGCAGGACTCGACCTCCGGTTGCTCAACCGGGGGTCGGTCAGCACCTTTGTGCGGTGGCAGGGGGAGTCGATCATCGATCTTTCGTGGGCGACTCCCTCGGCCGCCGCCATGGTGACCGGATGGCGGGTGGCGGAGGAGGTGGTCAACCTGTCTGACCACCGACACATCCTTTTGGATGTGTCGCTCCGCCGCCCAAGCCGCCCGCGCCAGACTAGCGGCCCTCCGCGGCGCTGGTCTCTCAAGCGGCTCGACCGGGACATGGTCGTGGCCGCCGCCAGCGTCGCGGACTGGACGGAGGGAGCGGGATCGCCCGATCCCGAGGCGCAAGCGGCCTGGCTGCGCGACACGATGTCGTCGATCTGCGACGCGTCGATGCCGCGGGTCGGGCCGCCCCGGCGGGGCTCCGTGTACTGGTGGAGCGAGGAGATCGAGCGGCTGCAAAAGGCCGCCTTCGTCGCTCGCCGCCGGTACTTGAGAGCCCGGAAGAGAAGGCGAACCACGGTCGAGGAGGCTCTCAGAGCCAGACGGGAATACGGGGCCGCCGCGCACGCCGTATGCGTAGCCATCGCTGCGGCTCGCGAGCGGTCCTGGAACGAGCTCGTCGAGGGACTGGACAGGGACCCATGGGGACGCCCGTACAGAATGGTACTGGGCAAGCTGACCCCGTGGGTCCCTCCGTTGACGGAATCCCTGGACCCGGAAGTCGTGGGAAGAGTCGTAGACGCACTCTTCCCTAGGGTCCAGGGCGGTCCCTCGGTTCCTCCGTCACAGTCGGACCACGCTCCGTGGTCCGACGAGCTGGAGGTGACGGAGGACGAGCTCGGGCGGGCCGTCGCACGGCTCGCCTCCCGCAGCGCCGCTCCCGGCCCGGACGGAGTTCCGGGTCGGGTCCTGGCGCTCGCTCTGGGAGTGTTAGGGAACAAGGCGAGGCGGCTGTTCACCAGCTGCCTCCGCCGCGGGGTGTTCCCCCTCGACTGGAAGTCGGCAAGACTGGTGCTAATCAGGAAGGAAGGGAGGACCGGAGACGCTCCGTCGTCGTTCCGGCCGATATGCCTGCTGAACGAGGCGGGGAAACTCTTCGAAAGGGTTATCTCCGCCCGTATCAGCAGCCACCTGTCGCAGGTGGGCCCGGACATATCGGACTGCCAGTTCGGGTTCCGGCAGGGGCGCTCGACCATCGACGCGGTGCGTCGTGTGCGGGCCCTGTCGGAACCGGCAGTCCGATCGGGGGGGGTCGCGCTGGCGGTGTCGCTAGACATCGTCAACGCCTTCGGGACCCTCCCCTGGCCGGCCATCAGGGAGGCCCTCGAATACCACGAGGTGCCTCCCTACCTAAGGTCGGTCATCGGGGCCTACCTGCAGGAGAGACGGGTGGACTATGTCGACCGGAACGGGACGGAGCAAAGGAAGGCGGTGACGTGCGGGGTTCCGCAGGGGTCCGTGCTCGGGCCCCTGCTGTGGAACCTCGCCTATGATCCGGTCCTCCGCACCAGTCTGCCCCGTGGCGTGAGTGTCGTGTGCTACGCAGACGACACTCTGGTGGTCGCCACGGGGCCCGACTTCGAGCGTACGCTCAGGTTCGCCGAGCTGGGGGTGGCAATCGTCGTCAGACGGATCCGTGGGCTGGGCCTGGAGGTGGCGCCTCACAAAAGTGAGGCGCTGTGGTTCCACCGCCTCACCAGAGGCGGGGAACCCCCGGCCTCGCGGATCCAGGTGGGTGACACGGCTGTCCCGGTGGGGCGGTACATGAAGTACCTCGGCCTCACCCTGGACAGCCGCTGGAGCTTCGAGGAGCACTTCGTACGGATGGTCCCCCGAGCGCGACGGGTGGCGGGCGCCTTACACCGCCTGCTGCCCAACCTCGGGGGACCGGGGGAGGGAGTTCGCCGCCTCTACGGTGGCGTCGTGCGGTCCGTGGCCCTGTACGGGGCCCCCGTTTGGTCGCGAGACCTCGCGGGGGCCTCCCGCTCCAGGGCTCTACTGAGGAGCCTGGAGCGGATCATGGCCATACGGATCGTACGGGGCTACCGTACAATCTCGTACGAGGTGGCGACGGTCCTCGCGAGTTATCCCCCCTTCATCATCCTGGCCGAGATGTACGCGTCCGCGTACGATCTCGGCCGGGGAGGGGGGGACACGCGGGGACACGAAGTGCGGAGGCGGGAGGCCTTCCGGCGGGTCCTGGGGGACTGGCGCGACGCGCTGGTCCTCCAGGGCGGTACGCGTTCGCGCGCCGTCGGGGCCGTCCTGCCCCACCTCGAGGCCTGGGTGCTCCGCAAATGGGGCACTGTCACCTACAGGTTGACTCAGATACTCACCGGGCACGGGTGCTTCGGTGAGTATCTGAGTCGAATAAAACGCGAAGAGACGGCGAGATGCCACCATTGCGCATCCGACCTGGACTCGGCCCAGCACACGCTGGAGGTCTGCCCGGCCTGGGCGGACGAGCGCCGAGTCCTGGTCGACGGGATCGGGCGAGACTTGTCCCCGCCGGCGTTGGTCGCGGCAATGCTGGCGGGCGAGGAGGAGTGGAGGGCTGTGGCCTCCTTCTGCGAAGCAGTCATGCTCCAGAAGGAGGCCGCCGAGCGGGGTCGGGAGAGAGCCGATCCCGCTCGAAGGCGGCGGCGGCGAGCTCAGTGATCGCCGCCGCCGACGGGCCGCGAGGGCGCACACCCCGCGGGTGCGCCCGGGTCGCGGCCCGGGAAGGATGACCCCCCGGTGCGGCCGGGGAGGGTCGTCCGGGGCGCCGCCGGCCGCGCGCCTCTTTACAGCGCGCGGTCGGAGCCGCCCCGCCCGGGGGAACCTCGCCGAGGCCCCTCGAGGATGAGCACCCCCTCGTGACTGAGGGGGGGCGACGGCGGGGTGGACCAGAGGGGTTTAACCGAATCCTGGACCACCCCAACGCCGGAGGAAGGCCGCCGCGAGGTTTTAGTGGGTAACCCTAGGATCGGATTTCAGTTTACTGTTTTGGGAGTCCCACACTACCCCCTGCCGTCCCCAGGCGGGGGGTGTGCATAAAGCATTTCCTCGCGTAAAAAAAAAAAAAAAAAAAAAAAAAAAAAAAAAAAAAAAGGTTAGGTTGGGGTGGGGAGCGCCGTCAGACCACCTCCACGAGCGCCCGGACGCTCCTTCCGGGCCGGTGCTCCCTGGGCAGGACCTGGCGGAGTAAATTCCGTCGGGTCCTGGCTGAGAGTCTGACACCAGTCGCGTAATCGTAATCCAGTCCGTGGGGCTGGGACGATGGCCGCCGCAAGGGGGCCGCGAGGAAGAAAACCTCTATAAAAAATCACCTTGTGGAGCTCCGCCTACCCTCTGCGTATCAGAGGGTAGAGTGTGACGCTACCGCGTAGGGTGGCAGTTTGCCACGGCTCAGGGCGACGGACCAGGGGTCGTGGACCCCCCCGTTCGGCCTGCAGCGTGTTTCGGGGTGGGGGCGACGGACCAGGGATTGTGAATCCCCCCGTTCGGCCCTACCGAAACGAAGGAGCGCGGGACAGGGCGTCGGTCAGGGGTTGTGAACCCCCCCGCTCGGCCTGTCCCGGTATTCGAGGAGGGAAGGGGCGACGGACCAGGGGTTGTGAACCCCCCCGCTCGGCCCTACCCGGGACGGTCTTCTGGAGAGGGGCGGTGGACCAGGGGTTGCTAACCCCCCCACTCGGTCCTCTCCGAGGAAGGCGCTCCGGGGCGACGGTCCGTGGGTCGTAGACCCCGCCGCTCGGCCCGGCCCGCAACCCTCATTGAGAGGCGCGGGGGTCGTCGGACCGCGTGGAGTAAACCACTATAAAAAATCCGTGAATCCCAAGTTCTGATGCCCGGCGAGGGGATGCATGTTCGACGCGGAGGTCGGACCCGAGGGCATCACTTTAGGGGAGCTCACCCCTGGGCAGGAGGGAAAAAAGCCGAGGGAACTCCCCCTCGTTAATCAAAGTACAAAACAGAATGGCAACTAGCAAAAACTTAATTCCTCAGGTGGGTACCGGCGTAGCCGGAGAATCCCACCCTGGCGGACTTCCGCCAGGCAGCCCCTCCGTATCTGAGGGGGGCACCTACTGCCATGCTGCTGAAGAGAGCAGCAACACCTTTGAGGGCGCTACCCGCGCTGATATATCGGCCCTAGCCGATGCAACCAGACAGGACGTACCACCCACCTCTGGAAAATTCTGGAGGGGTGATGGAGGAGAGGAAGGGGAGCCCAGCTCGGGGCGATCCCGTTCCTCCTCAATTTCGGATGGGACAAAGGGGCAGAGCGTGGTCCTCAAATTTAAGAGGCCCAATTCGCCCCTAATTATCACAAGGACTGCGAGGGCGGATGGCGGCGGAGATAGCGACAGCGCTATGTCCGCCGTCTCCGCTGCCTCTATGGCCTCCGAGGGACAAGGGACGCAGCGGACGCGAAAGCGGAAACCGCGCAGTCCCTTGGACCTGGGAGGTGACAAAAAGAGGCTCACTACCGGAGACGACCAGGAGAAGAGCTCGCCCGATCTTGGGGCGGAAATCTTTGAAATACTGGCAAACATGGAGCGCACCGCCGAGAGGCCGAAAAGCTCAAAGGCTGACATCGCAAGAGCGGTGCGCTCCGGTATTGATAAGGTTCGAGACAAAATCTCGGAGATGTCCGCCAGGGCAGACACCCAGGACCGGGAGAACGCAAGCTTCCGGTCCCAAATGGCGGAGCTGTCTGCCCGAGTCATCTCTTTAGCTCGGGAACTTTCGGACCTGAAGGCGGAGAGGGGACGGGAGAAGGAGAAACCTGCGGCAACTGTCGCCAAAAGGGCTCCGGTAATAGATAATACGCAGGCGGCGGGGACCTCCCGGGGGGAGACTTGCCCCCCGGTGGCACCACCGCCTGCTAAGAAGCAGGCGGTGAAAAAGAAGGCGATTGATAACGCGACGAGCTCCGCGAAACCCGCGGACGCTCCGCCGCGGCCGTCCGCCGTCCCCGACGGTGACCGGGTCAAGGCCCTTATGGCCGCTGACTTCGCCCGGTTCCAGTCGGAGATGGCGGCGAAATACTACCCAGAAGTGGTGAAAAGTGGGAAAAAGAAAAAAAAGAAGAAGAACAGGCAGGAAACGCAGGCGGCTGCCGCGGAACGCTCGCGGGCGCCGCCGCCTCCGCCTGCGCCTGCAGCCGGGCCTGCGAAGGGAGCGGTAGATAGCGGCGAGACCTGGGCGACGGTGGTGGGCCGCAAGGCCGCTGCCGCCGCCAGGAAGGCTCGCGCCGCCGCCGCCGCTCCTGCACCGGCGCAGGGGAAGGCCAAGGCGAAGGCCAAACCTGCGGGGCTGCCGAAGCCCCCCAATACCGCCGCTGTGGTGGTGACGGTGCCTCCGGGCGTCGACACCACGCTCGCGGCGGTGATGGAGGTTGCCAAGAGCCGCATTAAACTTGCGGATCTTGGCATCTCGGGGGGGCTGAAGGTCCGGAGGGCAATGACCGGGGCTCTCATGCTCGAGATCCCCGGTCCGGACAGCTCCGCCAAGGCCGACGCCTTGGCCGACAAAATGAGGGTGGCCGTCGCCGACACGGGCGCGATTATCTCGCGCCCGTGCAAAATGGGCGACTTGAGGGTGATGGACTTGGACGAGTCCATCACCCCCGCGACCGTCGCCGCTGTGATCGCCGAGGCGGGCGGATGCGCCCCGACCGACGTAAAGGTCGGGGAGATCCGCTCCAGCCCGTCTCGGCTGGGCTCGGCCTGGGTCAGGTGCCCGCTCGGAGTCGCCAGGAAACTGGCGGCTCAGCGGCGGGTGCTGATCGGGTGGACCGCGGCGCGCGTCGAGGCGCTGGCAGCACGGCCTTTGCAGTGCTTCCGGTGCCTCGAAAAGGGGCACGTCCGCGCGAGGTGCCCCTGCGCCGTGGACAGGAGCGGGCGGTGCTACCGATGTGGCGTGGCAGGCCACATCGCGAGCGCCTGCACCGCGCCCGCTCCGCGCTGCCCGGTCTGCTCTGACCTGGGCTGCCGAGCGGATCATAGAATGGGGGGGAAGAAGTGTTCCCCCCCCAAGAGGAAGGCGGCGGCCGCGAGGCCACCCTCCCCTGTTAGGGGACAGGCGGGCGGATCAATGGAGGTCCAATAACGGACCTCCACGCTCGCTTCCTCCAGGGCAACCTGAACAACCGCCGCGCTGCGCAAGACCTGCTTGCGCAGACGGTGGTTGAACATTCGGTTGCCCTGGCGGTGGTCGCCGAGCCCCATCACGTCCCCGTCCACCCGCGATGGTTCGGGGACGACGCGGGCTCGGTGGCCGTTTACTGGGTCGAGGGGAGCTACTGCTCCCTCCTGTGGAAAGGTCCAGGCTACGTCGCCGTGGAGTGGGGATCCATGGTCGTAGTGGGCTGCTACGTCTCTCCGAACAGCGGCCTCGCCGCGTACGAGGCATACCTGGACGGGCTGGCGAACCGCCTTCGCGGTTGCGCCCCCCGTCCGGTATTCGTCCTGGGCGACTTCAACGCTCACTCGAGCGAGTGGGGTGACGCCCGGGACGACGTCAGAGGGGAGACGCTTCTGGAGTGGGCGGCAGGACTCGACCTCCGGTTGCTCAACCGGGGGTCGGTCAGCACCTTTGTGCGGTGGCAGGGGGAGTCGATCATCGATCTATCGTGGGCGACTCCCTCGGCCGCCGCCACGGTGACCGGATGGCGGGTGGCGGAGGAGGTGGTCAATTTGTCTGACCACCGACACATCTTTTTGGATGTGTCGCTCCGCCGCCCCAGCCGCCCGCGCCAGACTAGCGGCCCTCCGCGGCGCTGGTCTCTCAAGCGGCTCGACCGGGACATGGTCGTGGCCGCCGCCAGCGTCGCGGACTGGACGGAGGGAGCGGGATCGCCCGATCCCGAGGCGCAAGCGGCCTGGCTGCGCGGCACGATGACGTCGATCTGCGACGCGTCGATGCCGCGAGTCGGGCCGCCCCGGCGGGGCTCCGTGTACTGGTGGAGCGAGGAGATCGAGCGGCTGCAAAAGGCCGCCTTCGTCGCTCGCCGCCGGTACCTGAGAGCCCGGAAGAGAAGGCGAACCACGGTCGAGGAGGCTCTCAGAGTCAGACGGGAATACGGGGCCGCCGCGCACGCCGTATGCGTCGCCATCGCTGCGGCTCGCGAGCGGTCCTGGAACGAGCTCGTCGAGGGACTGGACAGGGACCCATGGGGACGCCCGTACAGGATGGTACTGGGCAAGCTGACCCCGTGGGTCCCTCCGTTGACGGAATCCCTGGACCCGGAAGTCGTGGGAAGAGTCGTTGACGCACTCTTCCCTAGGGTCCAGGGCGGTCCCTCGGTTCCTCCGTCACAGTCGGACCACACTCCGTGGTCCGACGAGCTGGAGGTGACGGAGGACGAGCTCGGGCGGGCCGTCGCACGGCTCGCCTCCCGCAGCGCCGCTCCCGGCCCGGACGGAGTTCCGGGTCGGGTCTTGGCGCTCGCTCTGGGAGTGTTAGGGAACAAGGCGAGGCGGCTGTTCTCCAGCTGCCTCCGCCGCGGGGTGTTCCCCCTCGACTGGAAGTCGGCGAGACTGGTACTCATAAGGAAGGAGGGGAGGACTGGAGACGCTCCGTCGTCGTTCCGGCCGATATGTCTGCTGAACGAGGCGGGGAAACTCTTTGAAAGAGTTATCTCCGCCCGTATCAGCAGCCACCTGTCGCAGGTGGGCCCGGACATATCGGACTGTCAGTTCGGGTTCCGGCAGGGGCGCTCGACCATCGACGCGGTGCGTCGGGTGCGGGCCCTGTCGGAACCGGCAGTCCGATCGGGGGGGGTCGCGCTGGCGGTGTCGCTAGACATCGTCAACGCCTTCGGGACCCTCCCCTGGCCGGCCATCAGGGAGGCCCTCGAATACCACGAGGTGCCTCCCTACCTAAGGTCGGTCATCGGGGCCTACCTGCAGGAGAGACGGGTGGACTATGTCGACCGGAACGGGACGGAGCAGAGTAAGGCGGTGACGTGCGGGGTTCCGCAGGGGTCCGTGCTCGGGCCCCTGCTGTGGAACCTCGCATACGATCCGGTCCTCCGCACCAGTCTGCCCCGTGGCGTGAGTGTCGTTTGCTACGCAGACGACACTCTGGTGGTCGCCACGGGGCCCGACTTCGAGCGGACGCTCAGGTTCGCCGAGCTGGGGGTGGCAATCGTCGTCAGACGGATCCGCGGGCTGGGCCTGGAGGTGGCGCCTCACAAAAGTGAGGCGCTGTGGTTCCACCGCCTCACCAGAGGCAGGGAACCCCCGGCCTCGCGGATCCAGGTGGGTGACACGGCTGTCCCGGTGGGGCGGTACATGAAGTACCTCGGCCTCACCCTGGACAGCCGCTGGAGCTTCGAGGAGCACTTCGTACGGATGGTCCCCCGAGCGCGACGGGTGGCGGGCGCCTTACACCGCCTGCTGCCCAACCTCGGGGGACCGGGGGAGGGAGTTCGCCGCCTCTACGGTGGCGTCGTGCGGTCCGTGGCCCTGTACGGGGCCCCCGTCTGGTCGCGAGACCTTGCGGGGGCCTCCCGCTCCAGGGCTCTGCTGAGGAGCCTGGAGCGGATCATGGCCATACGGATCGTACGGGGCTACCGTACCATCTCATACGAGGCGGCGACGGTCCTCGCGAGTTATCCCCCCTTCATCATCCTGGCCGAGATGTACGCAGCCGCGTACGATCTCGGCCGGGGAGGGGGGGACGCGCGGGGACACGAAGTGCGGAGGCGGGAGGCCTTCCGGCGGGTCCTGGGGGACTGGCGCGACGCGCTGGTCCTCCAGGGCGGTACGCGTTCGCGCGCCGTCGGGGCCGTCCTGCCCCACCTCGAGGCCTGGGTGCTCCGCAAATGGGGCACTGTCACCTACAGGTTGACTCAGATACTCACCGGGGACGGGTGCTTCGGTGAGTATCTGAGTCGAATAAAACGTGAAGAGACGGCGAGATGCCACCATTGCGCATCCGACCTGGACTCGGCCCAGCACACGCTGGAGGTCTGCCCGGCCTGGGCGGACGAGCGCCGAGTCCTGGTCGACGGGATCGGGCGAGACTTGTCCCCGCCGGCGTTGGTCGCGGCAATGCTGGCGGGCGAGGAGGAGTGGAGGGCTGTGGCCTCCTTCTGCGAAGCAGTCATGCTCCAGAAGGAGGCCGCCGAGCGGGGTCGGGAGAGAGCCGATCCCGCTCGAAGGCGGCGGCGGCGAGCTCAGTGATCGCCGCCGCCGACGGGCCGCGAGGGCGCACACCCCGCGGGTGCGCCCGGGTCGCGGCCCGGGAAGGATGACCCCCCGGTGCGGCCGGGGAGGGTCGTCCGGGGCGCCGCCGGCCGCGCGCCTCTTTACAGCGCGCGGTCGGAGCCGCCCCGCCCGGGGGAGCCTCGCCGAGGCTCCCCGAGGATGAGCACCCCCTCGTGACTGAGGGGGGGCGACGGCGGGGTGGACCAGAGGGGTTAAACCGAATCCTGGACCACCCCAACGCCGGAGGAAGGCCGCCGCGAGGTTTTAGTGGGTAACCCTAGGATCGGATTTCAGTTTACTGTTTTGGGAGTCCCACACTACCCCCTGCCGTCCCCAGGCGGGGGGTGTGCATAAAGCATTTCCTCGCGTAAAAAAAAAAAAAAAAAAAAAAAAAAAAGGTTAGGTTGGGGTGGGGAGCGCCGTCAGACCACCTCCACGAGCGCCCGGACGCTCCTTCCGGGCCGGTGCTCCCTGGGCAGGACCTGGCGGAGTAAATTCCGTCGGGTCCTGGCTGAGAGTCTGACAACAGTGGTGTTATCGTAATCCAGTCCGTGGGGCTGGGACGATGGCCGCCGCAAGGGGGCCGCGAGGAAGAAAACCTCTATAAAAAATCACCTTGTGGAGCTCCGCCTACCCTCTGCGTATCAGAGGGTAGAGTGTGACGCTACCGCGTAGGGTGGCAGTTTGCCACGGCTCAGGGCGACGGACCAGGGGTCGTGGACCCCCCCGTTCGGCCTGCAGCGTGTTTCGGGGTGGGGGCGACGGACCAGGGATTGTGAATCCCCCCGTTCGGCCCTACCGAAACGAAGGAGCGCGGGACAGGGCGTCGGTCAGGGGTTGTGAACCTCCCCGCTCGGCCTGTCCCGGTATTCGAGGAGGGAAGGGGCGACGGACCAGGGGTTGTGAACCCCCCCGCTCGGCCCTACCCGGGACGGTCTTCTGGAGAGGGGCGGTGGACCAGGGGTTGCTAACCCCCCCACTCGGTCCTCTCCGAGGAAGGCGCTCCGGGGCGACGGACCGTGGGTCGTAGACCCCGCCGCTCGGCCCGGCCCGCAACCCTCATTGAGAGGCGCGGGGGTCGTCGGACCGCGTGGAGTAAACCACTATAAAAAATCCGTGAATCCCAAGTTCTGATGCCCGGCGAGGGGATGCATGTTCGACGCGGAGGTCGGACCCGAGGGCATCACTTTAGGGGAGCTCACCCCTGGGCAGGAGGGAAAAAAGCCGAGGGAACTCCCCCTCGTTAATAAAAGTACTATATCAATGGCAAGTAGAAAAAACATAAGTCCTCACGTGGGTCCCAGCTGCGACGCGGCTGGGGAATCCCACCCTGGCGGAGTCCCGCCAGGCAGCCCCACCGTATGTGAGGGGGGCACTAACTGCCACGTTGTCGTCAGGGGCAACACAAATGAGGAAGGCGAGACGGGTGTCACGGCTGCAGCCGGCAACCCAACCAAGACAGGATCGGACAATCCTCCCACCTCCGGACGTTTTTGGAGGGGTGAAGGAGGAGACGACGGGGAGCCCAGTTCTGGGCGATCCCGTTCGTCTTCGTTAAACACGGACATGACGAAGGAGAGCGGCTTGGTCCTCTCATTTAAGAGGCCCAAGTCTCCTCTGACAATTGGGACGATAGTGAGGGCGGACGGCGGCGGGGATAGCGATAGCGCTATGTCCGCCGTCTCCGTCTTCTCTACGCGCTCTGTGGCCTCCGAGGGACCCGGGACGCAGCGGCCGCGAAAGCGGAAACCGCGCAGTCCCGTGGACCTGGGAGGCCATAAGAAGCGGGCAGCTGAGGCCGCGAAACACACGGACGAAACTGAAGCGCCGAGCTCGACTGAGCTAGGCGCAGAAATTTACGAAATTTTTGAGAGGATGGAGCGCACCGCCGAGCGAGCAAAGAGCTCGAAGGCAGACATTGCCAGAGCGGTGCGCTCGGGAATGGACAGAGCGAGGGAGCACATCGCGAATTTGTGTGCCAGGGCCGACACCCAAGACCGGGAGAACGAAAGCTTCCGGTCCCAAATGTCGGGGTTGTCGGCCCGTATGATCCAACTCGCGAACGAAAATGCGGAGCTTCGGGCCAAGATTGCCCTTATGGCAGAAAAACTAGAAGCTCCGCAATCGCAGGACACGCAGGCGGCGGGGACATCCCGGGGGGACTCTGTTCCCCCGGTGGCGCCGCCGCCTGCGAAAAAGGGAAAGGCTGGCGCAAACAGGGCTGCCCTGGGCACCGCGAAACCCGCGGACGCCCCGCCGCAGGACTCCGCCGTCTCCGATGGAACCCGGGAAATGGCCCTTATGGCCAGAGAATTCGCCCGGTTCCAGTCGGAGATGGCGGCAAAATATTACCCCCAGATGGGGAAGATGCCTCCTCTGGGGCAAAAGGCGCCTGCTGCGGCGAATCCGCCGCCGGCGGGGCTGCATATGCCCCAGGGGGGAAAGAAAAAGAAGAAGAAGAGGAAAAACGCGCAGGAGAGGCAGGCGGCCACCGCGGAACGCTCGCGGGCGCCGCCGCCTCCGCCTGCGCCTGCAGACGGGCCTGCGCCGGGAGCGGGATCTGGTGGCGAGACCTGGTCGACGGTGGTGGGCCGCAAGGCCGCTGCCGCCGCCAGGAAGGCTCGCGCCGCCGCCGCCGCTCCTGCACCGGTGCAGGGGAAGGCCAAGGCGAAGGCCAAACCTGCGGGGCTGCCGAAGCCCCCCAATACCGCCGCTGTGGTGGTGACGGTGCCTCCGGGCGTCGACACCACGCTCGCGGCGGTGATGGAGGTTGCCAAGAGCCGCATTAAGCTTGCGGATCTTGGCATCTCGGGGGGGCTGAAGGTCCGGAGGGCGATGACCGGGGCTCTCATGCTCGAGATCCCCGGTCCGGACAGCTCCGCCAAGGCCGACGCCTTGGCCGACAAAATGAGGGTGGCCGTCGCCGACACGGGCGCTATTATCTCGCGCCCGTGTAAAATGGGTGACTTGAGGGTGATGGACTTGGACGAGTCCATCACCCCCGCGACCGTCGCCGCTGTGATCGCCGAGGCGGGCGGATGCGCCCCGACCGACGTAAAGGTCGGGGAGATCCGCTCCAGCCCGTCTCGGCTGGGCTCGGCCTGGGTCAGGTGCCCGCTCGGAGTCGCCAGGAAACTGGCGGCTCAGCGGCGGGTCCTGATCGGGTGGACCGCGGCGCGCGTCGCGGCGCTGGCAGCACGGCCTTTGCAGTGCTTCCGGTGCCTCGAAAAGGGGCACGTCCGCGCGAGGTGCCCCTGCGCCGTGGACAGGAGCGGGCGGTGCTACCGATGTGGCGTGGCAGGCCACATCGCGAGCGCCTGCACCGCGCCCGCTCCGCGCTGCCCGGTCTGTTCAGACCTGGGCTGCAGAGCCGATCACAGGATGGGGGGCAAAAAGTGCTCCCCTCCCAAGAGGAAGGCGGCGGCCGCGAGGCCACCCTCCCCTGCTAGGGGACAGGCGGGCGGAACAATGGAGGTCCAATAACGGACCTCCACGCCCGCTTCCTCCAGGGCAACCTCAACAACCGCCGCGCTGCGCAAGACCTGCTTGCGCAGACGGTGGTTGAGTATTCGGTTGCCCTGGCGGTGGTCGCCGAGCCCAATCACGTCCCCGTCCACCCGCGATGGTTCGGGGACGACGCGGGCTCGGTGGCCGTTTACTGGGCAGAGGGGAGCTACTGCTCCCTCCTGTGGAAAGGTCCAGGCTACGTCGCCGTGGAGTGGGGATCCATGGTCGTAGTGGGCTGCTACGTCTCTCCGAACAGCGGCCTCGCCGCATACGAGGCATACCTGGACGGGCTGGCGAACCGCCTTCGCGGTTGCGCCCCCCGTCCGGTATTCGTCCTGGGCGACTTCAACGCTCACTCGAGCGAGTGGGGTGACGCCCGGGACGACGTCAGAGGAGAGACGCTTCTGGAGTGGGCGGCAGGACTCGACCTCCGGTTGCTCAACCGGGGGTCGGTCAGCACCTTTGTGCGGTGGCAGGGGGAGTCGATCATCGATCTTTCGTGGGCGACTCCCTCGGCCGCCGCCATGGTGACCGGATGGCGGGTGGCGGAGGAGGTGGTCAACCTGTCTGACCACCGACACATCCTTTTGGATGTGTCGCTCCGCCGCCCAAGCCGCCCGCGCCAGACTAGCGGCCCTCCGCGGCGCTGGTCTCTCAAGCGGCTCGACCGGGACATGGTCGTGGCCGCCGCCAGCGTCGCGGACTGGACGGAGGGAGCGGGATCGCCCGATCCCGAGGCGCAAGCGGCCTGGCTGCGCGACACGATGTCGTCGATCTGCGACGCGTCGATGCCGCGGGTCGGGCCGCCCCGGCGGGGCTCCGTGTACTGGTGGAGCGAGGAGATCGAGCGGCTGCAAAAGGCCGCCTTCGTCGCTCGCCGCCGGTACTTGAGAGCCCGGAAGAGAAGGCGAACCACGGTCGAGGAGGCTCTCAGAGCCAGACGGGAATACGGGGCCGCCGCGCACGCCGTATGCGTAGCCATCGCTGCGGCTCGCGAGCGGTCCTGGAACGAGCTCGTCGAGGGACTGGACAGGGACCCATGGGGACGCCCGTACAGAATGGTACTGGGCAAGCTGACCCCGTGGGTCCCTCCGTTGACGGAATCCCTGGACCCGGAAGTCGTGGGAAGAGTCGTAGACGCACTCTTCCCTAGGGTCCAGGGCGGTCCCTCGGTTCCTCCGTCACAGTCGGACCACGCTCCGTGGTCCGACGAGCTGGAGGTGACGGAGGACGAGCTCGGGCGGGCCGTCGCACGGCTCGCCTCCCGCAGCGCCGCTCCCGGCCCGGACGGAGTTCCGGGTCGGGTCCTGGCGCTCGCTCTGGGAGTGTTAGGGAACAAGGCGAGGCGGCTGTTCACCAGCTGCCTCCGCCGCGGGGTGTTCCCCCTCGACTGGAAGTCGGCAAGACTGGTGCTAATCAGGAAGGAAGGGAGGACCGGAGACGCTCCGTCGTCGTTCCGGCCGATATGCCTGCTGAACGAGGCGGGGAAACTCTTCGAAAGGGTTATCTCCGCCCGTATCAGCAGCCACCTGTCGCAGGTGGGCCCGGACATATCGGACTGCCAGTTCGGGTTCCGGCAGGGGCGCTCGACCATCGACGCGGTGCGTCGGGTGCGGGCCCTGTCGGAACCGGCAGTCCGATCGGGGGGGGTCGCGCTGGCGGTGTCGCTAGACATCGTCAACGCCTTCGGGACCCTCCCCTGGCCGGCCATCAGGGAGGCCCTCGAATACCACGAGGTGCCTCCCTACCTAAGGTCGGTCATCGGGGCCTACCTGCAGGAGAGACGGGTGGACTATGTCGACCGGAACGGGACGGAGCAAAGGAAGGCGGTGACGTGCGGGGTTCCGCAGGGGTCCGTGCTCGGGCCCCTGCTGTGGAACCTCGCCTACGATCCGGTCCTCCGCACCAGTCTGCCCCGTGGCGTGAGTGTCGTGTGCTACGCAGACGACACTCTGGTGGTCGCCACGGGGCCCGACTTCGAGCGTACGCTCAGGTTCGCCGAGCTGGGGGTGGCAATCGTCGTCAGACGGATCCGCGGGCTGGGCCTGGAGGTGGCGCCTCACAAAAGTGAGGCGCTGTGGTTCCACCGCCTCACCAGAGGCAGGGAACCCCCGGCCTCGCGGATCCAGGTGGGTGACACGGCTGTCCCGGTGGGGCGGTACATGAAGTACCTCGGCCTCACCCTGGACAGCCGCTGGAGCTTCGAGGAGCACTTCGTACGGATGGTCCCCCGAGCGCGACGGGTGGCGGGCGCCTTACACCGCCTGCTGCCCAACCTCGGGGGACCGGGGGAGGGAGTTCGCCGCCTCTACGGTGGCGTCGTGCGGTCCGTGGCCCTGTACGGGGCCCCCGTTTGGTCGCGAGACCTCGCGGGGGCCTCCCGCTCCAGGGCTCTGCTGAGGAGCCTGGAGCGGATCATGGCCATACGGATCGTACGGGGCTACCGTACAATCTCGTACGAGGCGGCGACGGTCCTCGCGAGTTATCCCCCCTTCATCATCCTGGCCGAGATGTACGCAGCCGCGTACGATCTCGGCCGGGGAGGGGGGGACGCGCGGGGACACGAAGTGCGGAGGCGGGAGGCCTTCCGGCGGGTCCTGGGGGACTGGCGCAACGCGCTGGTCCTCCAGGGCGGTACGCGTTCGCGCGCCGTCGGGGCCGTCCTGCCCCACCTCGAGGCCTGGGTGCTCCGTAAATGGGGCACTGTCACCTACAGGTTGACTCAGATACTCACCGGGCACGGGTGCTTCGGTGAGTATCTGAGTCGAATAAAACGTGAAGAGACGGCGAGATGCCACCATTGCGCATCCGACCTGGACTCGGCCCAGCACACGCTGGAGGTCTGCCCGGCCTGGGCGGCCGAGCGCCGAGTCCTGGTCGACGGGATCGGGCGAGACTTGTCCCCGCCGGCGTTGGTCGCGGCAATGCTGGCGGGCGAGGAGGAGTGGAGGGCTGTGGCCTCCTTCTGCGAAGCAGTCATGCTCCAGAAGGAGGCCGCCGAGCGGGGTCGGGAGAGAGCCGATCCCGCTCGAAGGCGGCGGCGGCGAGCTCAGTGATCGCCGCCGCCGACGGGCCGCGAGGGCGCACACCCCGCGGGTGCGCCCGGGTCGCGGCCCGGGAAGGATGACCCCCCGGTGCGGCCGGGGAGGGTCGTCCGGGGCGCCGCCGGCCGCGCGCCTCTTTACAGCGCGCGGTGGGAGCCGCCCCGCCCGGGGGAGCCTCGCCAGGCTCCCCGAGGATGAGCACCCCCTCGTAACAGAGGGGGGGCGACGGCGGGGTGGACCAGAGGGGTTTATCCGAATCCTGGACCACCCCAACGCCGGAGGAAGGCCGCCGCGAGGTTTTAGTGGGTAACCCTAGGATCGGATTTCAGTTTACTGTTTTGGGAGTCCCACACTACCCCCTGCCTTCCCCAGGCGGGGGGTGTGCATAAAGCATTTCCTCGCGTAAAAAAAAAAAAAAAAAAAAAAAAAAAAAAAAAAAAAAAAAAAAAAAAAAAAAAGGTTAGGTTGGGGTCGGCGGGGCTGCCGAAGCCCCCCAATACCGCCGCTGTGGTGGTGACGGTGCCTCCGGGCGTCGACACCACGCTCGCGGCGGTGATGGAGGTTGCCAAGAGCCGCATCAAACTTGCGGATCTTGGCATCTCGGGGGGGCTGAAGGTCCGGAGGGCAATGACCGGGGCCCTCATGCTCGAGATCCCCGGTCCGGACAGCTCCGCCAAGGCCGACGCCTTGGCCGACAAAATGAGGGTGGCCGTCGCCGACACGGGCGCGATTATCTCGCGCCCGTGTAAAATGGGCGACTTGAGGGTGATGGACTTGGACGAGTCCATCACCCCCGCGACCGTCGCCGCTGTGATCGCCGAGGCGGGCGGATGCGCCCCGACCGACGTAAAGGTCGGGGAGATCCGCTCCAGCCCGTCTCGGCTGGGCTCGGCCTGGGTCAGGTGCCCGCTCGGAGTCGCCAGGAAACTGGCGGCTCAGCGGCGGGTCCTGATCGGGTGGACCGCGGCGCGCGTCGAGGCGCTGGCAGCACGGCCTTTGCAGTGCTTCCGGTGCCTCGAAAAGGGGCACGTCCGCGCGAGGTGCCCCTGCGCCGTGGACCGGAGCGGGCGGTGCTATCGATGTGGCGTGGCAGGCCACATCGCGAGCGCCTGCACCGCGCCCGCTCCGCGCTGCCCGGTCTGCTCTGACCTGGGCTGCCGAGCGGATCACAGAATGGGGGGGAAGAAGTGTTCCCCCCCCAAGAGGAAGGCGGCGGCCGCGAGGCCACCCTCCCCTGTTAGGGGACAGGCGGGCGGGACTATGGAGGTCCAATAACGGACCTCCACGCCCGCTTCCTCCAGGGCAACCTGAACAACCGCCGCGCTGCGCAAGACCTCCTTGCGCAGACGGTGGTTGAACATTCGGTTGCCCTGGCGGTGGTCGCCGAGCCCCATCACGTCCCCGTCCACCCGCGATGGTTCGGGGACGACGCGGGCTCGGTGGCCGTTTACTGGGCTGAGGGGAGCTACTGCTCCCTCCTGTGGAAAGGTCCAGGCTACGTCGCCGTGGAGTGGGGATCCATGGTCGTAGTGGGCTGCTACGTCTCTCCGAACAGCGGCCTCGCCGCGTACGAGGCATACCTGGACGGGCTGGCGAACCGCCTTCGCGGTTGCGCCCCCCGTCCGGTATTCGTCCTGGGCGACTTCAACGCTCACTCGAGCGAGTGGGGCGACGCCCGGGACGACGTCAGAGGGGAGACGCTTCTGGAGTGGGCGGCAGGACTCGACCTCCGGTTGCTCAACCGGGGGTCGGTCAGCACCTTTGTGCGGTGGCAGGGGGAGTCGATCATCGATCTATCGTGGGCGACTCCCTCGGCCGCCGCCACGGTGACCGGATGGCGGGTGGCGGAGGAGGTGGTCAATTTATCCGACCACCGACACATCTTTTTGGATGTGTCGCTCCGCCGCCCCAGCCGCCCGCGCCAGACTAGCGGCCCTCCGCGGCGCTGGTCTCTCAAGCGGCTCGACCGAGACATGGTCGTGGCCGCCGCCAGCGTCGCGGACTGGACGGAGGGAGCGGTATCGCCCGATCCCGAGGCGCAAGCGGCCTGGCTGCGCGGCACGATGACGTCGATCTGCGACGCGTCGATGCCGCGAGTCGGGCCGCCCCGGCGGGGCTCCGTGTACTGGTGGAGCGAGGAGATCGAACGGCTGCAGAAGGCCGCCTTCGTCGCTCGCCGCCGGTACCTGAGAGCCCGGAAGAGAAGGCGAACCACGGTCGAGGAGGCTCTCAGAGTCAGACGGGAATACGGGGCCGCCGCGCACGCCGTATGCGTCGCCATCGCTGCGGCTCGCGAGCGGTCCTGGAACGAGCTCGTCGAGGGACTGAACAGGGACCCATGGGGACGCCCGTACAGGATGGTACTGGGCAAGCTGACCCCGTGGGTCCCTCCGTTGACGGAATCCCTGGACCCGGAAGTCGTGGGAAGAGTCGTTGATGCACTCTTCCCTAGGGTCCAGGGTGGTCCCTCGGTTCCTCCGTCACAGTCGGACCACACTCCGTGGTCCGACGAGCTGGAGGTGACGGAGGACGAGCTCGGGCGGGCCGTCGCACGGCTCGCCTCCCGCAGCGCCGCTCCCGGCCCGGACGGAGTTCCGGGCCGGGTCCTGGCGCTCGCTCTGGGAGTCTTAGGGAACAAGGCGAGGCAGCTGTTCACCAGCTGCCTCCGCCGCGGGGTGTTCCCCCTCGACTGGAAGTCGGCGAGACTGGTGCTCATCAGGAAGGAAGGGAGGACCGGAGACGCTCCGTCGTCGTTCCGGCCGATATGCCTGCTGAACGAGGCGGGGAAACTCTTCGAAAGGGTTATCTCCGCCCGTATCAGCAGCCACCTGTCGCAGGTGGGCCCGGACATATCGGACTGTCAGTTCGGGTTCCGGCAGGGGCGCTCGACCATCGACGCGGTGCGTCGGGTGCGGGCCCTGTCGGAACCGGCAGTCCGATCGGGGGGGGTCGCGCTGGCGGTGTCGCTAGACATCGTCAACGCCTTCGGGACCCTCCCCTGGCCGGCCATCAGGGAGGCCCTCGAATACCACGAGGTGCCTCCCTACCTAAGGTCGGTCATCGGGGCCTACCTGCAGGAGAGACGGGTGGACTATGTCGACCGGAACGGGACGGAGCAGAGGAAGGCGGTGACGTGCGGGGTTCCGCAGGGGTCCGTGCTCGGGCCCCTGCTGTGGAACCTCGCCTACGATCCGGTCCTCCGCACCAGTCTGCCCCGTGGCGTGAGTGTCGTTTGCTACGCAGACGACACTCTGGTGGTCGCCACGGGGCCCGACTTCGAGCGTACGCTCAGGTTCGCCGAGCTGGGGGTGGCAATCGTCGTCAGACGGATCCGCGGGCTGGGCCTGGAGGTGGCGCCTCACAAAAGTGAGGCGCTATGGTTCCACCGCCTCACCAGAGGCAGGGAACCCCCGGCCTCGCGGATCCAGGTGGGTGACACGGCTGTCCCGGTGGGGCGGTACATGAAGTACCTCGGCCTCACCCTGGACAGCCGCTGGAGCTTCGAGGAGCACTTCGTACGGATGGTCCCCCGAGCGCGACGGGTGGCAGGCGCCTTACACCGCCTGCTGCCCAACCTCGGGGGACCGGGGGAGGGAGTTCGCCGCCTCTACGGTGGCGTCGTGCGGTCCGTGGCCCTGTACGGGGCCCCCGTCTGGTCGCGAGACCTTGCGGGGGCCTCCCGCTCCAGGGCTCTGCTGAGGAGCCTGGAGCGGATCATGGCCATACGGATCGTACGGGGCTACCGTACAA
Organism: Euproctis similis; assembly: GCA_905147225.2. Classification (NCBI taxonomy): domain Eukaryota; kingdom Metazoa; phylum Arthropoda; class Insecta; order Lepidoptera; family Erebidae; genus Euproctis; species Euproctis similis. The sequence goes on along the minus strand of LR990109.1, from coordinate 133,389 downwards.
TCTCATACGAGGCGGCGACGGTCCTCGCGAGTTATCCCCCCTTCATCATCCTGGCCGAGATGTACGCAGCCGCGTACGATCTCGGCCGGGGAGGGGGGGACGCGCGGGGACACGAAGTGCGGAGGCGGGAGGCCTTCCGGCGGGTCCTGGGGGACTGGCGCGACGCGCTGGTCCTCCAGGGCGGCACGCGTTCGCGCGCCGTCGGGGCCGTCCTGCCCCACCTCGAGGCCTGGGTGCTCCGTAAATGGGGCACTGTCACCTACAGGTTGACTCAGATACTCACCGGGCACGGGTGCTTCGGTGAGTATCTGAGTCGAATAAAGCGTGAAGAGACGGCGAGATGCCACCATTGCGCATCCGACCTGGACTCGGCCCAGCACACGCTGGAGGTCTGCCCGGCCTGGGCGGCCGAGCGCCGAGTCCTGGTCGACGGGATCGGGCGAGACTTGTCCCCGCCGGCGTTGGTCGCGGCAATGCTGGCGGGCGAGGAGGAGTGGAGGGCTGTGGTCTCCTTCTGCGAAGCAGTCATGCTCCAGAAGGAGGCCGCCGAGCGGGGTCGGGGGAGAGCGGGAGAGGCGAGCTCAGTGATCGCCGCCGCCGACGGGCCGCGAGGGCGCACACCCCGCGGGTGCGCCCGGGTCGCGGCCCGGGAAGCATGACCCCCCGATGCGGCCGGGGAGGGTCGTCCGGGGCGCCGCCGGCCGCGCGCCTCTTTACAGCGCGCGGTCGGAGCCGCCCCGCCCGGGGGAGCCTCGCCAGGCTCCCCGAGGATGAGCACCCCCTCGTGACAGAGGGGGGGCGACGGCGGGGTGGACCAGAGGGGTTTAACCGAATCCTGGACCACCCCAACGCCGGAGGAAGGCCGCCGCGAGGTTTTAGTGGGTAACCCTAGGATCGGATTTCAGTTTACTGTTTTGGGAGTCCCACACTACCCCCTGCCGTCCCCAGGCGGGGGGTGTGCATAAAGCATTTCCTCGCGTAAAAAAAAAAAAAAAAAAAAAAAAAAAAAAAAAGGTTAGGTTGGGGTGCGACGACAGACTACCTCCTCGTGTGCTTGGGCGTTGCAGCTCTAGTTCGATACTTGTATCGGGGGGAGAGGCAGCGCCTGGGCCGGTGCACCCTGGGCAACAAGGTTCGGTGGATCTCTCTGCTCACGAGCTGGGGATACGCTGGATCTTGGCTAAATGTCTGTCAAACTCGTAATCCAATCCGTGGGGTTGGCACGAGGGCCGCCATCTCCTCGCGGAGATGGGGGTCGCGAGGAAGAAAACCTCTCTAAAAAATTACCCTGATGTCTGTCCGATGGTCATGGCCATCGGTGGACACCTAGGCGGGCGGTTTCTTCCGCACCGCGGTGGGTGGCAGTAAACCTGCTGCGCTCGCCTCCGTGCCCTCTGTCTCCTCTGTTCGCAGAGCGAGAGGGCCCTGGAAGGTGACTTTCGACGGGTTCGTTCCCCTCGCTTCGTCGAGGGCCGAACTGGCTTCAAAGCCAACCGCGCCAAATCGTAAACCTGAATTGCACTGGGTGTCGTGGACATGTCTCGCGGCCCAAATCAGGAACGAGGGTCTTGGCTTCAACGCCTGGATCGCGAGGAAGAACACCTCTATAAAAATCACCCCGAATCTTAAGCTTTGGTACGTGGCGAGAAGATGCATGGCCGATGGGTTGTTCGGTCTCGAGCGTACTCCCAGCCAGGGCACCTGCGGACCCCCTGTGTTGGGTTACAAATTAACGCTTACCAGGGTATTGGGGGATCTCTGCCAGGGTGGACCTTTGTTTCTCCCCCACTCGTGGGATCTATTATGGACAACAATAAAAATTCAAAAAACAACATTGACGCAAAGGGTGGCTCCAGGGAGTCACTGAATGTAGAGGTGGAGGACCGGTCCTCCGTAAATACTAGACCGGCGGAACCTCCCCTGCGGGATTCCTCGGGGCGTTTCATGCGTCCCCCAAGACCGAAAGTGGTCAAGAAAAGGCAGGAGACTGGAGGATCTGCATCTGAGGCAAGCCGCGCTCCATCTGTGGCTGAGATAAATGTAGAGTCCCCGGACTCCGACAGTGACGCAGTCCCACAATCGGACAACTCAATAGCGATGGAGGAAGATCGCCAAAGGGCGACAAAACGGGCTTTCATGAAGTCGGGTGGGTCTGGCTCCTCAGACTCTGCCAAGAAGCCCAAGAAAAAGGCAATACCAAAAAAGCCTACAACTGCTGCGGACACCCACGAAGTGGGCCTAGCGGAGGCACAGCTCCAGTTGAACTTAGCTAGAAGGCAGCAACTCCAGAAGGACCTGGAGGAGAAGGTCGCTGCCAAAGAGCAACGGGCGCGGCTCGCGAGGGCAAAAGCTGGATACGGTGCGTCCACTGTCCTGTACGCGGACTACTCGTTGGCGGAGTTGGAGAGGATGGCTCAGGAGGACGAGCGAGAAATCGCCGAAGTAGCCTCCAAGTCGTCCAACCTAAAGGGGACTTTCCAGAAGTCCCTGAAAAGTAGGGCCGCGAGCATGCGCGGCATAGTCCGGGAGCTGGTGGAGCGCACAGCAACCGAGGAAACATGGCAGCTGCAGGCGAAAGTCGACCGCCTGCAAGCAGAAGTCAGCCAGCTGCACAAAAAGCTGGCTGAGTTGACGGCGCGGCCAACTCAGGCCGAACTCAGATCCACGACTGAGGCCCCGACATCCAGCAACCTCGAGGAGATAATCCGAAAGGTTGTTATGGAGGAAAGGGCCTTCACGAGAGCCTGCTTTGCAGGCATTGAAGATAGGCTTTTGCCAGAGAAACGCCTCCGGCCCCCACTTGCTGCCGACAAGAGGACTAACCCACCAGCAGTGGAAGTTGACGTGCCTCCACCCTCCACCACTCCGTCCAACCTGTCTTGGACTGAGGTGGTCAAGAGAGGGAAGAGAGGCCCCATTAAAACGTCGAGTATGGCCGCCATTCCCGCAATCCCTATTTCCAAAACTCCTCCTCACCCGTCCCAGGTGACGAACAAAGGAAAGGGAAAGGGAAAAGGAAAGAAGACGGCCCCCAAATCCACCGCAGCTGCTCCCGCCGCTGAAAGGGCACCCACCGTGCAAAAGAAGAGGAAGCTAGTTCCCCCCAAAACCGCAGCTGTGGTGGTAACACTCACTGCAGAAGCTGCGGAGCGGGGGGAAACTTACACAAGTGTCCTCCAACGAGCCCGTCCCAATGTCGACCCCGCCCAACTGGGGATCGGTACGGTCTCGTGTCGTCGTACCCAAGCTGGTGCTCGTATTTTTGAGTTTCCGGGGGCCCAGGGTGACGCCCACGCGGACCTCTTTGCGACCAAGCTGAGGGAGGTCATCGCAGATACGGTGAAAGTTGTCAGGCCCGTAAAGTGTACCACCTTGGAGGTGACAAACCTCGATGACTCCGTTACCAAGGAGGAAGTCGTGGCGGCGGTGGCAAAAATAGGAGGCTGTGACACCGCAGCGGTGAAAGGCCGACCCATACGGCCCGATCGTGGAGGCATGGGGGCCATGCGTTTGGAGTGCCCCATCATAGCAGCCAAGGCCGTCCTTGCGAAGGGGCGGCTTCTTGTCGGCTTCAGTTCTGGCGTGGTCCGAGCACTTGAGCACCAGCCATTGAGGTGCTATAAGTGCTTCGGGATCGGCCACACCCGACCTCTCTGTCCATCGACAACGGACAGGTCGGGCTACTGTCTTCGCTGCGGCAAGGAGGGACACAAAATCGCCTCCTGCAAGGTTGCCACGCCGCATTGCGCGGTGTGCGCCACCAGTGGCCTTCCATCAGGCCACATAATGAGGGGGAGGAAGTGCAATCCTCCCCCGAAGAAGGGCAAAGCGCAGGCTCCGACCCGGCCTGCTGCTGCTAATCCGGAGGGTGCCGCAGTCGTCCCCGCTCCTGGGACTTCGGCGGCTGGTGAGGGGGGTGCGATGTCCGATTGATGGATCGGTCAGTACATCGTATCCTCCAGGCGAATGCCAACCACTGCCGCTCGGCCCAGGACCTGCTCCTTCAGGTCATGGCTGAGTGGCGGGTGGATGTCGCGGTCGTCGCCGAGCCGTACTCGGTCCCAGGCCGGTGGCTGGGCTCCCGAGACGGTACGGTCGCTTTATTAGGTCGGTCTTCCACGTACTCCCCTCCTCTCTCGCTCTTAGAGAGGGGACCGGGATACGTTTCCGCCGCGTGGGGGGATATTGCCCTCGTGGGCGTCTATTTTTCCCCGAATCGGCCTCTTTCGGACTTCGAGAGCTTCCTCGAGGTCCTGACGGCGGTCGTCGGTAGGGCGGCACCGCGCCAGGTCGCCGTGTTGGGCGACTTGAACGCCAAGTCGACGGCCTGGGGCAATCCGGTTACCTCCTGTAATGTCAGAGGTCGCGTCGTTGAATTCTGGGCGGCGTCGACAGGAGTTTCCCTCCTCAACAGGGGATCGGTCCATACATGCGTGCGGCAACGGGGTGGGTCAGTGGTGGACGTTTCGTTTGCCACCCCCGTGCTAGCTGCTCGCGTCTTGAACTGGCGGGTGGAGACGGTGGAGACCTTGTCGGACCACCGCTACGTGCGGTTCGACATCTCCACCCGATCCGCACGGAGTTCGGTCCCTTCGGGCCGATCCCCTTTCCCGAGGTGGGCGCTCACTCACCTAGATCGGGAGGCAGCCAGGGAGGCGGCGTTCCTCCAGGACTGGCTTTCCCCCCCGGTCGGCGACGACGTGGACGCCGCAGCCCTTCGGCTGAGAAGGTCCATGACCGAGGTGTGCAACTCCAGCATGCCTCGGTCCCGTCGTCCGCCGCCTCGTCGCGCCGTGTTTTGGTGGTCGGAAGAACTGGCGGAACTCTGTGCCGCGTGCGTGGCGTCCAGAAGGGCGTACACGCGAAGTCGCCGTCGCAGCCTTCGCAACCCGGCTGAGGAAGACCGCCTCTACGCGGCGTACGAGGAGGCGAAGTGGGCCCTCAGGAGAGCCATGAGAGCCGCCGAGGAGTCGGCAAGGGCCGAGATGCTGGAGGGTCTCGATAAGGATCCGTTCGGGAGGCCCTACAAGGCGGCGCGGAGCAAGCTGCGCCCCTTTGCTCCCCCGCTTACGGAGTCTCTCGAGCCGGCCGTACTGGACGGGGTGGTCCGGTCCCTGTTCCCGCGCAGGACCCACTTCACCCCGCCAGCGATGGACCCTCCGCGGGAGGCGGCTCCATCAAACGAAGGCGTCCCGTCGTTGACGATCGAGGAGTTCCGAGAGGCGACGATCCGCCTCCGCGGCAAGTCCACAGCCCCCGGGCCGGACGGCGTTCCCGCACGCGTGGTGGCCCTCGCCACCTCCGTGATGGAGGAGAGGTTTCGGGACCTGTTCAGCGCGTGCTTCACGACTGGCAGGTTCCCGAAGGTTTGGAAGGAGGGGCGCCTGTGTCTCCTTCCAAAGGAGGGACGCCCGTCCGATCTTTTCCCAGCTTGTCGGCCCATCGTTCTTCTCGATGAGGTCGGCAAGCTGTTCGAAGACGTCGTCGCCACCCGGATCAACGACCACTTGCGTGGTGTAGGTCCGGACCTGTCGGACGCCCAGTTCGGTTTCCGGAAGGGGCGTTCGACAGTGGACGCACTGGCCCGTCTCAGGGACCGGGTGCGGGAAGCCGTCGGAGCGGGGGAAGGCCTCTTGGCGGTGTCCTTCGACATCGCCAACGCCTTCAATTCCGTCCCCCATCTTACAATTCTTGAGGCACTCCGATATCACGGGGTGCCTCCATATCTACGGCGGCTTCTAGCCGATTATTTGGAAGACCGCACCGTCCTGCTGGTCGATGGGACGGGCCAGATCCGTAGGTACGGGGTGGAGTCCGGTGTTCCGCAGGGGTCTGTCTTAGGACCCCTCCTGTGGGACATCGGATTCGACTGGTTACTGCGGGGCGCTCTCCTCAGGGGCACGAGTGTCATTTGTTACGCCGATGACACTCTCCTCATTGCCCGGGGGAGAGATTTCCGGGAGGCGGCGACCCTAGCCTCGGCTGGCGGCTCCCTGGTCGCGGGGAGGATACGCCGATTGGGCCTCCGCGTGGCGCTGCAGAAGACCGAAGCCGTCTTCTTCCACGGTCCACGGCAGCGCATTCCTGCGGGGGCCCATATTGTCGTGGAGGGCGTCACAATAGACGTAAAGGCCCAGATGAAATATCTGGGCCTGGTGCTCGACAGCAGGTGGCGGTTCGGCCCGCACTTCAGCGGGCTGTCCACGCGCCTGCTGAAGACGGCAGGCGCTCTCTCCGGGCTGTTGCCCAATTTAGGTGGGCCCAAAACGAGGTGCCGGCAGCTATACGCCGGCATCCTTAAAAGCATGGCCCTTTATGGGGCCCCTATCTGGGCGGACTCCCTACACCGGAGGGAGAACGCCTCCGCCCTGCGCAAGCCCCAGAGGGCCATCGCGCAAAGGGTGGCCCGATGTTACAGGTCGGTGGGCTTTGCGGCGGCGTGTGCTCTGGCCGGCACGCCGCCTTGGGAGCTCGAGGCGTGGGTGCTGGCCAGAGTGTACGAATGGTCGGCGGGGCGTAGGGCGCTCGGGGAGCGTCCTGACCCCGGAGAGCGCGAGGTTGTTAGGCGGGACGCGAAAAATGCGGTCGTCGAACACTGGTCGGAGGATCTCGCCTCCGCCACGTTCGGTCGTCGCACTCTGGACGCGCTGGGTCCGGTGCTGCGGGAGTGGCTGGAGAGGCCACATGGTTTCCTCTCGTTCCGTATGGCGCAGGTGCTGTCGGGGCATGGATGCTTCGGCACGTACCTGTGTCGGATCGGACGAGAGGAGACTCCGTCGTGCCCGGAATGTGGCGCGGCGGAGGACACGGCGCAGCACACCCTTGAGGTGTGCCCTGCTTGGGCTGAGCCGCGCCATTTTCTGGTCGCGGCGGTGGGACCGGACCTATCCCTCCCCGGCGTGGTGACTGCCGCGCTCCGGGGTGAGACGGCCTGGACCGCTTTCGCCTCCTTCTGCGAGGACGTCATGTCGCAGAAGGAGGCGGCGGAGCGGGCGCGGGAGGACGATCCTCTCGCGCCAGCGCTCCGCAGGAGGAGAAGGGGGCGTCGGCGGCGGTCCTTCGATCGTCGCCACCTCCTTCCCGGTGGGGAATAGCGGGTGGCAGGCGCGGGGGCGCCTTCACCCGCCTAGCACTTTCCCCGTCTTCGCCGGATGGCAAATTCCTTTTTCTCCGGAATTTCCCTTACCCCTCCTTGTCTGATGATTCGTCGGTGGGGGACTGGCTGTTAAGGCTCGGCCGATTCCCAGTCCCCCGCCTTCCACGACGAGCCGGATTCCCGTCTGGTTATTTTAGTGGGTATACCGAGTGGCGGAAGCTCGGGGAGTCCTACATACCCCTCCCGTCCCCCGACGGGAGGGTATGCGTAATTGTCATTTTTTCCAGACGTTAAACAAAAAAAAAAAAAAAAAAAAAAAAAAAAAAAAGGTTAGGTTAGGTTTTTTTTTTTTTTTTTTTTGTTTCTAGGCAGGAGTCGGAATCCTCATGGACACCCAAACTACGTCACGTATGAGGTAGTTTGGGTAGTGCCGGACTCTTACCGGCTAAACCTGTCTCCTGCCCTCTATGCTTTCTCCATAGACTGAAGGTCCATGCCCTTTTTTGATTAATTTTGATTTTGTTTGATTTTGAGTTATTTTAAAAATTGCTCCCCAGTTCTAACTAATTCGGTATTGCAAAATTTTAGTTTGATTTACTGATGTTATGTTTGTGATAATAGTTTGTTTTTGGTTTAAGTATAGCAATTTACTCGCGCATTTATGTTTGGTATGTGACGATGAGGTGATTGAAATAATGAATGATGACTTTGTTTAGTGAAATTGATGGATGTCTCTATTTTTGATTGCCATTTTAAGGTTATGATCTTGAATAACCTTTTCATCGGCATGTATCGCCCGCTTTATGAAGATGCCCAGAGCGTCATCTGAGTCGTCCGTGTAGTAAGTGCAGGAGCCTGTGTGTCTTGATATGGCTACCACTGCATGGGAGACACTATTGTGGAGTTGTAGTCGCTTTTTGGCACTTTGTATTATAACCACCGTTTCCGTGCTCAGTCCCTGTGCTTCGTGTATTGTTAGGAGCCTGGATCCTTCTCCTGAGCCATAGCCTTGGGTTTTGAGGCTTTCCTTCTCTGTCTGGGTGAACACTAAGTACAGAGTGTTTGTCAGGTTGCTCGGTATTACAGCATCCGTGTAGGTAAATAGTCTCAGAGACCTCACTTGTTTTTTGGAAGAGTATATGCCGTTGTAGATATCCTGTAGGGCATACGCTACATCCATGGGATTTCGGTGGGTGCATAACAGTTCTTGCGTTATATCTGGCTTGATGATAGGCCGATGGTATTTTAGTTCAAAGAGATTGTCCCTGTCGATGTATGGAAGTTGGTTGACATCTCCGACGAGGGTGAGTTCTTCTGCGCCGACTATGCGCGTGATCATGACTGTGGACCCGAAGTGATTCATTAGTGCTTCGTCTACGAGTAGACGACGGCACCCACCCCTCTCTCGGTCTTGTAATCCATTTGCCATGATTGATGCCGCTGTGTAGACTCTTTTGGCGTCGTCGGCTCCAAGTCGGTTTGAGATTCTCTCTCTAAGATCTTTCAGTGCCTCTGTGGTGGTTGTGACTACGATATATACTACGCAGGGTTGCGAACCAGAGGAGTGGCCCTTTTTATGAACAACAACCACGAGCGCCTTGGAATAGGCTTTTGCTACGTAAACAGTCGGAACCGAGTTGAGATCTCACCAGGTGTGGCAGTGCTTCTAAAAGGCAGTACTACTAGAACGAGTATCAAATACCAAAGATACCAGGCTTTCAGTGAATTGGAAATAGCAAATAAGACATGCAGAGTTGTCCGAACACGGAACAAGTCTGTGCTGCTTTTCAACAGCAAAGACAGCGAAACCCAATTTACCCAAGCGTGCTCTGTACTGTCCAGCATAGCGGATGGCACCATGGAGGCCACCACACCGAGAATAATCAGCGTAGACGCTATGTTGGTGGGTTTTGATAGAGGAGAAGTGGCAGACTATCTGGGGTGTATCAAAGCCTCAAACCACCACGAGGTTGTGGTATACGAAAACAGAGGTCAAGACCTCAGTTTTCTAAGAGCTACCAGGCCACCAACATCCCCCGAACACAAGTCGCACAGCGGATCTCAACCCAAAAAGTGGTTCTGAACGGCTGCAGCAGATGCAGGAGGAAAAGCACTCCGAAGAAAAACGGAAGAAAAGAAATGAAAATGCTAATAAATCCGGAACAATAAAAGGAATTCTCGGCAGCGTAAATACAGTGCTGCGTCGCACCTCGCCCGAATCTAACAGGCAGGAGAGACAACTTAGGGCAGTCGAGAACTTCACACGACCAGCCTCAAAAATAAAAGACCCGAAACCACAGCGTACACGCACAAAAGCCGACATGGGAATTGTCCAAAAACCGAATCTCAGGGATGTCGCAAAGCCTGAAGACCATTATACCAATGCCTTCTTAGAGTACGTGGCAATCATCGAAGCCAACAAAGTCCTAAAAACCAGAACTTGCGAGGGAATACTGGAAGCATACAAGTACCGCAACGAAGGGCTACTTAAGGTCAGACTCGAGGAAGCAAAAGCGTCTATCTACAATAGCGACACTGCGGAACTTATTCAAGGGGCAGACATGAAAAGCCACATGGCAGCCTACAGCGCGACTGGCAGTTTCGTGCCCCTTGATGAGAAAGAGACTAGGAGATCAGGACATTCTACCTACAAAACCCCAATAAACGACCCCATAGTGGTCACTGCCAAATGTACAGAGATTTGGCTGGACGACAGGATCCTCGAACGAGCTAAAAACCTGTCGGACAGCGATCCCCTGGACGGCTGGCAGCTACCAACAAGAACCACTATAGTGAATGGAGTACCGGGCTGTGGAAAAACCACCTGGATAGTTAGCAACTTCAACGCCCAAGAGGTTAGGTTAGGTTTTTTTTTTTTTTTTTTTTTTTTTTTAAAACTTCCGCCTCAGACCCTACCGGGCCGCGGGAACTACGTTAGTATACGTCCGCGGCCCGGCAAGGGGGTGCCCCTTTCCTTTCGGGGCCCGACTTGGTACGACCCACTCCCAAGATTGAGGAGGGGTCGTCCACCGTTTTCCCACGCCGCGCGTGGGATTATGTCCCGGCCAGGGCCGCCATCAGGTTCGACGGCGGCCCCGGGCCGGGGCCCGGCGGGGTGGGAGCGTGCCGCCGGCACGCTCGCGCTCCCGCAGGGCTTCTCTTTTGGCCGCCATCACCTCGCTAGCGAACGAGGCGACGGCGGCCCAACACTGGTCGCTGCCGGCCATGGCAGCGACGACGGCCGGCAGCGACAAGTCCATCCCGACCACGCCAATGAGCCTGGCGCGTTGAGCGTCCCAGCCCGTGCACACGGCCAGTGTGTGTTCGGCCGTGTCCACGGCACCGGACGCGCAGTGGTGGCACACGGGCTCCGCGAGGAGGCCCACCAGTTCCCACAGGTACTTGCTGAAACAGCCGTGACCTGTGAGAAGCTGGGTGAGCCAGTAAGTGGGAGCCCGGTGCCTCGCCTCGACCCATTGGCGCAGTACGGGTCGGACAGCCTCGGCGAGCCGCCTGCTCGCCGAGGGGTCCTCCAACCTTTGAGCCCATCGCTGGAAGAGATCCTCGCGACATTCGCTCCTCCAGCGAACGATCTCTTCCGCGAGGGGCTCCGACGATGTTTGCCGCATCAGGGCCCTCCTTCGGTACACCTCCGCCAGGACCCCGGCCTCGAGGTCCCAGGGGAGGCTCCCGGCGATTAAGCACGCCGCCTCGTAAGAGACGGTGTGGTACGCCCTGGAGGCCCTCTGTGCCATGACCCGCTGCGGACGCCGCAGCAGGGCCACGTTCTCGGCACTGAGGGCCCCCGCCGCCCATATTGGCGCCCCGTAGAGCGCCATGGAGCGAACCACACCGTCATAAAGGCGGCGGCCGACACTCCCCGCCCCCCCACAGTTGGGGAGTAGGCGTGCGAGCATTCCCGCGCACGACACCAATTTTGGCGCCAGCGCACGGAAATGCCCGCTGAACCCCCACCGACCGTCGAGGACGAGACCGAGATATTTTATGGTCTCCCCGACGGCGATGCGGGCTCCGCCCACCGTTATGAAGTACCCCGGGGGGGGCTTCGTCCGAGGCCCATGGAAGAACAGGGCCTCGGACTTCTCGAGGGCCACCCGCAGCCCGAGGGCCCTGATGCGGCCGACAACATGGGCCGTGCCCGCCGTGGCGAGCACGCCCGCGTCCCTAAACGATTTGCCCTGCGCGGTCACTAGGGTATCGTCGGCGTAGCATATTACGCCGACCCCCCGAAGATTAGCGCCGCGCAGGGCCCAGTCGAAGCCGATGTTCCACAGGAGTGGGCCGAGAACCGACCCCTGTGGAACACCGCACCCCATCGCCCTGCGGACTACTCGCCCCGGGACCGGGTACGTGATGGCCCGGTCGGCGAAATAGTCCGCAAGGACGCGCCTGAGGTACCACGGGACGTTGTGGTACCTCAGGGCCTCCGCGATTGTCTCCCAGGGGATGGCGTTGAAGGCGTTGGCGATGTCGAGCGACACCGCCAACAACACCTCCCCCCGGGAGACAGCGCTCTCGACGCTGTCCCGCAGCCGAGAGACGGCGTCCAGCGTGGACCTCCCGCGGCGAAAGCCGAATTGGCCGTCACTTAGATTCGGGCCCACCGCCTCCAGGTGCTCGACGAGGCGCGCAGCGAGCACGCGCTCGAAGAGTTTGCACGCTTCATCGAGCAGAACGATGGGGCGGTAGGCCGACGGCGAGTCGGGGGGTCGCCCGCGCTTCGGGAGAAGCACGAGCTTCCCCGACTTCCACCGCCGCGGGATCGTGCCGGACGCCATCATCTCCGACATGAGGGACAGCGTCTCCTCCCCGAGGACCGGCATCACGCGGACGAGGATCCGCCCGGGGACACCGTCCGGACCTGGGGCGCGGTTCTTCAGCTTGAGCGTCTGAACCGCAGCCCCCAGCTCGTCCTCGGACACGGGCGGAATGACCTCGCCCGCGGCCGGTCCTTCCTCGGGAGTCGGTGCCGCCATTCTGGGCGGCACCCATTCTTCACTGGGGCTCGGGAATAGGGAGCCGACCACGCGCTCCAGCAGGGGGGGGTCAAGGGTCGTCGTCAGCGGGGGCGCCGCGGGTCGGAGCTTCTGCGTCACGACCTTGTACGGGCGCCCCCACGGATCACCGTCGATGCTGTCGACCCACCCCTGCCAGGCCTCCGCTTTGGCGGCCCTTATGGCGGAGGTCAGGGCCGCGCGAGCGGCCCGGTACGCGGCGAGCAACACCTCCTCCTGTGCCGGGTCCCTGGCGCTTCTTCTTCGGCTTCTGGTGCACCGGCGGCGGGCCGAGACACACTCGGCCTGTAGCCCCGTTAGGTGGGGCCGCCACCAGTACACCTGCCTGCGCTTTTGAGAGGGACCCGCTCGTCGCATCGCCGCGTCGCAGACGCGAGACAGTGCTCCAGAGAGCCTCTCGCATCTCGCGTCTACGTCCGGGCCGCTATCGGCGTTTGCGGCGGCCCATCGCTCCACGATGGCCGCCTCCGTGGCCAGCTCCGGGTCCAGGGTGGACAACCGCCACCGCGGACCCTCCCCCGACCGGGGTCGGTCCACACCGCCCGCTCCGGCGTCCGAAGGGGATGGGACTAGGTCGAACCTTATGTATAAATGGTCCGACAACGTCTCCACCCCCTCCTCAACCCGCCACCCGATTGCGCGGCGGGCCAGGGCGGGACTCGCGAAAGAGACGTCGACGATCGACCCGCCCTGTTGACGCACGCATGTGTGGACCGCCCCCCGGTTCAGGAGGACCATTCCCGTGGACACCGCCCACTCCTCCAGGGTCTCGCCCCTGGCGCTGGTCGCCGGAGATCCCCACGAACGGGATTTGGCGTTGAAGTCTCCGGCGACCACCACAGGGGTGGGGTGCACTTCCTGGACCAGGTCGCCGACCTCGACCAGCAGACGCTCGAAGTCGGCGAGGGTCCTGTTCGGAGAGAAGTACACCCCGATCACTGCAACGTCGCCCAGCAGCACGAGGACGCATCCGCGCCCCCTCCGCACCCTGCGGAAGGGGAGGCACAGCGAAGCGTCGCGCTGCCAGGCGACGATAGCCACCGAACCGTCGTCGGCGCCCGCCCAGTTGTCGCGGGCTTGGACGTGGTACGGCTCGGCGACTATGGCGACGTCGATTTGCCACCGCGCAGCCGTCTGGAGAAGCAGGTCCTGTGCGGCCGCGCAGTGGTTCACGTTCGCCTGCAGGATCGAGACCCTGTGAGCCATTTAATTGGTGGCGGTGTCCATTGCCTCCTCAACAGCTCTCGGAGCTGTTACTGACGCGGCGGGGGCGTCGCGATTACCCTCGCCCGTCCTTTTCTTCTTTGTGTTGGCCATCGCCGGGCACTTTTTGTGCCCGAGGCGATGGCCGGCGTCGCCGCCCTCGGTCGCGCAGATCGCGCACTTGGGGTCGGCGACGCAGGTGGCCGCCTTGTGGCCCGGCTGGCCGCACCGGAAACACAGCGCGCTGCGGTCCGTCTCGCAGCGGCACTGCACCCCCAGGTGCCCCGGCACCAGGCAGCGGTAACACCGCTGCGGCCGCGCGTCTAGGAGCGCGGCCCTGGCCATCGACCAGCCTATGGTGAGGTGGCCAGCCCCCGTAATCGTTTTGGCCGCCAGGACCGGGCACTTGACCCAGACGGTCCCCGGGCGGCCAGGTGGGCGGTTGATGGTGCCCACCTTTACCGATTCGGGGCGGCATCCCCCCACCTCGGCCACTCTCGCGGCCACCATTTCCTTGGTGACCGCGTCACTCAGGCCGGAAATGCGCATCTCTGCGCACCGCTCCGGCCTGGAGACGCGGGCCACCTCGCCGACGACCTCGCGCAGCTTCGACGCGAGCTCGTCGGCCTTCCTCGTCCTATCGGCGCCGGACACCTCCAGTAGCCGTCCCCCGGTGCGGGCCGTGCGGAAGCGAAGCCCGCTGATCTCCAGGGCCGCGAGGTTAATTCCCCTCTCGGCCCTGGATAACACGTCGGCGTAACTCACTGTCGAGCCCTGCGGCAGTGTGATGGCTATCGCCTCCGACGCAGGAACTCGCAGGCGACGGCCGCGCTTCCGCTTCCGCTTGGGCTGCTGGGCTGCTGGAGCAGCCGGCGCCCGGGGCGCCGGAGCAGCCTGCCTCGGCGCCCGAGATGCCGGGGAAGCCGGCCTCGGCGCCCGGCCCCCCCGCGCCACCACATTCCACGCCTCTTTGAGAGGCGGCGGCGGCGGAGCAGGCCGGATGGCGGGACGAGTCGGGGCCGGAGGAGCGGCTCCGCGGGCCGCCTCGGCCTCGCGGGTCGCCAGGCTCCTCCTGCCACCCCTCTTTTGACCCTTCGCCCCCGCATTGGATGTTGCGGCGGGGGCGGAGGAGGTTGCGGCCGTCGGCGCAGGGCCGCGCGCCGGGGAGGCCAACGCCGGCGGGGCGGCAGAGGCGTCAACCGCAGGTGCCGGGGCACCGCGCTCCGGCGTTTTGCGCGCGTACGCCGTTATCGGCGGGGACACTCGCGGTGTTAGAGCGGGTGGTAATTGCTCTGCGGTGTCTGCAGGCGTTACAAAATTTATAGATGTAAGAAGATTAAAGCTTTGTCCAGTACCTAATTAGGTCAAATCAGTGTGCCTAGTTCACCCCGATAGGAGCCCATCAGTTACCTTCTAAAAACCTTCAACTGCAACTTGTTTTATGTAATAAGTTAGGGCCTTCAGCTTTAGTTCATAATCTATTTGGCAGCAGTGATGTAATTGCTACGTAGTTTGTGCAGGCGCTAAAGAATTTACAAATGTATGGAAATTAAAAGTTGCTGTTTCTTAAAATTTGGGTGTTATTTCCAAGAAAAAATGTCGAAAAAGTGTATGTTTAGGTTATATACTGTTAAATTTCAAATATTTCCACTTATGGTGGGGTCTACGGTACCGAACTAAGAACATAGAAAAACTTCAAATACAAAATTTAAAAATTAATTTTTGAGAGATTCCTTCGAATATTTCCATCCAGATTTTTACAGGAATTTATTAGAATTATATACGACAATAATCAAAAGACAAAAACAAAAAAGTTAAAATTTTTGTAATTTCCCTGTTTTGGTGGACGCGAACCTCGGACGCTCCAAGGACCCGCCCACTTTTGCACTTCACGCCTAGTCCCGTACGGGGCAGGCAGAATGTTTATTTGTAGAAACGTTCGAAGGATAAGGTATTTAAATACGCTTTCTCCGACCAGGATAGGCAGTGAGATAAGCCAACTGTATGTTAAGGTAATAAAATAAATAACAAAAATAAATATCTAGACTACTTAAAATAGCTTATAGTATAGCCCTAACTTTAGGCCCGGTCTCTACGGGGTTATGCAGGAAGGTATATAAAAATGTTCTTAAAATCTAAAATAATTTATACTACGTCACACTTTGTCCTTTACCCTATTCAAATATATATATAAGTCAAAAACTTCCACCTGCCTACCTCCCCCAGTTTAACAAGCGTAATTTTTCACTTTAAAACTTTTGTCTTATAACGTGCATCGGAATGCGGTGACCTCGCCGCTCGCCGCTCGAGCCAGACGACAACTTTATCGCGAGTTCACGGCCGAGTTCGAGTTTTGGAAAAACTCGTGCAGATGCTTTCAGTTTTCACTTTATGTGTGGAAAATTATTAATTTAAGCAGCTGATTAAATGCACTATCTAGTCCATGTAGAATTTTTTGTATAAAGTAATATGCGTCCACTTTATGCGCGAGACAAAAAATTTCCACTTGTGCTTTCGACCGCAAATAAAAAGGAAAACTGGTCCAAAAAGAAAACTATTTGTAGAAAAGTTTTGAGAAACTTTGTAGGGGTAGACGGGGTGTCGAACTATCTATTGAGATGTCTTTAGGGGTGGTCCGACCACTTATACACTATGAAAAGCACTTATTAAAATTTTAATAAAATGTCACTGTCATAAAAGTTCTATTTTCTAATGTACTAAATATTGTTTTTAATTAGGTTTCACTTGACCAAAAATTCTAAAAGTCACACAAATTGTACTCACATATATGCTTTATCGAATGCACTGATAACGCTCGGGGGTCATCGATCGATTTTCGGAGATATTTGGCCCCGAAAATCGCCGACGGTTTTTCTTAGATAACTCCTCTGCCGAGCCTCCAAAATAGACAAGCGAGGTGTCTAAAGAAAGCCCTGGGTGGCCTCCGTCCAGCTGCACCGGTCTCGGTGGTCCCAGGAGACCAGAACCGGAGCTCCGAAATTGCACCAGTTTCGGTTTTTGGTGGATAACTCGTAGAGTATCCGCCCAAAAATTCCGAAATTCGGCACAGGGGTGCTCCTTTGGTCCCCGCAGGGGCCCACAGTCCTCGAAACACGATGGTCCACTGGAAAACAGAAGTTAAGGCCACTTTAGTATTTTTTGCACTATCTTGATGTTTGTTTACTTTTTTAAAGCGCGGTTTTTGCTTTATTTTGGCGAAACTATTGGAGATATTGTAAGAATTTTTTTCTGTTTTGTCGAGTAAATTAGCGCGCAACTTTTGACGCTAAATTTAGGTTTTTATGTGAGACTTTGGTGCAACTTTGATTTTTACGGCGTGGAGCGTTTAAAAATCGTGACACTCGCATCCAACGCCAAAGTGTGACTGGGTTAGGTTAGGTTAGGTTAGGTTAGGTTTTTTTTTTTTTTTTTTTTTTTTTCAAAATTTCCGCCTCTTGCCCTATCGGGCCGCGGGAACTACGTGAGTATACGTCCGCGGCCCGGCAAGGGGGGGCCCCTTTGCGTCGGGGCCCGACGTGGAACGACCCACTCCCGGGATCGGGGAGGGGTCGTCCGCCGTTTCCACGGCGCGACGCGTCTCGCGACGCGCCGCGCGCGGGGTTATGTCCCGGCCGGGGCCGCCATCAGACTCGACGGCGGCCCCGGGCCGGGGCCCGGCGGGGCGGGAGCGTGCCGCCAGCACGCTCGCGCTCCCGCAGGGCTTCGCGTTTGGCCGCCATCACCTCGCTAGCGAACGAGGCGACGGCGGCCCAACACTGGTCGCTGCCGGCCATGGCAGCAACGACGGCCGGCAGCGACAAATCCATCCCGACCGCGCCAATGAGTCTGGCGCGTTGGGCGCCCCAGCCCGTGCACACGGCCAGTGTGTGTTCGGCCGTGTCCACGGCACCGGACGCGCAGTGGTGGCACACGGGCTCCGCGAGGAGGCCCACCAGTTCCCACAGGTACTTGCTGAAACAGCCGTGACCTGTGAGAAGCTGGGTGAGCCAATAAGTGGGAGCCCGGTGCCTCGCCTCGACCCATTGGCGCAGTACGGGTCGGACAGCCTCGGCGAGCCGCCTGCTCGCCGAGGGGTCCTCCAACCTTTGAGCCCATCGCTGGAAGAGATCCTCGCGACATTCGCTCCTCCAGCGAACGATCTCTTCCGCGAGGGGCTCCGACGATGTTTGCCGCATCAGGGCCCTCCTTCGGTACACCTCCGCCAGGACCCCGGCCTCGAGGTCCCAGGGGAGGCTCCCGGCAATCAAGCACGCCGCCTCGTAAGAGACGGTGTGGTACGCCCTGGAGGCCCTCTGTGCCATGACCCGCTGCGGACGCCGCAGCAGGGCCACGTTCTCGGCACTGAGGGCCCCCGCCGCCCATATTGGCGCCCCGTAGAGCGCCATGGAGCGAACCACACCGTCATAAAGGCGGCGGCCGACACTCCCCGCCCCCCCACAGTTGGGGAGTAGGCGTGCGAGCATTCCCGCGCACGACACCAATTTTGGCGCCAGCGCGCGGAAATGCCCGCTGAACCCCCACCGACCGTCGAGGACGAGACCGAGATATTTCATGGTCTCCCCGACGGCGATGCGGGCTCCGCCCACCGTTATGAAGTACCCCGGGGGGGGCTTCGTCCGAGGCCCATGGAAGAACAGGGCCTCGGACTTCTCGAGGGCCACCCGCAGCCCGAGGGCCCTGATGCGGCCGACAATATGGGCCGTGCCCGCCGTGGCGAGCACGCCCGCGTCCCTAAACGATTTGCCCTGCGCGGTCACTAGGGTATCGTCGGCGTAGCATATTACGCCGACCCCCCGAAGAGTAGCGCCGCGCAGGGCCCAGTCAAATCCGATGTTCCACAGGAGTGGGCCGAGGACCGACCCCTGTGGAACACCGCACCCCATCTCCCTGCGGACCACCCGCCCCGGGACCGGGTATGTGATGGCCCGGTCGGCGAAGTAGTCCGCAAGGACGCGCCTGAGGTACCACGGGACGTTGTGGTACCTCAGGGCCTCCGCGATTGTCTCCCAGGGGATGGTATTGAAGGCGTTGGCGATGTCGAGCGACACCGCCAACAACACCTCCCCCCGGGAGACAGCGCTCTCGACGCTGTCCCGCAGCCGAGAGACGGCGTCCAGCGTGGACCTCCCGCGGCGAAAGCCAAATTGGCCGTCACTCAGATTGGGGCCCACCGCCTCCAGGTGCTCGACGAGGCGCGCAGCGAGCACGCGCTCAAGAGTTTGCACGCCTCATCGAGCAGGACGATGGGGCGGTAGGCCGACGGCGAGTCGGGGGGTCGCCCGCGCTTCGGGAGAAGCACGAGCTTCCCCGACTTCCACCGCCGCGGGATCGTGCCGGACGCCATCATCTCCGACATGAGGGACAGCGTCTCCTCCCCGAGGACCGGCATCACGCGGACGAGGATCCGCCCGGGCACACCGTCCGGACCTGGGGCGCGGTTCTTCAGCTTGAGCGTCTGAACCGCGGCCCCCAGCTCGTCCTCGGACACGGGCGGAACGACCTCGCCCGCGACCGGTCCTCCTTCGGGAGTCGGTGCCGCCATCCTGGGTGGCACCCATTCCTCTTGTGGGCTCGGGAACAGGGAGCTGACCACGCGCTCCAGCAGGGGGGGGTCAAGAGACATCGTCAGTGGGGGCGCCGCGGGTCGGAGCTTCTGCGTCACG
The DNA here is from genome assembly GCA_905147225.2 of Euproctis similis. NCBI lineage: Eukaryota > Metazoa > Arthropoda > Insecta > Lepidoptera > Erebidae > Euproctis > Euproctis similis. The sequence goes on along the minus strand of LR990109.1, from coordinate 114,370 downwards.
ACCTTGTACGGGCGCCCCCACGGATCCCCGTCGATGCTGTCGACCCACCCCTGCCAGGCCTCCGCTTTGGCGGCCCTTATGGCGGAGGTCAGGGCCGCGCGAGCGGCCCGGTACGCGGCGAGCAACGCCTCCTCACGTGCCGGGTCCCTGGCGCTTCGCCTTCGGCTTCTGGTGCACCGGCGGCGGGCCGAGACACACTCGGCCTGTAGCCCCGTGAGGTGGGGCCGCCACCCGATTGCGCGGCGGGCCAGGGCGGGACTCGCGAACGAGACGTCGACGATCGACCCGCCCTGTTGACGCACGCACGTGTGGACCGCCCCCCGGTTCAGGAGGACCATTCCCGTGGACACCGCCCACTCCTCCAGGGTCTCCCCCCTGGCGCTGGTCGCCGGAGATCCCCACGAACGGGATTTGGCGTTGAAGTCTCCGGCGACCACCACAGGGGTGGGGTGCACTTCCTGGACCAGGTCGCCGACCTCGACCAGCAGACGCTCGAAGTCGGCGAGGGTCCTGTTCGGAGAGAAGTACACCCCTATCACTGCAACGTCGCCCAGCAGCACGAGGACGCATCCGCGCCCCCTCCGCACCCTGCGGAAGGGGAGGCACAGCGAAGCGTCGCGCTGCCAGGCGACGATAGCCACCGAACCGTCGTCAGCGCCCGCCCAGTTGTCGCGGGCTTGGACGCGGTACGGCTCGGCGACTATGGCGACGTCGATTTGCCACTGCGCAGCCGTCTGGAGAAGCAGATCCTGTGCGGCTGCGCAGTGGTTCACGTTCGCCTGCAGGATGGAGACCCCGTGAGCCATTTAATTGGTGGCGGTGTCCATCGCCTCCTCTGCGGCTCTTGGAGCCGTCGCAGACGCGGCGGGGGTGTCGCGATTACCCCCGCCCGTCTTTTTCTTCTTGGCCATCGCCGGGCACTTTTTGTGCCCGAGGCGATGGCCGGCGTCGCCGCCCTCGGTCGCGCAGATTGCGCATTTGGGGTCGGCGACGCAGGTGGCCGCCTTGTGGCCCGGCTGGCCGCACCGGAAGCACAGTGCGCTGCGATCCGTTTCGCAGCTGCACTGCACCCCCAGGTGCCCTGGCACCAGGCAGCGGTAACACCGCTGGGGCCGCGCGTCGAGGAGCGCGGCCCTGGCCATCGACCAGCCTATGGTGAGGCGGCCGGCCCCCGTGATCGTTTTGGCCGCCAGGACCGGGCACTTGACCCAGACGGTCCCCGGGCGGCCAGGTGGGCGGTTAATAGTGCCCACCTTTATCGACACGGGGGGGCATCCCCCCACCTCGGCCACTCTTGCGGCCACCATCTCCCTCGTGACCGCGTCACTCAGACCGGAGATGCGCATTTCTGCGCAGCGCTCCGGCCTGGAGACGCGGGCCACCTCGCCGACGACCTCGCGCAGTTTGGCCGCGAGCTCGTCGGCCTTCCTCCCCCTGTCGGCGCCGGTCACCTCCAGCAACCTGCCCCCAGTGCGAGCCGTGCGGAAGCGCAGCCCGCTGATTTCCAGGGCCGCGAGGTCTATCCCCCTCTCGGCCCTGGAGAGCACGTCCGCGTAGCTCGACGCCGAGCCCTGCGGCAGCGTGATCGCTACCGCCGCCGACGCCGGAACCCGCAGACGACGGCTGCGCTTCCTCTTCTTTTTGGGCTGGGCCGCTGGAGCAGCCGGCACCCGGGACGACGGAGCAGCCGGCCCAGGCGCCCGGGACGCCGGAGCAGCCGGTCTCGGCGCCCGAGACGCCGGAGAAGCCGGCCTCGGCGCCCGGCCCCCCCGCGCCACCACATTCCACGCCTCTTTGAGAGGCGGCGGCGGCGGAGCAGGCCGGATGGCGGGACGAGTCGGGGCCGGAGGAGCGGCTCCGCGGGCCGCCTCGGCCTCGCGGGTCGCCAGGCTCCTCCTGCCACCCCTCTTTTGACCCTTCGCCCCCGCATTGGATGTTGCGGCGGGGGCGGAGGAGGTTGCGGCCGTCGGCGCAGGGCCGCGCGCCGGGGAGGCCAACGCCGGCGGGGCGGCAGAGGCGTCAACCGCAGGCGCCGGGGCACCGCGCTCCGGCGTTTTGCGCGCGTACGCCGTTATCGGCGGGGACACTCGCTTCTCCGGCAGGAGTCGGTCCTGGATCCCCGACATCCTGGCGTCGACCAGGAAGAAGATTTCCTCCCTGGTCATCGCTTCGGGTGCCGGGGCGGGGACGGAGGCCGCCACTCGCCTCTGGGCCTCGACCTCGGCCCTGAGGGCGAGGATTTCAGCCCGAAGCTGGGCGACCTCCTCCGACTCCTTCCTGGCGGCGAGCTTGTGCACAGCCTCTGCCGCCGTCGCCACCGCCTTCCTGATCTCCGCCACGTGCTGGCACTTCATCCTCGTCTGCTTGCGGGCAAGCGAACCGATCAGCTCCAAGGCTGATTCGGCCACCCCCACAAGCTCGTCGGCGCCGCACGTGGCCGCCACCTCCCCTTCCTGGGCAGGGCCCTCCGACGACACCGCCCGGGATCGCTCCCGCAGGGCCGCCTTCTTTGCGGCCACCTCGGCCGCCAGCTCCTCTTCGGCGCGCAATTCGAGCTCGCGCTCTCGCTGGGCGCAAAGCTCGGCCTTTGCCTTTGCGAGGCCGATGTACTCGCCCGTTGTGGGCGGGCGCCCTCGACCCCGCTTAGGCCGCGCACCAGTTTTGGCCAAGGCCACCTCCTCACCCTCGAGAGGCCGCTTCCGCCACAAGCGGCCCATCGGGGAGGGGGAGCTCGATCTTGAGCGCTCCCCCACCGACATGCAGCTGTCCGAGGACTCGGACAGCCGCAACTCCTGCGGCGCCTGCAGCTCGCAGCGCGCGAGCACCACGCGCGGCACCTTCTCTTTTGCCACAAGGGCCGAGGCCCTTGTCCTTGAGGACACCCCGTCCTCCCCTACCCCCTCCGAGGAATCGCTCCTCCTCTCTTCTTTGATGTTGGTTTGGTTTGTTTTGAGTAAATGATCCATAGAGGTTAGGTTAGGTTAGGTTAGGTTTTTTTTTTTTTTTTTAAAAACTCCGCCTCTTACCCTACCGGGCCGCGGGAACTACGTTAGTATACGTCCGCGGCCCGGCAAGGGGGGGCCCCTTTGCGTCGGGGCCCGACGTGGAACGACCCACTCCCGGGATCGGGGAGGGGTCGTCCGCCGTTTCCACGGCGCGACGCGTCTCGCGACGCGCCGCGCGTGGGGTTATGTCCCGGCCGGGGCCGCCATCAGACTCGACGGCGGTCCCGGGCCGGGGCCCGGCGGGGCGGGAGCGTGCCGCCAGCACGCTCGCGCTCCCGCAGGGCTTCGCGTTTGGCCGCCATCACCTCGCTAGCGAACGAGGCGACGGCGGCCCAACACTGGTCGCTGCCGGCCATGGCAGCAACGACGGCCGGCAGCGACAAATCCATCCCGACCGCGCCAATGAGTCTGGCGCGTTGGGCGTCCCAGCCCGTGCACACGGCCAGTGTGTGTTCGGCCGTGTCCACGGCACCGGACGCGCAGTGGTGGCACACGGGCTCCGCGAGGAGGCCCACCAGTTCCCACAGGTACTTGCTGAAACAGCCGTGACCTGTGAGAAGCTGGGTGAGCCAATAAGTGGGAGCCCGGTGCCTCGCCTCGACCCATTGGCGCAGTACGGGTCGGACAGCCTCGGCGAGCCGCCTGCTCGCCGAGGGGTCCTCCAACCTTTGAGCCCATCGCTGGAAGAGATCCTCGCGACATTCGCTCCTCCAGCGAACGATCTCTTCCGCGAGGGGCTCCGACGATGTTTGCCGCATCAGGGCCCTCCTTCGGTACACCTCCGCCAGGACCCCGGCCTCGAGGTCCCAGGGGAGGCTCCCGGCAATTAGGCACGCCGCCTCGTAAGAGACGGTGTGGTACGCCCTGGAGGCCCTCTGTGCCATGACCCGCTGCGGACGCCGCAGCAGGGCCACGTTCTCGGCACTGAGGGCCCCCGCCGCCCATATTGGCGCCCCGTAGAGCGCCATGGAGCGAACCACACCGTCATAAAGGCGGCGGCCGACACTCCCCGCCCCCCCACAGTTGGGGAGTAGGCGTGCGAGCATTCCCGCGCACGACACCAATTTTGGCGCCAGCGCACGGAAATGCCCGCTGAACCCCCACCGACCGTCGAGGACGAGACCGAGATATTTAATGGTCTCCCCGACGGCGATGCGGGCTCCGCCCACCGTGATGAAGTACCCCGGGGGGGGCTTCGTCCGAGGCCCATGGAAGAACAGGGCCTCGGACTTCTCGAGGGCCACCCGCAGCCCGAGGGCCCTGATGCGGCCGACAACATGGGCCGTGCCCGCCGTGGCGAGCACGCCCGCGTCCCTAAACGATTTGCCCTGCGCGGTCACTAGGGTATCGTCGGCGTAGCATATTACGCCGACCCCCCGAAGATTAGCGCCGCGCAGGGCCCAGTCGAAGCCGATGTTCCACAGGAGTGGGCCGAGAACCGACCCCTGTGGAACACCGCACCCCATCTCCCTGCGGACCACCCGCCCCCGGACCGGGTATGTGATGGCCCGGTCGGCGAAGTAGTCCGCAAGGACGCGCCTGAGGTACCACGGGACGTTGTGGTACCTCAGGGCCTCCGCGATTGTCTCCCAGGGGATGGTGTTGAAGGCGTTGGCGATGTCGAGCGACACCGCCAACAACACGATGGGGCGGTAGGCCGACGGCGAGTCGGGGGGTCGCCCGCGCTTCGGGAGAAGCACGAGCTTCCCCGACTTCCACCGCCGCAGGATCGTGCCGGACGCCATCATCTCCGACATGAGGGACAGCGTCTCCTCCCCGAGGACCGGCATGACGCGGACGAGGATCCGCCCGGGCACACCGTCCGGACCTGGGGCGCGGTTCTTCAGCTTGAGCGTCTGAACCGCGGCCCCCAGCTCGTCCTCGGACACGGGCGGAACGACCTCGCCCGCGACCGGTCCTCCTTCGGGAGTCGGTGCCGCCATCCTGGGCGGCACCCATTCCTCTTCTGGGCTCGGGAATAGGGAGCTGACCACGCGCTCCAGCAGGGGGGGGTCAAGAGTCATCGTCAGTGGGGGCGCCGCGGGTCGGAGCTTCTGCGTCACGACCTTGTACGGGCGCCCCCACGGATCCCCGTCGATGCTGTCGACCCACCCCTGCCAGGCCTCCGCTTTGGCGGCCCTTATGGCGGAGGTCAGGGCCGCGCGAGCGGCCCGGTACGCGGCGAGCAACGCCTCCTCACGTGCCGGGTCCCTGGCGCTTCTCCTTCGGCTTCTGGTGCACCGGCGGCGGGCCGAGACACACTCGGCCTGTAGCCCCGTGAGGTGGGGCCGCCACCAGTACACCTGCCTGCGCTTTTTAGAGGGACCCGCCCGTCGCATCGCCGCGTCGCAGACGCGAGACAGTGCTCCGGAAAGCCTTTCGCATCTCGCGTCTACGTCCGGGCCGCTATCGGCGTTAGCGGCGGCCCATCGCTCCACGATGGCCGCCTCCGTGGCCAGCTCCGGGTCCAGGGTGGACAACCGCCACCGCGGACCCTCCTCCGACCGGGGTCGGTCCACACCGCCCGCTCCGGCGTCCGAAGGGGATGGGACTAGGTCGAACCTTATGTATAAATGGTCCGACAACGTCTCCACCCCCTCCTCAACCCGCCACCCGATTGCGCGGCGGGCCAGGGCGGGACTCGCGAACGAGACGTCGACGATCGACCCGCCCTGTTGACGCACGCACGTGTGGACCGCCCCCCGGTTCAGGAGGACCATTCCCGTGGACACCGCCCACTCCTCCAGGGTCTCGCCCCTGGCGCTGGTCGCCGGAGATCCCCACGAACGGGATTTGGCGTTGAAGTCTCCGGCGACCACCACAGGGGTGGGGTGCACTTCTTGGACCAGGTCGCCGACCTCGACCAGCAGACGCTCGAAGTCGGCGAGGGTCCTGTTCGGAGAGAAGTACACCCCGATCACTGCAACGTCGCCCAGCAGCACGAGGACGCATCCGCGCCCCCTCCGCACCCTGCGGAAGGGGATGCACAGCGAAGCGTCGCGCTGCCAGGCGACGATAGCCACCGAACCGTCGTCGGCGCCCGCCCAGTTGTCGCGGGCTTGGACGCGGTACGGCTCGGCGACTATGGCGACGTCGATTTGCCACCGCGCAGCCGTCTGGAGAAGCAGGTCCTGTGCGGCCGCGCAGTGGTTCACGTTCGCCTGCAGGATCGAGACCCTGTGAGCCATTTAATTGGTGGCGGTGTCCATTGCCTCCTCAACAGCTCTCGGAGCTGTTACTGACGCGGCGGGGGCGTCGCGATTACCCCCGCCCGTCTTCTTCTTCTTGGCCATCGCCGGGCACTTTTTGTGCCCGAGGCGATGGCCGGCGTCGCCGCCCTCGGTCGCGCAGATTGCGCACCTAGGGTCGGCGACGCAGGTGGCCGCCTTGTGGCCCGGCTGGCCGCACCGGAAGCACAGCGCGCTGCGGTCTACCTCGCAGCTGCACTGCACCCCCAGGTGGCCCGGCACCAGGCAGCGGTAACACCGCTGCGGCCGCGCGTCAAGGAGCGCGGCCCGGGCCATCGACCAGCCGATGGTGAGGTGGCCAGCCCCCGTGATCGTTTTGGCCGCCAGGACCGGGCATTTTACCCAGACGGTCCCCGGGCGGCCAGGTGGGCGGTTGATGGTGCCCACCTTTACCGATTCGGGGCGGCATCCCCCCACCTCGGCCACTCGCGCGGCCACCATTTCCTTGGTGGCCGCGTCACTCAGGCCGGAAATGCGCATCTCTGCGCACCGCTCCGGCCTGGCGACGCGGGCCACCTCGCCGACGACCTCGCGCAGCTTCGACGCGAGCTCGTCGGCCTTCCTCGTCCTATCGGCGCCGGACACCTCCAGCAGCCGTCCCCCGGTGCGGGCCGTGCGGAAGCGGAGCCCGCTGATCTCCAGGGCCGCGAGGTTAATTCCCCTCTCGGCCCTGGATAACACATCGGCGTAACTCACTGTCGAGCCCTGCGGCAGTGTGATGGCTATCGCCTCCGACGCAGGAACTCGCAGGCGACGGCCGCGCTTCCGCCTCCGCTTGGGCTGCTGGGCTGCTGGAGCAGCCGGCGCCCGGGGCGCCGGAGCAGTCTGCCTCGGCGCCCGAGATGCCGGGGAAGCCGGCCTCGGCGCCCGGCCGCCCCGCGCCACCACGTTCCACGCCTCTTTGAGAGGCGGCGGTGGTGGAGCAGGTTTGACGGCGGGACGAGCTGGGGCCGGAGGAGCGGCTCCGCGGGCCGCCTCGGCCTCGCGGGTCGCTAGGCTCCTCCTGTCACCCCTCTTTTGACCCTTCGCCCCCGCATTGGATGTTGCGGCGGGGGCGGAGGAGGTTGCGGCCGTCGGCGCAGGGCCGCGCGCCGGGGAGGCCACCGCCGGCGGGGCGGCAGAGGCGTCAACCGCAGGCGCCGGGGCACCGCGCTCCGGCGTTTTGCGCACGTATGCCGTTATCGGCGGGGATAGTCGCTTCTCCGGAAGGAGCCGGTCCTGGATGCCCGACATCCTAGCGTCGACCAGGAAGAAGATTTCCTCCCTGGTCATCGCTTCGGGTGCCGAGCTCAGTGATCGCCGCCGCCGACGGGCCGCGAGGGCGCACACCCCGCGGGTGCGCCCGGGTCGCGGCCCGGGAAGGATGACCCCCCGGTGCGGCCGGGGAGGGTCGTCCGGGGCGCCGCCGGCCGCGCGCCTCTTTACAGCGCGCGGTCGGAGCCGCCCCGCCCGGGGGAGCCTCGCCAGGCTCCCCGAGGATGAGCACCCCCTCGTGACAGAGGGGGGGCGACGGCGGGGTGGACCAGAGGGGTTTAACCGAATCCTGGACCACCCCAACGCCGGAGGAAGGCCGCCGCGAGGTTTTAGTGGGTAACCCTAGGATCGGATTTCAGTTTACTGTTTTGGGAGTCCCACACTACCCCCTGCCGTCCCCAGGCGGGGGGTGTGCATAAAGCATTTCCTCGCGTAAAAAAAAAAAAAAAAAAAAAAAAAAGCAAAAGCTCGGATGGAACAATCCGCGCTAATATGACGGCATCCGCATCGCAATCATGCGATGCAACCACTGGACAGGACATACCACCCACCTCCGGAAAATTCTGGAGGGGTGAAGGAGGAGAGGACGGGGAGCCCAGCTCTGGGCGGTCCCGTTCCTCCTCATTAACGGACTTGACAAAGGGACAGGACTTGTGCCTCAAATTCAAGAGGCCCAAGTCTCCTCAGATGATGGGAAAGATAGTGAGGGCGGACGGCGGCGGGGATAGCGATAGCGCGATGTCCGCCGTCTCCGTCTTTTCTACGCACTCTGTGGCCTCAGAGGGACCCGGGACGCAGCGGCCGCGAAAGCGGAAACCGCGCAGTCCCGTGGACCTGGGGGGCCATAAAAAACGGGCTGCTGAGGCCGCTAAAGTCACGGACGAAGTTGAGGCGCCAAGCTCGGCTGAGCTTGGCGCTGAAATATTTGAAATTTTTGAGAGGATGGAGCGCACCGCCGATAGAGCCAAGAGCTCGAAGGCAGACATAGCCAGAGCGGTGCGCTCGGGTATGGAAAAGGCCAGGGAGCACATCTCCATGCTGTGTGCAAGGGCCGACACCCAAGACAGGGAAAACGAGAGCTTCCGCTCTCAAATGTCAGGGTTGTCGGCTCGGATGATCGAGCTGGCGAATGAAAATGCGGAGCTTCGAGCCAGGATGGCCGTAATGGCGGCCAAACTGGAGGCTCCGCATTCACAGGATACGCGGGCGGCGGGGACATCCCGGGGGGACTCTGTTCCCCCGGTGGCGCCACCGCCTGCGAAAAAGGGAAAGGCTGGCGCAAACAGGGCAGCCCCAGGCACCGCGAAACCCGCGGACGACCCACCGCAGGACTCCGCCATCTCCGATGGAACCCGGGAAATGGCCCTTATGGCCAGAGAATTCGCCCGGTTCCAGTCGGAGATGGCGGCCAAATACTACCCCAAGATGGGGAAGATGCCTCCCCTGAGGCACGAGCGGCCCGTCGCGGCGAATCAGTCGCCGCCGGGGCCGCAGATGCCCCAGGGGAACAAGAAGAAAAAAAAGAAAAAGAAGAAGAACGCGCAGGAGAAGCAGGCGGCCGCCGCGGAACGCTCGCGGGCGCCGCCGCCTCCGCCTGCGCCTGCAGATGGGCCTGCGCCGGGAGCGGGATCTGGTGGCGAGACCTGGGCGACGGTGGTGGGCCGCAAGGCCGCTGCCGCCGCCAGGAAGGCTCGCGCCGCCGCCGCCGCTCCTGCACCGGCGCAGGGGAAGTCCAAGGCGAAGGCCAAACCTGCGGGGCTGCCGAAGCCCCCCAATACCGCCGCTGTGGTGGTGACGGTGCCTCCGGGCGTCGACACCACGCTCGCGGCGGTGATGGAGGTTGCCAAGAGCCGCATTAAACTTGCGGATCTTGGCATCTCGGGGGGGCTGAAGGTCCGAAGGGCGATGACCGGGGCTCTCATGCTCGAGATCCCCGGTCCGGACAGCTCCGCCAAGGCCGACGCCTTGGCCGACAAAATGAGGGTGGCCGTCGCCGACACGGGCGCGATTATCTCGCGCCCGTGTAAAATGGGCGACTTGAGGGTGATGGACCTGGACGAGTCCATCACCCCCGCGACCGTCGCCGCTGTGATCGCCGAGGCGGGCGGATGCGCCCCGACCGACGTAAAGGTCGGGGAGATCCGCTCCAGCCCGTCTCGGCTGGGCTCGGCCTGGGTCAGGTGCCCGCTCGGAGTCGCCAGGAAACTGGCGGCTCAGCGGCGGGTGCTGATCGGGTGGACCGCGGCGCGCGTCGAGGCGCTGGCAGCACGGCCTTTGCAGTGCTTCCGGTGCCTCGAAAAGGGGCACGTCCGCGCGAGGTGCCCCTGCGCCGTGGACAGGAGCGGGCGGTGCTACCGATGTGGCGTGGCAGGCCACATCGCGAGCGCCTGCACCGCGCCCGCTCCGCGCTGCCCGGTCTGCTCTGACCTGGGCTGCCGAGCGGATCATAGAATGGGGGGGAAGAAGTGTTCCCCCCCCAAGAGGAAGGCGGCGGCCGCGAGGCCACCCTCCCCTGCTAGGGGACAGGCGGGCGGATCAATGGAGGTCCAATAACGGACCTCCACGCTCGCTTCCTCCAGGGCAACCTGAACAACCGCCGCGCTGCGCAAGACCTGCTTGCGCAGACGGTGGTTGAACATTCGGTTGCCCTGGCGGTGGTCGCCGAGCCCCATCACGTCCCCGTCCACCCGCGATGGTTCGGGGACGACGCGGGCTTGGTGGCCGTATACTGGGTTGAAGGGAGCTACTGCTCCCTCCTGTGGAAAGGTCCAGGCTACGTCGCCGTGGAGTGGGGATCCATGGTCGTAGTGGGCTGCTACGTCTCTCCGAACAGCGGCCTCGCCGCGTACGAGGCATACCTGGACGGGCTGGCGAACCGCCTTCGCGGTTGCGCCCCCCGTCCGGTATTCGTCCTGGGCGACTTCAACGCTCACTCGAGCGAGTGGGGTGACGCCCGGGACGACGTCAGAGGAGAGACGCTTCTGGAGTGGGCGGCAGGACTCGACCTCCGGTTGCTCAACCGGGGGTCGGTCAGCACCTTTGTGCGGTGGCAGGGGGAGTCGATCATCGATCTATCGTGGGCGACTCCCTCGGCCGCCGCCATGGTGACCGGATGGCGGGTGGCGGAGGAGGTGGTCAACCTGTCTGACCACCGACACATCCTTTTGGATGTGTCGCTCCGCCGCCCAAGCCGCCCGCGCCAGACTAGCGGCCCTCCGCGGCGCTGGTCTCTCAAGCGGCTCGACCGAGATATGGTCGTGGCCGCCGCCAGCGTCGCGGACTGGACGGAGGGAGCGGGATCGCCCGATCCCGAGGCGCAAGCGGCCTGGCTGCGCGACACGATGACGTCGATCTGCGACGCGTCGATGCCGCGAGTCGGGCCGCCCCGGCGGGGCTCCGTGTACTGGTGGAGCGAGGAGATCGAACGGCTGCAGAAGGCCGCCTTCGTCGCTCGCCGCCGGTACCTGAGAGCCCGGAAGAGAAGGCGAACCACGGTCGAGGAGGCTCTCAGAGTCAGACGGGAATACGGGGCCGCCGCGCACGCCGTATGCGTCGCCATCGCTGCGGCTCGCGAGCGGTCCTGGAACGAGCTCGTCGAGGGACTGGACAGGGACCCATGGGGACGCCCGTACAGAATGGTTCTGGGCAAGCTGACCCCGTGGGTCCCTCCGTTGACGGAATCCCTGGACCCGGAAGTCGTGGGAAGAGTCGTAGACGCACTCTTCCCTAGGGTCCAGGGTGGTCCCTCGGTTCCTCCGTCACAGTCGGACCACACTCCGTGGTCCGACGAGCTGGAGGTGACGGAGGACGAGCTCGGGCGGGCCGTCGCACGGCTCGCCTCCCGCAGCGCCGCTCCCGGCCCGGACGGAGTTCCGGGCCGGGTCCTGGCGCTCGCTCTGGGAGTGTTAGGGAACAAGGCGAGGCGGCTGTTCACCAGCTGCCTCCGCCGCGGGGTGTTCCCCCTCGACTGGAAGTCGGCGAGACTGGTACTCATAAGGAAGGAGGGGAGGACCGGAGACGCTCCGTCGTCGTTCCGGCCGATATGCCTGCTGAACGAGGCGGGGAAACTCTTTGAAAGAGTTATCTCCGCCCGTATCAGCAGCCACCTGTCGCAGGTGGGCCCGGACATATCGGACTGTCAGTTCGGGTTCCGGCAGGGGCGCTCGACCATCGACGCGGTGCGTCGGGTGCGGGCCCTGTCGGAACCGGCAGTCCGATCGGGGGGGGTCGCGCTGGCGGTGTCGCTAGACATCGTCAACGCCTTCGGGACCCTCCCCTGGCCGGCCATCAGGGAGGCCCTCGTATACCACGAGGTGCCTCCCTACCTCAGGTCGGTCATCGGGGCCTACCTGCAGGAGAGACGGGTGGACTATGTCGACCGGAACGGGACGGAGCAACGGAAGGAGGTTACGTGCGGGGTTCCGCAGGGGTCCGTGCTCGGGCCCCTGCTGTGGAACCTCGCCTACGATCCGGTCCTCCGCACCAGTCTGCCCCGTGGCGTGAGTGTCGTGTGCTACGCAGACGACACTCTGGTGGTCGCCACGGGGCCCGACTTCGAGCGGACGCTCAGGTTCGCCGAGCTGGGGGTGGCGATCGTCGTCAGACGGATCCGCGGGCTGGGCCTGGAGGTGGCGCCTCACAAAAGTGAGGCGCTGTGGTTCCACCGCCTCACCAGAGGCAGGGAACCCCCGGCCTCGCGGATCCAGGTGGGTGACACGGCTGTCCCGGTGGGGCGGTACATGAAGTACCTCGGCCTCACCCTGGACAGCCGCTGGAGCTTCGAGGAGCACTTCGTACGGATGGTCCCCCGAGCGCGACGGGTGGCGGGCGCTTTGCACCGCCTGCTGCCCAACCTCGGGGGACCGGGGGAGGGAGTTCGCCGCCTCTACGGTGGCGTCGTGCGGTCCGTGGCCCTGTACGGGGCCCCCGTTTGGTCACGAGACCTCGCGGGGGCCTCCCGCTCCAGGGCTCTGCTGAGGAGCCTGGAGCGGATCATGGCCATACGGATCGTGCGGGGCTACCGTACAATCTCATACGAGGCGGCGACGGTCCTCGCGAGTTATCCCCCCTTCATCATCCTGGCCGAGATGTACGCAACCGCGTACGATCTCGGCCGGGGAGGGGGGGACGCGCGGGGACACGAAGTGCGGAGGCGGGAGGCCTTCCGGCGGGTCCTGGGGGACTGGCGCGAGGCGCTGGTCCTCCAGGGCGGTACGCGTTCGCGCGCCGTCGGGGCCGTCCTGCCCCACCTCGAGGCCTGGGTGCTCCGTAAATGGGGCACTGTCACCTACAGGTTGACTCAGATACTCACCGGGCACGGGTGCTTCGGTGAGTATCTGAGTCGAATAAAGCGTGAAGAGACGGCGAGATGCCACCATTGCGCATCCGACCTGGACTCGGCCCAGCACACGCTGGAGGTCTGCCCGGCCTGGGCGGACGAGCGCCGAGTCCTGGTCGACGGGATCGGGCGAGACTTGTCCCCGCCGGCGTTGGTCGCGGCAATGCTGGCGGGCGAGGAGGAGTGGAGGGTTGTGGTCTCCTTCTGCGAAGCAGTCATGCTCCAGAAGGAGGCCGCCGAGCGGGGTCGGGAGAGAGCCGACCCCGCTCGAAGGCGGCGGCGGCGAGCTCAGTGATCGCCGCCGCCGACGGGCCGCGAGGGCGCCCAGGTCGCGGCCCGGGAAGGATGACCCCCCGGTGCGGCCGGGGAGGGTCGTCCGGGGCGCCGCCGGCCGCGCGCCTCTTTACAGCGCGCGGTCGGAGCCGCCCCGCCCGGGGGAGCCTCGCCAGGCTCCCCGAGGATGAGCACCCCCTCGTGACAGAGGGGGGGCGACGGCGGGGTGGACCAGAGGGGTTTATCCGAATCCTGGACCACCCCAACGCCGGAGGAAGGCCGCCGCGAGGTTTTAGTGGGTAACCCTAGGATCGGATTTCAGTTTACTGTTTTGGGAGTCCCACACTACCCCCCGCCGTCCCCAGGCGGGGGGTGTGCATAAAGCATTTCCTCGCGTAAAAAAAAAAAAAAAAAAAAAGGTTAGGTTTCGCCTGGGGCCCGAGTGATAGAGGTGGCCCAGGAGAACGCGGAGCTGCGGGCCAAGATGGCTGAGATGTCGGCCAGGCTGGAGGCGCCTAAGTCGCAGGCGGCGGGGACATCCCGGGGGAACACTGTTCCCCCGGTGGCACCGCCGCCTGCGAAAAAGAAAAAGGATGGCGCAGAGAAGACTGCTCCGGGCCCCGCGATAGCCGCGGACGCTCCGCCGCGGCCCTCCGCCGTCTCCGACTGTACCCGGGCCATGGCTGATATGGCCAGAGATTTCGCCCGGTTCCAGTCGGAGATGGCGGCGAAATTCTACCGCCAGATGGGACAGAGGCCTCCCCTGGGGCGCGAGCGGCCCGCCGCGGCGAATCCGCCGGCGCCGGGGCCGCAAGTGCCCCAGAGGGGGAAAAAGAAGACAAAACGGGAGAGGAAGGCGGCTGCCGCGGAGCGCTTGCGGGTGCAAGAGCCTCCGCCTCCGTCTGCTCCTGCAGCTGGAGCTGCGCCGGGTGCGGGAACTGGTGGCGAGACCTGGGCGACGGTGGTCGGCCGCAAGGCCGCTGCCGCCGCCAGGAAGGCTCGCGCCGCCGCCGCCGCTCCTGCACAGGCGCAGGGGAAGGCCAAGGCGAAGGCCAAACCTGCGGGGCTGCCGAAGCCCCCCAATACCGCCGCTGTGGTGGTGACGGTGCCTCCGGGCGTCGACACCACGCTCGCGGCGGTGATGGAGGTTGCCAAGAGCAGGATCAAACTTGCGGATCTTGGCATCTCAGGGGGGCTGAAGGTCAGAAGGGCGATGACCGGGGCTCTCTTGCTCGAGATCCCCGGTCCGGACAGCTCCGCCAAGGCCGACGCCTTGGCCGAAAAAATGAGGGTGGCCGTCGCCGACACGGGCGACACGGGCAAAATGGGCGACTTGAGGGTGATGGACTTGGACGAGTCCATCACCCCCGCGACCGTCGCCACTGTGGTCGCCGAGGCGGGGGGATGCGCCCCGACCGACGTAAAGGTCGGGGAGATCCGCTCCAGCCCGTCTCGGCTGGGCTCGGCCTGGGTCAGGTGCCCGCTCGGAGTCGCCAGGAAACTGGCGGCTCAGCGGCGGGTCCTGATCGGGTGGTCCTCGGCGCGCGTCGAGGCGCTGGCGGCACGGCCTTTGCAGTGCTTCCGGTGCCTCGAGAAGGGGCACGTCCGTGCTAGGTGCCCCTGCGCCGTGGACAGGAGCGGGCGGTGCTACCGGTGTGGCGTGGCGGGCCACATCGCTAGCGCCTGCACCGCGCCCGCTCCTCGCTGCCCGGTCTGTTCAGACCTGGGCTGCAGGGCGGACCACAGAATGGGGGGGAAAAAATGTTCCCCTCCCAAGAGGAAGGCGGCGGCCGCGAGGCCACCCTCCCCTGCTAGGGGACAGGCGGGCGGAACAATGGAGGTCCAATAACGGACCTCCACGCTCGCTTCCTCCAGGGCAACCTGAACAACCGCCGCGCTGCGCAAGACTTGCTTGCGCAGACGGTGGTTGAACATTCGGTTGCCCTGGCGGTGGTCGCCGAGCCCAATCACGTCCCCGTCCATCCGCGATGGTTCGGGGACGACGCGGGCTCGGTGGCCGTTTACTGGGCAGAGGGGAGCTACTGCTCCCTCCTGTGGAAAGGTCCAGGCTACGTCGCCGTGGAGTGGGGATCCATGGTCGTAGTGGGCTGCTACGTCTCTCCGAACAGCGGCCTCGCTGCGTACGCTGTGGTTCCACCGCCTCACCAGAGGCGGGGAACCCCCGGCCTCGCGGATCCAGGTGGGTGACACGGCTGTCCCGGTGGGGCGGTACATGAAGTACCTCGGCCTCACCCTGGACAGCCGCTGGAGCTTCGAGGAGCACTTCGTACGGATGGTCCCCCGAGCGCGACGGGTGGCGGGCGCTTTACACCGCCTGCTGCCCAACCTCGGGGGACCGGGGGAGGGAGTTCGCCGCCTCTACGGTGGCGTCGTGCGGTCCGTGGCCCTGTATGGGGCCCCCGTTTGGTCGCGAGACCTCGCGGGGGCCTCCCGCTCCAGGGCTCTGCTGAGGAGCCTGGAGCGGATCATGGCCATACGGATCGTACGGGGCTACCGTACCATCTCGTACGAGGCGGCGACGGTCCTCGCGAGTTATCCCCCCTTCATCATCCTGGCCGAGATGTACGCAGCCGCGTACGATCTCGGCCGGGGAGGGGGGGACACGCGGGGACACGAAGTGCGGAGGCGGGAGGCCTTCCGGCGGGTCCTGGGGGACTGGCGCGACGCGCTGGTCCTCCAGGGCGGTACGCGTTCGCGCGCCGTCGGGGCCGTCCTGCCCCACCTCGAGGCCTGGGTGCTCCGCAAATGGGGCACTGTCACCTACAGGTTGACTCAGATACTCACCGGGCACGGGTGCTTCGGTGAGTATCTGAGTCGAATAAAACGCGAAGAGACGGCGAGATGCCACCATTGCGCATCCGACCTGGACTCGGCCCAGCACACGCTGGAGGTCTGCCCGGCCTGGGCGGACGAGCGCCGAGTCCTGGTCGACGGGATCGGGCGAGACTTGTCCCCGCCGGCGTTGGTCGCGGCAATGCTGGCGGGCGAGGAGGAGTGGAGGGCTGTGGTCTCCTTCTGCGAAGCAGTCATGCTCCAGAAGGAGGCCGCCGAGCGGGGTCGGGAGAGAGCCGACCCCGCTCGAAGGCGGCGGCGGCGAGCTCAGTGATCGCCGCCGCCGACGGGCCGCGAGGGCGCACACCCCGCGGGTGCGCCCGGGTCGCGGCCCGGGAAGGATGACCCCCGGTGCGGCCGGGGAGGGTCGTCCGGGGCGCCGCCGGCCGCGCGCCTCTTTACAGCGCGCGGTCGGAGCCGCCCCGCCCGGGGGAGCCTCGCCAGGCTCCCCGAGGATGAGCACCCCCTCGTGACAGAGGGGGGGCGACGGCGGGGTGGACCAGAGGGGTTTATCCGAATCCTGGACCACCCCAACGCCGGAGGAAGGCCGCCGCGAGGTTTTAGTGGGTAACCCTAGGATCGGATTTCAGTTTACTGTTTTGGGAGTCCCACACTACCCCCTGCCGTCCCCAGGCGGGGGGTGTGCATAAAGCATTTCCTCGCGTAAAAAAAAAAAAAAAAAAAAAAAAAAAAAAAAAAAAAAGGTTTCGCCTGGGGAGCGCCGTCAGACCACCTCCACGAGCGCCCGGACGCTCCTTCCGGGCCGGTGCTCCCTGGGCGGGACCTGGCGGAGTTAATTCCGTCGGGTCTCGGCTGAGAGTCTGACACCAGTGGTGAAATCGTAATCCAGTCCGTGGGGCTGGGACGATGGCCGCCGCAAGGGGGCCGCGAGGAAGAAAACCTCTATAAAAAATCACCTTGTGGAGCTCCGCCTACCCTCTGCGTATCAGAGGGTAGAGTGTGACGCTACCGCGTAGGGTGGCAGTTTGCCACGGCTCAGGGCGACGGACCAGGGGTCGTGGACCCCCCCGTTCGGCCTGCAGCGTGTTTCGGGGTGGGGGCGACGGACCAGGGATTGTGAATCCCCCCGTTCGGCCCTACCGAAACGAAGGAGCGCGGGACAGGGCGTCGGTCAGGGGTTGTGAACCCCCCCGCTCGGCCTGTCTCGGTATTCGAGGAGGGAAGGGGCGACGGACCAGGGGTTGTGAACCCCCCCGCTCGGCCCTACCCGGGACGGTCTTCTGGAGAGGGGCGGTGGACCAGGGGTTGCTAACCCCCCCACCCGGTCCTCTCCGAGGAAGGCGCTCCGGGGCGACGGACCGTGGGTCGTAGACCCCGCCGCTCGGCCCGGCCCGCAACCCTCATTGAGAGGCGCGGGGGTCGTCGGACCGCGTGGAGTAAACCACTATAAAAAATCCGTGAATCCCAAGTTCTGATGCCCGGCGAGGGGATGCATGTTCGACGCGGAGGTCGGACCCGAGGGCATCACTTTAGGGGAGCTCACCCCTGGGCAGGAGGGAAAAAAGCCGAGGGAACTCACCCTCGTTAATCAAAGTGAACTATAAATGGCATCTTTGAAAAACAAAATACCTCAGGTGGGTACCGGCGTAGCCGGAGAATCCCACCCTGGCGGAGTCCCGCCAGGCAGCCCCTCCGTATCTGAGGGGGGCACAAACTGCCATGCTGCCGTTGGGGGCAGCCCAAGCTCAGATGGAGCGATTCGCGCTGACACGTCGGCTTCTGCCGATATCAACGCGACTACTGGACTGGACACTACACCCACCTCCGGAAAGTTCTGGAGGGGTGATGGAGGAGAGGACGGGGAGCCCAGCTCTGGGCGGTCCCGTTCCTCCTCATTAACGGACTTGACAAAGGGACAGGACTTGTGCCTCAAATTCAAGAGGCCCAAGTCTCCTCTGACAATTGGGACGATAGTGAGGGCGGACGGCGGCGGGGATAGCGATAGCGCTATAACCGCCGTCTCCGTCTTCTCTACGCACTCCGTGGCCTCCGAGGGACCCGGGACGCAGCGGCCGCGAAAGCGGAAACCGCGCAGTCCTGTGGACCGAGGGGGCCATAAGAAGCGGGCTGCTGAGGCAGCGAAAGTCACGGACGAGGTTGAGGCGCCAAGCTCAGCTGAGCTTGGCGCAGAAATTTATGACATTTTTGAGAGGATGGAGCGCACCGCCGAGCGAGCAAAGAGCTCGAAGGCAGACATTGCCAGAGCGGTGCGCTCGGGAATGGACAGAGCGAGGGAGCACATCGCTAAGTTGTGTGCCAGGGCCGACACCCAAGACAGGGAAAACGAGAGCTTCCGCTCTCAAATGACAGGGTTGTCGGCTCGGATGATAGAGCTGGCAAATGAAAATGCGGAGCTTCGAGCCAGGATGGCCGTAATGGCGGCCAAACTGGAGGCTCCGCAATCGCAGGACACGCAGGTGGCGGGGACATCCCGGGGGAACTCTGTTCCCCCGGTAGCGCCGCCGCCTGCGAAACAGAAAAAGGCTGGTGCAGATAGGGCTGCCCCGGGCCCCGCGAAACCCGCGGAGGCCCCGCCGCGGCCCTCCGCCGTCTCCGATGGAACCCGGGAAATGGCCCAAATGGCCAGAGAATTCGCCCGGTTCCAGTCGGAGATGGCGGCGAAGTATTACCCTGATATGGCAAAGAGGTCTCCCCTGAGGCGCGAGCGACCCGCCGCGGTGAATCAGTCGCCGCCAGGGCCGCAGATGCCCCAGGGGAACAAGAAGACCAAAAAAAAGAAAAAGAAGAAGAACGCGCAGGAGAAGCAGGCGGCTGCCGCGGAACGCTCGCGGGCACCGCCGCCTCCGCCTGCGCCTGCAGTCGGGCCTGCGTCGGGAGCGGGAGCTGGTGGGGAGACCTGGGCGACGGTGGTGGGCCGCAAGGCCGCTGCCGCCGCCAGGAAGGCTCGCGCCGCCGCCGTCGCTCCTGCACCGGCGCAGGGGAAGGCCAAGGCGAAGGCCAAACCTGCGGGGCTGCCGAAGCCCCCCAATACCGCCGCTGTGGTGGTGACGGTGCCTCCGGGCGTCGACACCACGCTCGCGGCGGTGATGGTGATTGCCAAGAGCCGCATCAAACCTGCGGATCTTGGCATCTCGGGGGGGCTTAAAGTCCGAAGGGCGATGACCGGGGCTCTCATGCTCGAGATCCCCGGTCCGGACAGCTCCGCCAAGGCCGACGCCTTGGCCGACAAAATGAGGGTGGCCGTCGCCGACACGGGCGCGATTATCTCGCGCCCGTGCAAAATGGGCGACTTGAGGGTGATGGACTTGGACGAGTCCATCACCCCCGCGACCGTCGCCGCTGTGATCGCCGAGGCGGGCGGATGCGCCCCGACCGACGTAAAGGTCGGGGAGATCCGCTCCAGCCCGTCTCGGCTGGGCTCGGCCTGGGTCAGGTGCCCGCTCGCAGTCGCCAGGAAACTGGCGGCTCAGCGGCGGGTGCTGATCGGGTGGACCGCGGCGCGCGTCGAGGCGCTGGCAGCACGGCCTTTGCAGTGCTTCCGGTGCCTCGAAAAGGGGCACGTGCGTGCGAGGTGCCCCTGCGCCGTGGACAGGAGCGGGCGGTGCTACCGATGTGGCGTGGCAGGCCACATCGCGAGCGCCTGCACCGCGCCCGCTCCGCGCTGCCCGGTCTGCTCTGACCTGGGCTGCGAGCGGATCACAGAATGGGGGGGAAGAAGTGTTCCCCCCCCAAGAGGAAGGCGGCGGCCGCGAGGCCACCCTCCCCTGCTAGGGGACAGGCGGGCGGATCAATGGAGGTCCAATAACGGACCTCCACGCTCGCTTCCTCCAGGGCAACCTGAACAACCGCCGCGCTGCGCAAGACCTGCTTGCGCAGACGGTGGTTGAACATTCGGTTGCCCTGGCGGTGGTCGCCGAGCCCAATCACGTCCCCGTCCACCCGCGATGGTTCGGGGACGACGCGGGCTCGGTGGCCGTTTACTGGGCAGAGGGGAGCTACTGCTCCCTCCTGTGGAAAGGTCCAGGCTACGTCGCCGTGGAGTGGGGATCCATGGTCGTAGTGGGCTGCTACGTCTCTCCGAACAGCGGCCTCGCCGCGTACGAGGCATACCTGGACGGGCTGGCGAACCGCCTTCGCGGTTGCGCCCCCCGTCCGGTATTCGTCCTGGGCGACTTCAACGCTCACTCGAGCGAGTGGGGTGACGCCCGGGACGACGTCAGAGGAGAGACGCTTCTGGAGTGGGCGGCAGGACTCGACCTCCGGTTGCTCAACCGGGGGTCGGTCAGCACCTTTGTGCGGTGGCAGGGGGAGTCGATCATCGATCTTTCGTGGGCGACTCCCTCGGCCGCCGCCATGGTGACCGGATGGCGGGTGGCGGAGGAGGTGGTCAACCTGTCTGACCACCGACACATCCTTTTGGATGTGTCGCTCCGCCGCCCAAGCCGCCCGCGCCAGACTAGCGGCCCTCCGCGGCGCTGGTCTCTCAAGCGGCTCGACCGGGACATGGTCGTGGCCGCCGCCAGCGTCGCGGACTGGACGGAGGGAGCGGGATCGCCCGATCCCGAGGCGCAAGCGGCCTGGCTGCGCGACACGATGTCGTCGATCTGCGACGCGTCGATGCCGCGGGTCGGGCCGCCCCGGCGGGGCTCCGTGTACTGGTGGAGCGAGGAGATCGAGCGGCTGCAAAAGGCCGCCTTCGTCGCTCGCCGCCGGTACTTGAGAGCCCGGAAGAGAAGGCGAACCACGGTCGAGGAGGCTCTCAGAGCCAGACGGGAATACGGGGCCGCCGCGCACGCCGTATGCGTAGCCATCGCTGCGGCTCGCGAGCGGTCCTGGAACGAGCTCGTCGAGGGACTGGACAGGGACCCATGGGGACGCCCGTACAGAATGGTACTGGGCAAGCTGACCCCGTGGGTCCCTCCGTTGACGGAATCCCTGGACCCGGAAGTCGTGGGAAGAGTCGTAGACGCACTCTTCCCTAGGGTCCAGGGCGGTCCCTCGGTTCCTCCAAGTTTCCTCCGAGTGTTAGGGAACAAGGCGAGGCGGCTGTTCACCAGCTGCCTCCGCCGCGGGGTGTTCCCCCTCGACTGGAAGTCGGCGAGACTGGTGCTCATAAGGAAGGAGGGGAGGACCGGAGACGCTCCGTCGTCGTTCCGGCCGATATGTCTGCTGAACGAGGCGGGGAAACTCTTTGAAAGAGTTATCTCCGCCCGTATCAGCGGCCACCTGTCGCAGGTGGGCCCGGACATATCGGACTGTCAGTTCGGGTTCCGGCAGGGGCGCTCGACCATCGACGCGGTGCGTCGGGTGCGGGCCCTGTCGGAACCGGCAGTCCGATCGGGGGGGGTCGCGCTGGCGGTGTCGCTAGACATCGTCAACGCCTTCGGGACCCTCCCCTGGCCGGCCATCAGGGAGGCCCTCGAATACCACGAGGTGCCTCCCTACCTAAGGTCGGTCATCGGGGCCTACCTGCAGGAGAGACGGGTGGACTATGTCGACCGGAACGGGACGGAGCAGAGGAAGGAAGTAACGTGCGGGGTTCCGCAGGGGTCCGTGCTCGGGCCCCTGCTGTGGAACCTCGCCTATGATCCGGTCCTCCGCACCAGTCTGCCCCGTGGCGTGAGTGTCGTGTGCTATGCAGACGACACTCTGGTGGTCGCCACGGGGCCCGACTTCGAGCGTACGCTCAGGTTCGCCGAGCTGGGGGTGGCAATCGTCGTCAGACGGATCCGCGGGCTGGGCCTGGAGGTGGCGCCTCACAAAAGTGAGGCGCTATGGTTCCACCGCCTCACAAGAGGCAGGGAACCCCCGGCCTCGCGGATCCAGGTGGGTGACACGGCTGTCCCGGTGGGGCGGTACATGAAGTACCTCGGCCTCACCCTGGACAGCCGCTGGAGCTTCGAGGAGCACTTCGTACGGATGGTCCCCCGAGCGCGACGGGTGGCGGGCGCCTTACACCGCCTGCTGCCCAACCTCGGGGGACCGGGGGAGGGAGTTCGCCGCCTCTACGGTGGCGTCGTGCGGTCCGTGGCCCTGTACGGGGCCCCCGTTTGGTCGCGAGACCTCGCGGGGGCCTCCCGCTCCAGGGCTCTGCTGAGGAGCCTGGAGCGGATCATGGCCATACGGATCGTACGGGGCTACCGTACAATCTCGTACGAGGCGGCGACGGTCCTCGCGAGTTATCCCCCCTTCATCATCCTGGCCGAGATGTACGCAGCCGCGTACGATCTCGGCCGGGGAGGGGGGGACGCGCGGGGACACGAAGTGCGGAGGCGGGAGGCCTTCCGGCGGGTCCTGGGGGACTGGCGCGACGCGCTGGTCCTCCAGGGCGGTACGCGTTCGCGCGCCGTCGGGGCCGTCCTGCCCCACCTCGAGGCCTGGGTGCTCCGTAAATGGGGCACTGTCACCTACAGGTTGACTCAGATACTCACCGGGCACGGGTGCTTCGGTGAGTATCTGAGTCGAATAAAACGTGAAGAGACGGCGAGATGCCACCATTGCGCATCCGACCTGGACTCGGCCCAGCACACGCTGGGGGTCTGCCCGGCCTGGGCGGCCGAGCGCCGAGTCCTGGTCGACGGGATCGGGCGAGACTTGTCCCCGCCGGCGTTGGTCGCGGCAATGCTGGCGGGCGAGGAGGAGTGGAGGGCTGTGGTCTCCTTCTGCGAAGCAGTCATGCTCCAGAAGGAGGCCGCCGAGCGGGGTCGGGAGAGAGCCGACCCCGCTCGAAGGCGGCGGCGGCGAGCTCAGTGATCGCCGCCGCCGACGGGCCGCGAGGGCGCACACCCCGCGGGTGCGCCCGGGTCGCGGCCCGGGAAGGATGACCCCCCGGTGCGGCCGGGGAGGGTCGTCCGGGGCACCGCCGGCCGCGCGCCTCTTTACAGCGCGCGGTCGGAGCCGCCCCGCCCGGGGGAGCCTCGCCAGGCTCCCCGAGGATGAGCACCCCCTCGTGACAGAGGGGGGGCGACGGCGGGGTGGACCAGAGGGGTTTAACCGAATCCTGGACCACCCCAACGCCGGAGGAAGGCCGCCGCGAGGTTTTAGTGGGTAACCCTAGGATCGGATTACAGCTTACTGTTTTGGGAGTCCCACACTACCCCCTGCCGTCCCCAGGCGGGGGGTGTGCATAAAGCATTTCCTCGCGTAAAAAAAAAAAAAAAAAAAAAAAAAAAAAAAAAAAAAAAAAAAAAAAAGGTTAGGTTTCGCCTACGATCCGGTCCTCCGCACCAGCCTGCCCCGTGGCGTGAGTGTCGTTTGCTACGCAGACGACACTCTGGTGGTCGCCACGGGGCCCGACTTCGAGCGTACGCTCAGGTTCGCCGAACTGGGGGTGGCAATCGTCGTCAGACGGATCCGCGGGCTGGGCCTGGAGGTGGCGCCTCACAAAAGTGAGGCGCTATGGTTCCACCGCCTCACAAGAGGCAGGGAACCCCCGGCCTCGCGGATCCAGGTGGGTGACACGGCTGTCCCGGTGGGGCGGTACATGAAGTACCTCGGCCTCACCCTGGACAGCCGCTGGAGCTTCGAGGAGCACTTCGTACGGATGGTCCCCCGAGCGCGACGGGTGGCGGGCGCCTTACACCGCCTGCTGCCCAACCTCGGGGGACCGGGGGAGGGAGTTTGCCGCCTCTACGGTGGCGTCGTGCGGTCCGTGGCCCTGTACGGGGCCCCCGTTTGGTCGCGAGACCTCGCGGGGGCCTCCCGCTCCAGGGCTCTGCTGAGGAGCCTGGAGCGGATCATGGCCATACGGATCGTACGGGGCTACCGTACAATCTCGTACGAGGCGGCGACGGTCCTCGCGAGTTATCCCCCCTTCATCATCCTGGCCGAGATGTACGCAGCCGCGTACGATCTCGGCCGGGGACGGGGGGACGCGCGGGGACACGAAGTGCGGAGGCGGGAGGCCTTCCGGCGGGTCCTGGGGGACTGGCGCGACGCGCTGGTCCTCCAGGGCGGTACGCGTTCGCGCGCCGTCGGGGCCGTCCTGCCCCACCTCGAGGCCTGGGTGCTCCGTAAATGGGGCACTGTCACCTACAGGTTGACTCAGATACTCACCGGGCACGGGTGCTTCGGTGAGTATCTGAGTCGAATAAAACGTGAAGAGACGGCGAGATGCCACCATTGCGCATCCGACCTGGACTCGGCCCAGCACACGCTGGAGGTCTGCCCGGCCTGGGCGGCCGAGCGCCGAGTCCTGGTCGACGGGATCGGGCGAGACTTGTCCCCGCCGGCGTTGGTCGCGGCAATGCTGGCGGGCGAGGAGGAGTGGAGGGCTGTGGTCTCCTTCTGCGAAGCAGTCATGCTCCAGAAGGAGGCCGCCGAGCGGGGTCGGGAGAGAGCCGACCCCGCTCGAAGGCGGCGGCGGCGAGCTCAGTGATCGCCGCCGCCGACGGGCCGCGAGGGCGCACACCCCGCGGGTGCGCCCGGGTCGCGGCCCGGGAAGGATGACCCCCCGGTGCGGCCGGGGAGGGTCGTCCCGGGCGCCACCGGCCGCGCGCCTCTTTACAGCGCGCGGTCGGAGCCGCCCCGCCCGGGGGAGCCTCGCCGAGGCTCCCCGAGGATGAGCACCCCCTCGTGACTGAGGGGGGGCGACGGCGGGGTGGACCAGAGGGGTTTATCCGAATCCTGGACCACCCCAACGCCGGAGGAAGGCCGCCGCGAGGTTTTAGTGGGTAACCCTAGGATCGGATTTCAGTTTACTGTTTTGGGAGTCCCACACTACCCCCTGCCGTCCCCAGGCGGGGGGTGTGCATAAAGCATTTCCTCGCGTAAAAAAAAAAAAAAAAAAAAAAAAAAAAAGGTTAGGTTAGGTTTTTTTTTTTTTTTTTTTTTTAAAACTGCCGCCTCAGACCCTACCGGGCCGCGGGAACTACGTTAGTATACGTCCGCGGCCCGGCAAGGGGGGGCCCCTTTGCGTCGGGGCCCGACGTGGAACGACCCACTCCCATGGAGTGGGGAGGGGTCGTCCGCCGTTTCCACGGCGCGACGCGTCTCACGACGCGCCGCGCGTGGAGTTGTGTCCCAGCCAGGGCCGCCATCAGACTCGACGGCGGCCCCGGGCCGGGGCCCGGCGGGGCGGGAGCGTGCCACCAGCACGCTCGCGCTCCCGCAGGGCTTCGCGTTTGGCCGCCATCACCTCGCTAGCGAACGAGGCGACGGCGGCCCAACACTGGTCGCTGCCGGCCATGGCAGCGACGACGGCCGGCAGCGACAAGTCCGCCCCGACCACGCCAATGAGCCTGGCGCGTTGAGCGCCCCAGCCCGTGCACACGGCCAGTGTGTGTTCGGCCGTGTCCACGGCACCGGACGCGCAGTGGTGGCACACGGGTTCCGCGAGGAGGCCCACCAGTTCCCACAGGTACTTGCTGAAACAGCCGTGACCTGTGAGAAGCTGGGTGAGCCAATAAGTGGGAGCCCGGTGCCTCGCCTCGACCCATTGGCGCAGTACGGGTCGGACAGCCTCGGCGAGCCGCCTGCTCGCCGAGGGGTACTCCAACCTTTGAGCCCATCGCTGGAAGAGATCCTCGCGACATTCGCTCCTCCAGCGAACGATCTCTTCCGCGAGGGGCTCCGACGATGTTTGCCGCATCAGGGCCCTCCTTCGGTACACCTCCGCCAGGACCCCGGCCTCGAGGTCCCAGGGGAGGCTCCCGGCAATCAAGCACGCCGCCTCGTAAGAGACGGTGTGGTACGCCCTGGAGGCCCTCTGTGCCATGACCCGCTGCGGACGCCGCAGCAGGGCCACGTTCTCGGCACTGAGGGCCCCCGCCGCCCATATTGGCGCCCCGTAGAGCGCCATGGAGCGAACCACACCGTCATAAAGGCGGCGGCCGACACTCCCCGCCCCCCCACAGTTGGGGAGTAGGCGTGCGAGCATTCCCGCGCACGACACCAATTTTGGCGCCAGCGCACGGAAATGCCCGCTGAACCCCCACCGACCGTCGAGGACGAGACCGAGATATTTGATGGTCTCCCCGACGGCGATGCGGGCTCCGCCCACCGTGATGAAGTACCCCGGGGGGGGCTTCGTCCGAGGCCCATGGAAGAACAGGGCCTCGGACTTCTCTAGGGCCACCCGCAGCCCGAGGGCCCTGATGCGGCCGACAATATGGGCCGTGCCCGCCGTGGCGAGCACGCCCGCGTCCCTAAACGTTTTGCCCTGCGCGGTCACTAGGGTATCGTCGGCGTAGCATATTACGCCGACCAGGTTAGGTTAGGTTTTTTTTTTTTTTTTTTTTTTTTTTTTTTAAAATT
Organism: Euproctis similis; assembly: GCA_905147225.2. NCBI lineage: Eukaryota > Metazoa > Arthropoda > Insecta > Lepidoptera > Erebidae > Euproctis > Euproctis similis. The sequence goes on along the minus strand of LR990109.1, from coordinate 88,163 downwards.
GTCTCCTCTACCCTACCGGGCCGCGGGAACTACGTTAGTATACGTCCGCGGCCCGGCAAGGGGGGGCCCCTTTTAGTCGGGGCCCTACGTGGTACGACCCACTCCCATGGAGTGGGGAGGGGTCGTCCGCCGTTTCCACGACGCGACGCATCTCACGACGCGCCGCGCGTGGGGTTGTGTCCCGGCCAGGGCCGCCATCAGACTCGACGGCGGCCCCGGGCCGGGGCCCGGCGGGGCGGGAGCGTGCCACCAGCACGCTCGCGCTCCCGCAGGGCTTCGCGTTTGGCCGCCATCACCTCGCTAGCGAACGAGGCGACGGCGGCCCAACACTGGTCGCTGCCGGCCATGGCAGCGACGACGGCCGGCAGCGACAAGTCCACCCCGACCACGCCAATGAGCCTGGCGCGTTGAGCGCCCCAGCCCGTGCACACGGCCAGTGTGTGTTCGGCCGTGTCCACGGCACCGGACGCGCAGTGGTGGCACACGGGCTCCGCGAGGAGGCCCACCAGTTCCCACAGGTACTTGCTGAAACAGCCGTGACCTGTGAGAAGCTGGGTGAGCCAATAAGTGGGAGCCCGGTGCCTCGCCTCGACCCATTGGCGCAGTACGGGTCGGACAGCCTCGGCGAGCCGCCTGCTCGCCGAGGGGTCCTCCAACCTTTGAGCCCATCGCTGGAAGAGATCCTCGCGACATTCGCTCCTCCAGCGAACGATCTCTTCCGCGAGGGGCTCCGACGATGTTTGCCGCATCAGGGCCCTCCTTCGGTACACCTCCGCCAGGACCCCGGCCTCGAGGTCCCAGGGGAGGCTCCCGGCAATTAAGCACGCCGCCTCGTAAGAGACGGTGTGGTACGCCCTGGAGGCCCTCTGTGCCATGACCCGCTGCGGACGCCGCAGCAGGGCCACGTTCCCGGCACTGAGGGCCCCCGCCGCCCATATTGGCGCCCCGTAGAGCGCCATGGAGCGAACCACACCGTCATAAAGGCGGCGGCCGACACTCCCCGCCCCCCCACAGTTGGGGAGTAGGCGTGCGAGCATTCCCGCGCACGACACCAATTTTGGCGCCAGCGCACGGAAATGCCCGCTGAACCCCCACCGACCGTCGAGGACGAGACCGAGATATTTAATGGTCTCCCCGACGGCGATGCGGGCTCCGCCCACCGTGATGGAGTACCCCGGGGGGGGCTTCGTCCGAGGCCCATGGAAGAACAGGGCCTCGGACTTCTCGAGGGCCACCCTCAGCCCGAGGGCCCTGATGCGGCCGACAACATGGGCCGTGCCCGCCGTGGCGAGCACGCCCGCGTCCCTAAACGATTTGCCCTGCGCGGTCACTAGGGTATCGTCGGCGTAGCATATTACGCCGACCCCCCGAAGATTAGCGCCGCGCAGGGCCCAGTCGAAGCCGATGTTCCACAGGAGTGGGCCGAGAACCGACCCCTGTGGAACACCGCACCCCATCTCCCTGCGGACCACCCGCCCCCGGACCGGGTATGTGATGGCCCGGTCGGCGAAGTAGTCCGCAAGGACGCGCCTGAGGTACCACGGGACGTTGTGGTACCTCAGGGCCTCCGCGATTGTCTCCCAGGGGATGGTGTTGAAGGCGTTGGCGATGTCTAGCGACACCGCCAACAACACCTCCCCCCGGGAGACAGCGCTCTCGACGCTGTCCCGCAGCCGAGAGATGGCGTCCAGCGTGGACCTCCCGCGGCGAAAGCCGAATTGTCCGTCACTGAGATTTGGGCCCACCGCCTCCAGGTGCTCGACGAGGCGCGCAGCGAGCACGCGCTCGAAGAGTTTGCACGCCTCATCGAGCAGGACGATGGGGCGGTAGGCCGACGGCGAGTCGGGGGGTCGCCCGCGCTTCGGGAGAAGCACGAGCTTCCCCGACTTCCACCGCCGCGGGATCGTGCCGGACGCCATCATTTCCGACATGAGGGACAGCGTCTCCTCCCCGAGGACCGGCATCACGCGGACGAGGATCCGCCCGGGCACACCGTCCGGACCTGGGGCGCGGTTCTTCAGCTTGAGCGTCTGAACCGCGGCCCCCAGCTCGTCCTCGGACACGGGCGGAACTACCTCGCCCGCGGCCGGCCCTTCCTCGGGAGTCGGTGCCGCCATTCTGGGCGGCACCCATTCTTCTCTGGGGCTCGGGAATAGGGAGCTGACCACGCGATCCAGCAGGGGGGGGTCAAGGGTCATCGTCAGCGGGGGCGCCGCGGGTCGGAGCTTCTGCCTCACGACCTTGTACGGGCGCCCCCACGGATCCCCGTCGATGCTGTCGACCCACCCCTGCAAGGCCTCCGCCTTGGCGGCCCTTATAGCGGAGGTCAGGGCCGCGCGAGCGGCCCGGTACGCGGCGAGCAACACCTCCTCGTGTGCCGGGTCCCTGGCGCTTCTTCTCCGGCTTCTGGTGCACCGGCGGCGGGCCGAGGCACACTCGGCCTGTAGCCCCGTGAGGTGGGGCCGCCACCAGTACACCTGCCTGCGCTTTTGAGAGGGACCCGCTCGTCGCATCGCCGCGTCGCAGACGCGAGACAGCGCTCCAGAGAGCCTCTCGCATCTCGCGTCCACGTCCGGGCCGCTATCGGCGTTTGCGGCGGCCCATCGCTCCACGATGGCCGCCTCCGTGGCCAGCTCCGGGTCCAGGGTGGACAACCGCCACCGCGGACCCTCCTCCGACCGGGGTCGGTCCACACCGCCCGCTCCGGCGTCCGAAGGGGATGGGACTAGGTCGAACCTTATGTAGAGATGGTCCGACAACGTCTCCACCCCCTCCTCAACCCGCCACCCGATTGCGCGGCGGGCCAGGGCGGGACTCGCGAACGAGACGTCGACGATCGACCCGCCCTGTTGACGCACGCACGTGTGGACCGCTCCCCGGTTCAGGAGGACCATTCCCGTGGACACCGCCCACTCTTCCAGGGTCTCCCCCCTGGCGCTGGTCGCCGGAGATCCCCACGAACGGGATTTGGCGTTGAAGTCTCCGGCGACCACCACAGGGGTGGGGTGCACTTCTTGGACCAGGTCGCCGACCTCTACCAGCAGACGCTCGAAGTCGGCGAGGGTCCTGTTCGGGGAGAAGTACACCCCGATCACTGCAACGTCGCCCAGCAGCACGAGGACGCATCCGCGCCCCCTCCGCACCCTGCGGAAGGGGAGGTACGGCGAAGCGTCGCGCTGCCAGGCGACGATAGCCACCGAACCGTCGTCGGCGCCCGCCCAGTTGTCGCGGGTTTGGACGCGGTACGGCTCGGCGACTATGGCGACGTCGATTTGCCACTGCGCAGCCGTTTGGAGTAGTAGGTCCTGTGCGGCCGCGCAGTGGTTGACGTTCGCAGGTTAGGTTAGGTTTTTTTTTTTTTTTTTTTTTTAATTTCCGCCTTATACCCTACCGGGCCGCGGGAACTACGTGAGTATGACCTCCGCGGCCCGGCGAGGGGGGGCCCCTTTGCGTCGGGGCCCGACGTGGAACGACCCACTCCCATGGAGTGGGGAGGGGTCGTCCGCCGTTTCCACGGCGCGACGCGTCTTACGACGCGTTGCGCGTGGGGTTATGTCCCGGCCAGGGCCGCCATCAGACTCGACGGCGGCCCCGGGCCGGGGCCCGGCGGGGCGGGAGCGTGCCACCAGCACGCTCGCGCTCCCGCAGGGCTTCACGTTTGGCCGCCATCACCTCGCTAGCGAACGAGGCGACGGCGGCCCAACACTGGTCGCTGCCGGCCATGGCAGCGACGACGGCCGGCAGCGACAAATCCGTCCCGATTGCGCCAACGAGTCGGGCGCGTTGGGCGCCCCAGCCCGTGCACACGGCCAGAGTGTGTTCGGCCGTGTCCACGGCGCCGGACGCGCAGTGGTGGCACGCGGGCTCCGCGAGGATGCCCACCAGTTCCCACAGGTACTTGCCGAAACAGCCTGTGAGAAGCTGAGTGAGCCAATACGCGGGAGCCCGGTGCCTCGCCTCGACCCATTGGCGCAATACGGGTCGGACAGCCTCGGCGAGCCGTCTGCTCGCCGAGGGGTCCTCCAGCCTTTGAGCCCATCGCTGGAAGAGATCCTCGCGACATTCGCTCCTCCAGCGAGCGATCTCCTCCGCGAGGGGCTCCGACGATGTCTGCCGCATCAGGGCCCTTCTTCGGTACACCTCCGCCAGGACCCCGGCCTCGAGGTCCCAGGGGAGGCTCCCGGCAATCAAGCACGCCGCCTCGTAGGAGACGGTGTGGTACGCCCTGGAGGCCCTCTGTGCCATGACCCGCTGCGGACGCCGCAGCAGGGCCACGTTCTCGGCACTGAGGGCCCCCGCCGCCCATATTGGCGCCCCGTAGAGCGCCATGGAGCGAACCACACCGTCATAAAGGCGGCGGCCGACACTCCCCGCCCCCCCACAGTTGGGGAGTAGGCGTGCGAGCATTCCCGCGCACGACACCAATTTTGGCGCCAGCGCACGGAAATGCCCGCTGAACCCCCATCGACCGTCGAGGACGAGACCGAGATATTTGATGGTCTCCCCGACGGCGATGCGGGCCCCGCCCACCGTTATGGAGTACCCCGGGGGGGGCTTCGTCCGAGGCCCATGGAAGAATAGGGCCTCGGACTTCTCGAGGGCTACCCGCAGCCCGAGGGCCCTGATGCGGCCGACAACATGGGCCGTGCCCGCCGTGGCGAGCACGCCCGCGTCCCTAAACGTTTTGCCCCGCGCGGTCACTAGGGTATCGTCGGCGTAGCATATTACGCCGACCCCCCGAAGATTAGCGCCGCGCAGGGCCCAATCGAAGCCGATGTTCCACAGGAGTGGGCCGAGAACCGACCCCTGTGGAACACCGCACCCCATCGCCCTGCGGACTACTCGCCCCGGGACCGGGTATGTGATGGCCCGGTCGGCGAAATAGGTTAGGTTAGGTTAGGTTAGGTTAGGTTAGGTTAGGTTAGGTTAGGTTAGGTTAGGTTAGGTTAGGTTAGGTTAGGTTAGGTTAGGTTAGGTTAGGTTAGGTTAGGTTAGGTTAGGTTAGGTTAGGTTAGGTTAGGTTAGGTTAGGTTAGGTTAGGTTAGGTTAGGTTAGGTTAGGTTAGGTTAGGTTAGGTTAGGTTAGGTTAGGTTAGGTTAGGTTAGGTTAGGTTAGGTTTTTTTTTTTTTTTTTGAAATAAAACTAGTAGAGAGTGCTACCAACAGTAGCGCTTATGGTATACGCTTTCTGTTGGAGCAGTAGTGTATGTATTATTTGTATTTTGGTTAGTTTTGAAATATATTTTAGAGCATATTGGGAGTTAGAAAATTTAAAATTACTTTGTTGTAGAATAAGAAGTATGAAGCAGAGACAGGCATCAAAATGAAATGAAAAAATAGTAGTTAAAGGAAGCTAAGATTACAAATGTAGAGCTAGAGAATGAGAATAAGGTAAAGGAAATTATGCCTAATATGTAAAGAAAATATGTGCAGAATGAACTTATAACTAAATTAGATCTAAGACTTATAGCTATGACATAATATAGTAGTTGCTATGATTGCAATAAAGACGATGGTGGTGATGATGAGTAAACTTATAGCTAGATCTTTTTTTTTTTTTTTTTTTTTTTTTTTTTTTTTTTTTTTTTTTTTTTTTTTTTTTTTTTTTTTTTTTTTTTTTTTTTTTTTTTTTTTTTTTTTTTTTTTTTTTTTTTTTTTTAAATTTAATGTGATAACAAATCATCAGGATAAGTATGACATAGTATGGTGGTAATAACAAATCGTTAAAATAAGTAAACAGAGTAAGTAAACTTATAGCTAGGTATTAATACAATAAGTAATAATTTATATAGTAAGTATCGTCAAAATAAGTATGACATAGTACTGACAGTAGTAGTATGGTGGTAATAACACATCATCAAGATAAGTATGACATAGTATGGTGGTAATAACAAATCATCAAAATAAGTAAACAGAGTAAGTAAACTTATAGCTAGGTATTAATACGATAAGTAATATTTTATCTGTGCATTTTAAGTTTAAGTGTACTAGTAATTTTAGCGCATACGTATGAATGGAGAATTAATATATATATTATGTATATAATTTAATTATGTTAAGTATATAGCTTGTTTAAATATATATATAGTGTGTGTATGGATATGTAAATAGGTGGATAGATATATGTGAATGGATGTCTATTAGGTTTTAAGGTTTAGAGGAGACGTAGATAATTGTTATTTATTTCAGTATGGAGGTCGAACCCGCGTTCGGCTAGCAAGGTGCGTACGTGCAAGCTCTGCGCCTTGAGGGGTGCGCAGGGAGGTTGTTAGTATTATATAGTGCATTTGTCTGTACATAATTAGTTAAAGAAATTATGTTAAAAATAGCAATAAGTAAACGAAACATTGTAGAGATTCCAGTGAGATATGGTGGTGGTGAAGAGTTTTAGGTATTGTTGAAGAACTTAAGATCATTAACTATAGTGGTAAGATGGGTAAGAAAGATGGAGAGGCTACAATTTTTTTCCGTCATCTTCATAATTAGTGCAGGGTCGTCGGGTGGAATCCTATCATGGTCGAGGGCGATGAAGAGGTCAGTACGAGTCGGTGAGTATCGGGGGCAGTCGAATAGTAAGTGATTAAAGGTTTGTGAAACGGTGGAGTCGCAAGGGCATAGGTCGTTGTCGGTGATGTGGAAGCGGTGAAGATACGATTTATGATATGCATGATTGGTGAGAAATTGGGTGACGGCGAAGGTGAGTTTGCAGGCAGAGGTGAATTTTTGAATATCTAGGAAAGTTGGAAGGAGTTTTTTAGTGTGTATAGAGCCGGGAGAGTTTTCATAATAGTTTTGAGAGGCGATAGTGAGTTGTTTACGGATGTTGGATTTGATGTGGGAAATGGGGGCATGGGTATAGTCGGGTTGTTTGCGGAGAGAGGCGGCGGATTTGGCAGCAATGTCGGCCATATCATTACCAGGTATGTCAGTGTGGGCTCTGACCCATGCAAAGCGAGCGGTGAGGTTGTGGGATCTGGCAGAGTGGAGGGAGTGGAAGATGCGGACAGCTAATGGATTATGGCTGTAGGGGTTGGAAAGTTCCATGAGGGCGGATTGACTGTCGGAGAAGATATATATGGAGTGAATGTCAGTGTATTTGGGTTGTGTGTGTGAGTGTAAGAACCAATTAATAGCCCCGTCGATCGCGAGCATTTCTGCTTGGAAGACGGAGCATGTTGGGTGTAATTTGAATTTTTTTGTTGTGCAGTCGCCATGCGGGTCGATGGCCACAAAGGCGGCGCCAACGACATTATCATGGCGGCTGCCGTCGGTGAAGATGCGTATAGTGTTGTGTGTGGGGAGGGGGAATTGTTGATATTCTAGTAGTGAGTGGATTTCAGTGTAGGATATAGGTACTCTGAGGGAGGGGTGGAGTAGTGCGGAGGGGAGGGCTGGTTTTTCTATAGGGATGTCGGAAGGGAGGAAATTCGAGTGGCCGAGAAGTTTGGTGCTTTCTAATTGGGAAACAGCTTTGATTTTATCCGTAAGGGGGATTAGTCGGGCTAAGGAGATGGAGGTGACTGTGCTGCAAGTGCGAAATCCATGAATGATTTTGATGGCGAATAAACGTTGGAGGGAGAGGAATTTTTTATTAATGTATTTGTAACGGAGGGCACTAGACCAGATGCAAGATGCGTAGGTGATTATGGGAGTGATGACTTGCTCGTATATAGTTCTAATGTTGTCGGAGTGGATGCCCCAGGTAGGTCGGGTGAACAGAAGGAGTTTATGGAGGAGTTTTTTTGATTTTTCTATGGTGTAAAGTGCGTGACTGGTGAATTTGAGTTTGTTGTCGATGATAATGCCTAGGTATTTGAATTCATCACAGTAGGTAAGGGTGGTGTTGTCCATGATGATAGAGAGGGTGGAAGCTTTGCTAGTAAATGCAGTGAGTTTGGTTTTATCAGGCCCAAAGTGCAATTTAACACTTTGACCCCATTTGCTGATGCGGTCGAGTGCGGTGTTGGTGGTGTGTTGAAGTGTGGACAGAGAAGAAGAGTGAATAATGAGAAGGATGTCGTCAGCATAAGCCTGTATGTGGCAGTTGGGGGGGAGGTCGAGGTCGAGGAGTTCGTCAATGATGAGGTTCCACATAGTGGGCCCACATACGGAGCCCTGTATGCATCCCCGAGTCATGGTTCTGGTCATATTGCAGTCCGAGAAATTAAGTTCTATGGTTCGATCAGTGAGATAATTGTTTAATATGTGGTAAATATTTTGGGGGCAGTTATAGTGACGGAGTCTGTGGAGTATGGCCGGCCACCACGCATTGTCAAAGGCAGCCTTGATGTCAAGGGAAAGGGCAATGACATGTTCGCCAAGGGTTTTTTTGGAGCGGATGAAGTTGAGGGCAGTGGAGATGGCTTGGGTGGTAGATGTTTGTTGCTTGAATCCGAACTGGCGAGAGTTACTTAGATGGTGGGAGCTAAGGTGGTAAGTCAGTCGATCAATAATGAGTTTTTCAAAAAGTTTTCCAAAGACATTAATGAGACCTATTGGGCGAAAAGAGGAGAAAGAGGAGTGGTCGGTTTTGCCAGGTTTGGGTATGATTTTGATGACGGCGTGTTTCCAGGGGGTGGGGAAGAAGGAGAGCACAAGACATCTATTGTAGATTTTAGTAAGGTAGTCGGGGAATCGGGTTGCGAATTGGAGGCAGATGTCCGCTGTAAGGTGGTCGATTCCAGGGGCTTTTTTGGGGTTCATGTGTCTGAGGCCGTTTAAGACCTCAGTGGTAGTGAAAGGTGGTTCAGGGGGAGAGTCGATGGGTGTGGGGATTAGGGATCTAATAAGTTGTTGGGAGGGGGTAGAGTCAGGTGTGTCATGGGGGAAGAAGTTGTTGAGGAGGGCGTTTGTGGTGTCGTGGCTGTCAGTAGTGTAGGTGCCGTCGCTGAGGAGTAGGGTGGAAGGGGGGTTGGAGAGTGGTTTTGTTTTGATGATGCGATTGGTGACAGACCATACATTTTCTTTGGTTTGTCGGCTGCAGAATTCCTTGAAATGCTGGGTGGAGGTGGAGCAGAATACGTCAGAGTATTCTCGTCGGGCTTGGTTTCGTGCAAGTATGAGGTCGTCTAGGGGAAGTCGTCGTCGTTTGTAACGGGATAGTTTGTGATGGATTTGAAGGACCTTCCGTTTGAGGGAATCGAGCTCGTCATTCCAAAAGGGAGGTTTTTTTGGTATGCCATGGGCACGGGGGAGTAGGCGGTCACAGGTGTGTTGGATGGCGTACGTGAAGTCAGAGACTAAAAGGTCAATTTCGTCAGTGTCAAGTTGCTCAATGTTCTCTATACGAGGGAGTTTGTCAGCGATCATGGAGGTGAATCTGTCGGAGTTTCTGTTCCAGTTATATGAGGTTGTGTTATATTTGAATGTGGTGAGTTTCTTGTCTTTAGTGAATTTAGTGTTGTGGAATGAGGCATAGAAGGTGATGGCGTTGTGATCGGAGCTGGGGGTGATTTGAGGATTGACGGACCAGTTGCTTATATGAAGGGATGGGAGGTTGCTGATGAGGGTTAGGTCAATGATGGATTCACGAAGTCGGCCATGAGTGACTGTGTTGAAGGTGGGTGCGTTGCCGCTGTTGGAGATGACTAGGTTGTTGGCAAGTATGAAGTCCGCGATGAGTTCACCTCTGCGGTTGTTGGCGTGTGAGCCCCATAGGCTGTGCCATCCATTGAAGTCGCCGCAGATAATGGATGTGGGGTTATGGTGATGGTGAAGGAAACGTTGGAGGAGGTCAAGTGTGTTGTGGGTGTCTGTGCGAGGTTCTAGGTAGACGGATATAAGGAAAATATTACAGTTGGTGTGGGAGTCGGTGGATTGGACAGGTTAGGTTAGGTTAGGTTAGGTTAGGTTAGGTTAGGTTAGGTTAGGTTAGGTTAGGTTAGGTTAGGTTAGGTTAGGTTAGGTTAGGTTAGGTTAGGTTAGGTTAGGTTAGGTTAGGTTAGGTTAGGTTAGGTTAGGTTAGGTTAGGTTAGGTTAGGTTAGGTTAGGTTAGGTTAGGTTAGGTTAGGTTAGGTTAGGTTAGGTTAGGTTAGGTTAGGTTAGGTTAGGTTAGGTTAGGTTAGGTTAGGTTAGGTTAGGTTAGGTTAGGTTAGGTTAGGTTAGGTTTTTTTTTTTTTTTTTTTTTTTTTTATAGTCCGGGCGCTATGGCCCGGCCCGCGAATTTTCCCCCACCATGAGTGGAGACCTTGTTTTGTTAGGAGAATTAAACAGCGGGAGTTTATGTTTATTATTATAACAAAAATATTAAGGCTAGGTTTACATTATTTGCTTATGGCTTTACCAGTGTTTTCATTTTTTATTTTTCTTATTTTATTACATATATGTCTAGGTTTTTACCTATTTTATTCTTTGTTGATGATGTTACAATTTTTGTTTTAACTTAACTATTTTTATGTTATATCATGACTTATCTTAACGGTAATCTTAATGGTTTACATATTATTGGTGTTTTCCTTTTATACAGAAAAACTTTCTTATGACTAGGTTACTTATAGTTTTATTTCGTACATTAATTTCTTATCGCATATATGTCTAAGTCTAGTAGTTTACATTTATTCTAGGTTTATCTTACATGTTATTTCATCTCATCTAATATATATTGTATTTGGCTTAGCAACTAGTTTACAGTGATAGCGTTGTATTGCGATTTTGTACGCTGCTATGCAGTGAAGTTGTGCTATTTCCTTGCTGACAGATTTTTGTCCACGGTGCTTTGTTGTTCGGTTCATTTATTGTTTTTGTGTTTTGTCTGTCTGTTTTGTGCGTTGTATTTGATGTCCTTCATTGTTTTATATGTTTGAGTACAGAGTTTTATATCCTTAAGTCTTTGTTATGTTCATTTCCAATTTGTCTTTTATGTTGTTTGTATATATTAATGAATATATAGTGCAACATAATTTCAGTGCCTGATTTGTGTAGTGTTTAGCTAAAATGTTATTAGGATTATTCGATTGGGTTGTTGTTGTTAAATGTCGCCATTTTCAATAAATAGCGTCGCATTTATCGTGCCGAGGTTTATGGGCAGCGCGGGCGCCTCAGCAGTAGGCTACCGAGGATCTCGCCAGCGCGTCCCATTTTTTCCTTATTGGACATTCATCGCTGAAAGCCATGTGGTTCGTCTGTGTCAGCTTTGCCTTGCTACAATTTTTGCACGAAGGCGCCTGGGCATCCAGAAACTGCGTGCATTCCGCCTTGAGGTGCGGGCCCCCACAATAATTGCAGAGGTCCACCGCCTCGGTGCACAACTTTCTGCCGTGGCCGAAGCCCAGACACCTTGTGCATTGCACAAGAGGCGTTTGATCTTGCACCTTTATCACTTGTAGGTCGATGTAGACTCTGCCGGCGGACGTGAGCCTCTGCCAGAGCTTTGGCGAGACCCGAAGAACGGCGTGGCACTCTAAAGAGTTCCTCGCCCTCCTCCGGTACCTCACTTCGACACGTGCCTCGTCCGCCGACAGCGCCTCCATCAGCTCTCCGTTTTGGCGATGTAGAGCGGTCTCTATGTCGGCATCTGTGTTGTGGGTTAGCAGGTTTTTCAGGACGACAAGGGGGCGCTTATTGGTGGCTTGCTCCACCTGGAGTTGTTTGTCGCTCTCCAGCAGGGCTCCAACTTTACGTAGCTCTTCCCTACTGGCACAGCTTATCACCACCCTGCCATCCCTGATCCTGCGCACCCGCTCCACACGTGCTCCACTCTGTTTCGCGTTCACCGTGTTTTTAATTTTGTCGATGGTCTGCGTGCTTGTTTCCTGCGCATCGATTGGGGTGACAATTAGCGAGTGCAGCTGCTGCATGGGTGGCCTGGTGGGTGACTGGGCCAAGGCCTGGGCGTAGGTTGGGGTGCTTTCGCACCTTGCCTCCACGGTCCTCTCAATCTCCCTCAACCCTTCACCATACACCTTGCTGCACTCACTCACGACTTTAGCCGTGTTTTTGGTCTCCTGCTCGACTCGGGCCAATTGTTCGCCAAGTTCTTGTTTATGCAGGTCTTGGTTGCTCCTGATGCTTTCCATCATCGTTCTATTTTCCTGCATAAACTCGGTAATAGAGGTTACCGCGGCTGCGGTTTCTTGGTTTGCCTCAAAATTCGAGGTCAGTAGATTTTCGAATGCTCGAATGTAATCCACTGCTGGGTCTGTAGTAGACCGAGGAGACCCTTTTGCGTTTTTATGGACCGCCTCAATTTCTTTGACAAAGGTAACCAGCTTGTCTATACCATTAAAAACCGCTAACTTAATTTCCCCTTTTAAATTTCTGGCCTCACTCAGTGAGCTTTTGGCAGCTTTGCCTAGGGCCACTGCTTTGTCTGACCAGCTCATTTTACTTACTCCACCAGTGGAGGTGCGACTCGAAGAGGCTCTATTCGCGGGGCTACTCATATTGTCAATAATCAATTTCAATTTGTACCTATTAGTTCCAGTAAGTTGATTGTACTTGGTGATATGCACTCTATGGATGCTTAGATATAGTTTTAAGATATTGGTATAATATGTATAGTTTATATAGAGATAATGTAATATGATATACTGTAAAATAATATAATATAATATGATATAATATACTGTAAATAAATTGAAGTATGTAAATATGTTTAGTTTGTGGTAAAGTACAAATCCAAAATATAATTTTCACTTGGTTGTATGCTAATGAAAGTGTATATTTAATTCTTCAATAGATAAATATGTATTAAATAATCTATAATCTACCTGTTTGTATATATATATTTCACCAGTATTATTCCTAATAGGTACAATGTGATTTTATGGTATTGTAGGTGTTGGTGTAAATGGCCAAACACTTGTCAATATTTATTAAATATAATACACTATTGATTTTTATTTACTAAAATTAATTCACCCAATAGGGCCTGGTCTAAGTGTATTTGTTTAACACATATACAGTCCTGATACCAGTTTCACATCAGAATATTTATAAATCTTAAGTTTACACACAGAGTGTAGTACTCAGTATCAATATGTACTATTTGAAATATGCCCAATAGGGGCTAGTCTTATAATTATAAATAATGTAGAATATATCAAGTAAATATGCCCAATAGGGGCCTAGTATAGATGGCAGCCAATGTTGCCTATATTCACTAATATACTATTGGGTCAGTATCAACAACAACAGTACACAGCAAAACAGTAATTGAGTGACCACTGAAGTCCCATTCAACCACAATAAAGGTTGAGATGTCCTTGTTTATATCAGAATGGATTACCATCAATAGTCTAAAGTTTATTAGTCAGCACTACACTATAAATTATAACACTAATAAATAGTGTGGAATGTCAAGTAAATATGCCCAAAAGGGCCTGTCTTATATATAGAGTTGTAGTTACCAACAGACTACAGTCTTACAGCAAATCAAGTAGAGTTTATGTAATCCTATGTTTTGTTTACATTAAACATAACCTCTGATATAATATAAGTCAAATTTCATTTCAAATTGTTACACTATAGTCAATTGTATATATTGTATATTAAATGTTAACAATAGTAAGATAAATTAGGTCGCAGATTGTTTGTTCAATGCCCAATAAGGGTTCATCAACTATAAGATTAAGTCAATAGAGATTAGGACGTTTTGTGTGTTGCTAATCGACTTTCACAGGGGCGCGAATGTTAGCAATAAAGCACTGTCTATTAACTAATTGCTATGCAATTTTTATAGGCGCCAGGCAATTTGCAAATGTATGGGAATTAAAAGTTACTATTTCTTTAAATTTGGGTGTTATTTCTAATAAAAAATGTCAAAAAAGTGTGTGTTTAGATTACTTACTATTAGGTACCAAATATCTCCGCCCACGGTGCGTTCTAAGGCACCGAACTCAAAAACTGGACAAACCTCTGAATAAAATTTTAAATTTAAAGTTTTTGGGGGATTCTTTCGAATCTCTCCAGCCAGATTTTTCCAAAAATATGTTATGGTTATGATAAATATAATTAAGGGCAAAAAATAAAAAGAAAGAAAAATTTTGAAATTTTTGTCAGTTGGTGGACGCGAACCTCGGTCTCTCCAAGGCCCCGCCCACTTTTATGCTTCACGCCTTGTCCCGTACGGGGCAGACAGAAGAATTATTTATGAGAGTAACCAATGCGATCTTAATGCGATCTCTCCAGCGATAGGCAGAGAAATAGCAAATATAAACCAAATAACAAACTAAGGAAATTTTTTTGCAACAAGTGTAGTAAAATTATATGAAATTTAAACTGTAATTTGGTTGTGAAGTTAAATATTTTTTGTTTATTATTCGAGTCTTTCTCCTAGAATGGTTGAGCGCTATAGCACGCTGCCCCGAACAGGGTAGGCAGTGAGATATGCCAACTGTATATTAAAGTAATAATACATATATGCCTAGACCACTTGAAATAACTTAATGTAAAGCCCTAACTTTAAACCCGGTCTCTACGGGGTTATGCAGGAAGGTATATAAAAATGTTCTTAAAATCTAAAATAATTAAAACTATGTCACACTTTGTCCTTTACCCTATTCAAAAATGTATATATGTCCAGAACTTCCACCTGCCTACCTCCCTCAGTTTAACAAGCGTAATTTTTCACTTTAAAACTTTTGTCTTATAACGTGCATTGGAATGCGGTGACCTCGCCGCTCGCCGCTCGAGCCGCACGACAACTTTATCGCGAGTTCACCGCCGAGTTCGAGTTTTGGAAAAACTCGTGCAGACGCTTTCACTTTTCACTTTTTATGCGGAAAATTGTTGATTTAGGCAGCTGATGAAATGCACTATCTAGTCTATATGGAATTTTACGTATGGAGTAGTATGCGTCCACTTAATGCGCGAGACAAAAAATTTCCACTTATGCTACCAACCGCAAATAAAAAGGAAAATTGGTCCAAAAAGAAAACTATCTGTAGAAATGTTTTGAAAAACTTTGTAGGGGTAGACGGGGTGTTGAACTATCTATTGAGGTGTCTTTTGAGGTGGTCCGACCACTTATACACTATAAAAAGCACTATTTAATATTTATATAAAATGTCACTGTCATAAAAATTCTGTTTTCTAATATACTAAAAATTGTTTTTAAATAGGTTACACTAGTCCAAAAATTTTGAAAGTCACACAAATTGTACTCACATATATGCTTTATCGAACGCACTGATAACGCTCGGGGGTCATCGATCGATTTTCGGAGATATTTGGCCCCGAAAATCGCCGACGGTTTTTCTTAAATAACTCCTCTGCCGAGCCTCCAAAATAGACAAGCGAGGTGTCTAAAGAAAGCCCTGGGTGGCCTCCGTCCAGCTGCACCGGTCTCGGTGGTCCCAGGAGACCAGAACCGGAGCTCCGAAATTGCACCAGTTTCGGTTTTTGGCGGATAGCTCGTAGAGTATCCGCACGAAAAATCCGAAACTCGGCACAGGGGTGCTCCTTTGGTCCCCGCAGGGGCCCACAGTCCTCGAAACACGATGGTCCGCTGGAAAACAGAAGTTAAGGCCACTTTAATACTTTTCACACTAACTTGATGTTTGTTTACGTTTTTAAAGCGCGGTTTTTGCTTTATTTTGGCGAAACTATTGGAGATATTTTGAAAATTTTTTCACTATTGTATCGAGCGAATCAGCGCGCAACTTTTGATACTAAATTTAGATTTTTAAGTGAAACTTTGGTGCAACTTTGATTTTTGCAGCGTGGAGCGTTTAAAAATCGTGACACTCGCGTCCAACGCCAAAGTGTGACTGGTTAGGTTAGGTTAGGTTAGGTTAGGTTAGGTTAGGTTAGGTTAGGTTAGGTTAGGTTAGGTTAGGTTAGGTTAGGTTAGGTTAGGTTAGGTTAGGTTTTTTTTTTTTTTTTTTTTTTTTTTTAAAATTCCGCCTTTTGCCCTACCGGGCCGCGGGAACTACGTTAGTATACGTCCGCGGCCCGGCAAGGGGGGGCCCCTTTGCGTCGGGGCCCGACGTGGAACGACCCACTCCCAAGACTGAGGAGGGGTCGTCCGCCGTTTCCACGGCGCGACGCGTCTCACGACGCGCCGCGCGTGGGGTTGTGTCCCGGCCGGGGCCGCCATCAGACTCGACGGCGGCCCCGGGCCGGGGCCCGGCGGGGCGGGAGCGTGCCGCCGGCACGCTCGCGCTCCCGCAGGGCTTCGCGTTTGGCCGCCATCACCTCGCTAGCGAACGAGGCGACGGCGGCCCAACACTGGTCGCTGCCGGCCATGGCAGCGACGACAGCCGGCAGCGACAAGTCCGCCCCGACTGCGCCAATGAGCCTGGCGCGTTGGGCGCCCCAGCCCGTGCACACGGCCAGGGTGTGCTCGGCCGTGTCCACGGCCCCGGACGCACAGTGGTGGCACACGGGCTCCGCGAGGATGCCCACCAGTTCCCACAGGTACTTGCTGAAACAGCCGTGACCTGTGAGAAGCTGGGTGAGCCAATAAGTGGGAGCCCGGTGCCTCGCCTCGACCCATTGGCGCAGTACGGGTCGGACAGCCTCGGCGAGCTGCCTGCTCGCCGAGGGGTCCTCCAACCTTTGAGCCCATCGCTGGAAGAGATCCTCGCGACATTCGCTCCTCCAGCGAACGATCTCTTCCGCGAGGGGCTCCGACGATGTTTGCCGCATCAGGGCCCTCCTTCGGTACACCTCCGCCAGGACCCCGGCCTCGAGGTCCCAGGGGAGGCTCCCGGCAATTAAGCACGCCGCCTCGTAAGAGACGGTGTGGTACGCCCTGGAGGCCCTCTGTGCCATGACCCGCTGCGGACGCCGCAGCAGGGCCACGTTCCCGGCACTGAGGGCCCCCGCCGCCCATATTGGCGCCCCGTAGAGCGCCATGGAGCGAACCACACCGTCATAAAGGCGGCGGCCGACACTCCCCGCCCCCCCACAGTTGGGGAGTAGGCGTGCGAGCATTCCCGCGCACGACACCAATTTTGGCGCCAGCGCACGGAAATGCCCGCTGAACCCCCACCGACCGTCGAGGACGAGACCGAGATATTTAATGGTCTCCCCGACGGCGATGCGGGCTCCGCCCACCGTGATGGAGTACCCCGGGGGGGGCTTCGTCCGAGGCCCATGGAAGAACAGGGCCTCGGACTTCTCGAGGGCCACCCTCAGCCCGAGGGCCCTGATGCGGCCGACAACATGGGCCGTGCCCGCCGTGGCGAGCACGCCCGCGTCCCTAAACGATTTGCCCTGCGCGGTCACTAGGGTATCGTCGGCGTAGCATATTACGCCGACCCCCCGAAGATTAGCGCCGCGCAGGGCCCAGTCGAAGCCGATGTTCCACAGGAGTGGGCCGAGAACCGACCCCTGTGGAACACCGCACCCCATCTCCCTGCGGACCACCCGCCCCCGGACCGGGTATGTGATGGCCCGGTCGGCGAAGTAGTCCGCAAGGACGCGCCTGAGGTACCACGGGACGTTGTGGTACCTCAGGGCCTCCGCGATTGTCTCCCAGGGGATGGTGTTGAAGGCGTTGGCGATGTCGAGCGACACCGCCAACAACACCTCCCCCCGGGAGACAGCGCTCTCGACGCTGTCCCGCAGCCGAGAGATGGCGTCCAGCGTGGACCTCCCGCGGCGAAAGCCGAATTGTCCGTCACTGAGATTTGGGCCCACCGCCTCCAGGTGCTCGACGAGGCGAGGTTAGGTTAGGTTAGGTTAGGTTAGGTTAGGTTAGGTTAGGTTAGGTTAGGTTAGGTTAGGTTAGGTTAGGTTAGGTTAGGTTTTTTTTTTTTTTTTTTTTTTTTTTTTTTTTTTTTTTTTTTTTTTTTTTTTTGTCCGGGCGCTATGGCCCGGCCCGCGAACTTATCCCCTAACGTTATCAGGGTTCTTATGGTTTCCATGCAAATGATTTAACGCTATATCTTTATTAGTTATGTTTTGGGCCATTCATCTGATTGGCAGTACATTAATTATTCGACTAGTGTTGAACACAATACTATACAATGGGGTTTGATTACTATAATTACAGAATATGATAACAATAATGAATTAATAATAAGTAATAATAATGCCCTTTCTGATATCTGCGATCTTGACTATGCAAGATGCAGTATCAGTGGACATTTGGCTAATTTGGTATTATATAAATTAAATGGTATATACAATTTCATCAGTAGCTGTTTACGTTAGAAAAGAGCTGGATGTGTAATAAGCAATGAGAAAAATACGAATAATTATAATTAATAAATAAGTTACATTCGGTAAGATATAAAATTAATTAGATATAACCTAGCCAGTTTCTATCATCTTGGCTGGGCAAGATGTAGCACTGGTGGTTTTTTCTTTATTTAAATATTACATTAATATAAATATTATAAATTACAATTTCATCAGCGTCTATTTACTTCGTAAATAGCCGGATGTAAGACTAATCCTAGCATTAACTATTTACATAAATTACATTTCTATATTTATTTCATCATCGGCTATCTACACAACAGATAGCCGGATGTACTGATACATAATAATTAATTAGTTCATATTTTCAAGAATAACAATTATAACAATATACAAACATTTGATTAGGAATAAGAATTACATTAATTAAAATAAACTCTATAATATAACCTGACCAGTTTCTGTCATCTTGCCTGTGCAAGATGCAGCACCAGCGGTTTTTCTTTATTTGTCTCTGGCATGTTTATTTAGATAAAATTATTTCATCAACAGCTCTTTACATGGTAAAGAGCTGGATATATTTATACAAAGGGCAAGAAAGAAGAAAGAAAAACAGATAAGATCAAGATTTAGTATTCACACGCACAACAAGTAGAGTAGGTATATTAGGCAGTAGTAGTAGGGTAGACAATACAATAGTAATACGACACACATATTCATATAACATAACAAATAAATACATCAGAAATTCACTTTACATCAATCATTCGGAATCTATATCATTACCTAAATATTATTCAAGTTTAAAGATTTAAAAATGGACTATATCATAACATACATTATACGCAGATAAATTATACATCATACATACATACACATATATACGTATTTCAAACTAATTGAGATGCCCCAAAGTTAATGAGATTAATCGGAAAGATTTCCCAGGAATTGTGATTGTCTGCATGGTCGTACCCTATCTCCTCGTTAGGGGTGAATATTTGGCATTTAGCATCATTTACTGTCGCTTTAGCGTTTTAACATGCTCTCCCTGTGCTCCGCCCATACCCCAGGCTACGTTTAGCAAGATTACCAGATCCTAAGCCTTCTTAAGTTTTATTTCTTTCTAGGAGGATCCCTGCTAACTTTCTAGCATATTGCAGAAAATGACCCCGCATTTTCTCATCAGACATGATTGTGGATAAATTCCCCACCGTCACTCTCTCGTTCATTCTCTGCTCAACCTCGTACCTGTCCCGTGAGTGTATTGGGCAGTCAACCAGCACGTGTATTATCCCCTCCAGACTATCAGGCTGGCACAGACACGAGGGGCTAGTCTTACATTTAAACCTGTATAAGTATTCAGAAAAGCCCCCGTGCCCAGTCAGGATCTGTGTTGTAATCCCGTCTAGTGTGATCTTACGAATAACTGGATAGGCGCTCCTTGCATCAGGAAAGAACACTTTGGTGGTTGCAGCAACTGTGCCCTGCCGATATTGTTGGTTCCACTCCTCTATCGACCCCTGCCTTATGGTGTTCCTCACAAACGACACCGGACACCTGTCATAGTCTGGCCTAGTCTTAATATTTTGAGCAGCATCTTTGGCCAGTTTGTCCGCCCTCTCGTTGCCTTGGAGGCCCACATGTGCCTTAATCCAGTACAGGGCTATTGACTTCCCCTGTGCGGCACCTTTGTCAAGGTTATCTCTGGTTTCGCATGCAAGTGGATGGAGCACGCTATTATTTATGACCGCATCCAGCGCTGCTCGCGAGTCACTAATGATGTTATACTTTTGCTGTTTACCCTTCGCCGCCTGCTCCGCAGCGCATCTCAACGCCAGGAGCTCGGCCTGGAAAACTGTACAGTAGGACGACAGTTTCATCTTTTTGGTCATTATTTCGGCACCTTCATGCCAAACAGATAAGGCCGCACCCACCTCACCTCCCATTTTGCTACCGTCCGTGTAGATATTTATTGCGTTATCGTCCATAGCCGTGACCTCTTCTTCGTGTGCTAGGGAGGCATAATCGCGCCCGATATGCGCCGCAGGGTGCGGTCTACTCCGGAACTGTACCGGCCTCTCCATTACTCTGCCGATGGGGATATTGTGGCTTGAAACTCCTCGTTTGGCTTCATAGAGGGCAGCGTGCTCTCTCACTCTGATATCAAGGGGCAGCATCCCGGAAAGAATCAGTGTCGCATGGAGAGATGTCGTTCTATAGGCTTTGCAGATCTTCTGCATGCAAGACCGTTGTAGCCCGTATAGCTGTTTCTTGATCGCGACCTTATGTGTTGCCGGTGCCCAGACACTAGCTGCATAGCTGATTATGGGCTCTACAGCTGCCACATAGATAGTCCTCACTATATCTGGGTGAAGACCCCAGCTCACTCCGGCAGCTGAAGACAGGCGCTTGCTGATACCCATCGCCTTTCTACACACATTAGCCGTATGTGGTCCGAATGTTAATCCACTATCTATTGTTAGTCCCAGGATTTTCATTTCATTAGTCATGGTTACACAGACTCCTCCCATGCTCAGCTGTGGAACATCGTATTTAAGTTTCCTTGTTATAGTCATTGCGCAAGTTTTGTGCGGGGCAAATTTGAGCTTGTTCCTATCTCCCCACTGTCGGACACGCTCCAGGGCATTGTTGCCTCTCCTCTCTATGTCTGCCGCCACGTCTCCACTAAAGACGAGGACCACGTCGTCCGCAAAAGCCTGGCAGTATTCCCCTTCTGAGCTGAGGTCATTTAGCAAAGGGTCGAGGAGCAAATTCCAAATAATTGGCCCTCCCACTGAGCCCTGGACACATCCCATTTTTGCTTGTTTTTTATACTCGATTCCCGCGTATCGTACCCTCACTTGTCTATTTTCCAAATAGCTGCATATGGCTCTTCTAAGTTTTCCAGGGCATTGCACCTCAGCCAGCCTTACCTTCACTGCAGGCCACCATGCGCTATCGAAGGCTCCCTCTATGTCCAGCGACACCAATGTAATGAGTTTTTTCTTCTTAAGTTCGGTCTTCACAAGGGTCATTAAGTCATAGAGGGAGTCCTCAGTACTGCGCTGTGGGAGGAATCCATATTGACGAGTACTCAGTACCGGAAGGATATGCCACGTCAGTCGCTTTATTATGATTTTTTCATATATTTTTCCGAATACTGGCAACAAGCCAATTGGTCTATAGCATTTTGGGTTTTCATAGTCCGATTTGCCCGGTTTCCTAATCGCTATTACCGTGGCTTCCTTCCAAGGTGTTGGGAAATGGCCGTGCCTCCAACACTGGTTTAACAGAGCAAGATTCATCTCCATATCAGGGGATATAACTTGTCGGCAGATGTCGGCTGTGATTCCATCCAGTCCCGGAGCTTTCTTCGCACTGAATGACATCATCGATGTCTTCAGCTCCTCTGCGGTGATCTCTGGTTCGGATTCATCTTCATTTATGTTTGTGTGCTCCTCTGCCATCGCTCTTATCCTCCGATGATGGATATCGTCATCTGACTTTGAATCATCTCTATAGAAAGTGTCAGCCAATAGCTTAGCAGACCCCTTTTGCCCGACCCTGTCACCGTTATCAACTAGTGGTATTTCATCAACTCTGGTATCAGTTTGCTTCAGCATTCTGTAAATCCCTGCCCACATGGTTTCTCCGTCCTGTTTCTTGCAGAACTGCTTCCAGCTCGTAATTTGTGCTTCGCGAACCTGCGCTTCATATAACTCCTTTGTTTCGAGGTATTCAGCCACAACCCGTTCCCTTCGCACTCGCGCAGCGCATCTAATGCGTCTCTTTTTCGTGGCCAATTTGCGCTTGAGGTTAGTGAGCTCAGGGGTCCACCATGCTGGTGCAAGTCTCTGCAGTGCTTTTTTGCGTGGTATCGTTTCTTCGCACGTCTCAATTATTACTTGTGTATATTTTGCGACAAAGTTATCTACTTCTTCTGCTGTTTTCAGTCCTGTAACGGTCGTTGTATTTATGCCGTTTTCTTCTTTTTTTGTTTTAAGAAGGTTATTAAAATCAGCCCATTTTGCCTTCTTGGTATTATACAGCCGGGTTGTGCGCTGTATTTGTTTGCCTTTGGGGCCTCTCAACACAAGTTCAAAAATCATCGCGTTATGGTCGGAGCTTGTGAGGGTCTCATCCACATGCCATCGGTCCACTACGCGTAGGAGGTCGTCAGAGCAGGCCGTGACGTCCACATGGCTGTAAAGTCTTACTCCACCCCTAATAGTGTCAAAGGTGGGGACACTTCCATTGTTCATTACAGTCATTTCGAGCTCGGCCAGCATGCACATGAATTCCTCTCCCCTATCGTCAGTGGCTGCACTGCCCCACAAGACACTCTTTGCATTTGCATCTCCTCCAATTAGCATGCGAAGGGGCGCCATGTCTCGTCGGATCTTTACTAAATGCTGTATGTAGGGTTCAATGGGCTGATTCGGCTCGAAGTAGTAGGACACCACCACTATTTTCCAATTGACCGTACTCAAAATACCCACAACAATGTTATTGGTCGTTAGTGCCGAGTGCAATTCCACGTCCATATCCCCATCGAAGACCATGATTGCAGCCTTGACTACGCCCTCTCCAGGATTTGTGTTTTGAAGGATCCTTATGCCTGCATGCGCTTTCATGCAGTTGTGGGCTCCAATGTAGGGTTCCTGCACCATGGCCATCGAGTGTCTTCTGATTGCTGCCTCGAGAAGCAATTCACGTGTTGCCAGGAATTTTCTTTGCAGATTTGCTTGTACTACCTTGTATGTTTCAACTGTTGGGTCATCTATGGTCTGTGTGGATACGTCAGCAATAGACTGTTCCCTCCCTGGCCATTCTATCGTATTTCATTCGTACTGGGCATTCAAGGTGGAACGCATTGTGTTCTCTGCCTCCCATGGCTGCCCTGCTACAGTTCACACACACCGGTGCAGCGCCACTGGAGAAATCCACGCATTCGGTTTTCTTGTGGGCACCTCCACAGTGACTACATACTTCCTCCTGGACAGTACACATTTTTTTGCTATGTCCGTATCCCAGGCATTGTGTACACTGGATCAGCGGGGTCTGATCATACACACGAACTCGCTGCAGATCCACGTGTATCGTGCCAGCTTCCGTCAGACGCTTCCACAAAGTAGGGCTGATCCTTAGCACCACATGGTTCTGCAGATGACTTCGGGCTCGCCGCCTGTATTGTACCTTCAACTTCATTTGGTCCTCTGGTATTCCATGTAGGAGATGGGAGTTTTGATTTTTGATGGCTGAAATAAGGTCTTCATCACTGTTATAGGACATCAAGTCCTTTATTATAATCAGTGGGTCCTTACTAGTTAAGTCATCCACCCTTAATCTTGACCCTTTTTCCACCAGCTTGTGTCTAATCCTTTCTAGGTCCTTTTTATCATTACATCCTATTACTATTTTCCGATCTTTCATTTTCCTCAATCTATCCACTTTCAATCCCTCCTCTCTCGCCCGTAAAATATCCCTAACATGTTTCAGGACCGTTTCACCAGTTTTCTCCTCATCTTCAGAAGACACCACGATCGAGTGGATTTGGTTGTTATTTAGCGTACCAGCACGTCTACTACCCGCGACACTAGCATATGTCTGTCCCTGTTCTGCGGAAGCTTTAACCTCCTTAATTTCTTCGTGAATTTTCTTTATGTCCTCCCGTAATTCCCCGACATAGTTTTTATTGTTGAGTGATTCAATTGTGGATGGCTTTTCCATAGTTTCATTTACGGTCCTAATGTATGACTCGTGCCGCTTAATTTGGTCTCCCAGTGCGCGCATTCGTTGTATCAGCTCCGATTCTACTTCACGATTCTTACTGTCATCGATTAACGATCCGCTAGGTTGTATATAGGTGTCCTGCGCTCTGTCTTTCTCCAAGGTCTTTTTGAGTTTCTCCATTAAGTTGTTAATATCCTGGGCTGCGTTCAGTGAAGCATCTCTATAGATTCTGCTAATATTGTTGCAGAGCCCCAAATTCTTTTTAATGGTCGCAACGCGTTCCTGGCACTGTTGGATATATGCTATTGCCTCGCCACAAACAAATGCATTGCGCTTCCCACTAAAGGACATTGCAGACCCCGGCTCCGTCGAGAAACGCACTCCCATATGCGGCGTCTTCGGGGTTTTTTGCGAGTTCTG
This sequence comes from Euproctis similis, assembly GCA_905147225.2. Classification (NCBI taxonomy): domain Eukaryota; kingdom Metazoa; phylum Arthropoda; class Insecta; order Lepidoptera; family Erebidae; genus Euproctis; species Euproctis similis. Next base: position 63,924 of record LR990109.1, on the reverse strand, counting down.
CATATCGACCGATAGATGTGTTCGTGCACGAGTGTATGTATTCAGGTGACTGCGTGTGTATGTCGTATGGGTGTGAGTATAAATGGGGTAGTGTGTCTGTTTGTGTATGCTTGTATTATATTGATAGTGTGTACGTGTGGGTGTGTCTGTATTTGCCGTTATTCGATATTAACGTCTGTTTTTATGATTACAGGTGTAGCCAGCAACGATTCGCCACCTGTCCCTCCTGACCGGCGCACAGGATCCGCAGAGCACAAGGTGAGTTACTGTTATATTTTACAAGTTTCACGGGGCTCAAACGGCCAACTATATATTATTTACTATCAATTTCGTACCAAAGCGCGCAAATCGACGCAATACGTAAGCGTATACAGTTAGGTGTATTGATTCGATTCAATTATATCAATGTAAATATTAAAAACGTATAAATTCAATTCAAATAAATTAATAATAAAAATAAAAATTAAAAATAAGTTAAAGGTGTATAAGTTCAATTCAATTTTAAATAATAAATAGGTAATAATGACAATTTTCCTGTATAAATATTGATTAGCATGTCATAATTTGATCATTGTCAAGATAAGTACCAGTTTTCACAATGACTGTTTATATAATATAGTCAGAATTTCGTAGACAAACAACACAGCAGTGCACGGGTAAGTCCCTATATAGGTCAAATCACGCTTTGTCTGCCACCTAGGGGACACCAGCGCTCCACTATTAGTAACCCAAGGCCTTCGGCTCTACTCTGTGCCCAACCCGAGCCTCGCGAATACAGTGGTCTATGTTACGGTGACCAGCTTCACACCGTTTTGAGTTGTTTAATGATACTACCTATCTATAGAAGATCAGAATTCAGATCAGTAAGCTGGAAATTGTATTGCTTACTTATCAATTTGTTTGACTACAGTGTGTTGCATTGATGATCTCCTTTACCTGTCTCAGACAGTTATTTCGAGGAAGCTGTCGTGCCGTGCCAATAATTATTTAATTAAGAGGTTATTGCATGTGAGTGTGACCCTTCATGCAATCTATCTGTGCAAGTTGTGGTAAACTTTGGTGCTAACTGCAGTGTCATGAATTCACCAATAATCTTGGCAATTTTTATTTTGTGTGTTTAAATGTAAATATTGATATTGAGCTTTGTCTATCTCAGGCAATCACTATTGAGCTACAAGTCTTGTAAAGGTGAGTGTGCTATCCTGCCAAAAATATTCCAATTTATTGCTTTGGCCTCAACCTCAAAAAGATGCATTAATGTTATTGTGGCATATATTAGTACTAGTCCTGCCCCAACATTAAATCTATCCTATTCAGTTCACTGTCTCAATATACGAGTATTCTATTGTTTTGCATTAGTATTCCACTGCGACTGACAATCCACACTTTCCAGGCAAACAAGCTCACCAGCTCCAGGCTCTCACCACCAGATATATAACCAATGCGGTCGACTGGCCCTCCGTGGCATCAGTCGTCAGCCTAGGAGTAGCCGGCCAGTGCTAGGATGTATGTCTGAGTATCAAAATTCAGTCAATCTTATTAATTTCAATTAATATTTAAAGAGGGGAAATAGAAATGTAGTGTCCCAAAATTATGATATACTGTGTATATACCTGTGTCTATTTTATTAGTTTATTTAGAAAGATATTTTACCTTATTTTGTCTATTGTCAGAACTCAAAGTGGATTGTGTAAGTATTAATTGTATAGATATATCTTTCCTGCCCGTGTACCCTCCTGTTTCAGATGTACCAGAGATGCAAAGCGGCCAGTGGACTGATGGGCGCAAATGGGGTCACCGCAGCCAACCTACCCACAGATCAGGACACACCAAGGAAACAAATAAATAAATTTGTTCTGTGTTATTATATTATTGATCCCGAACCCCCGTCCTCCTCAGTGCCACTCCTTCAATGTTTGTATGTATGCGCAGGCCACCCCAGCTTGTTGTAGGCTGCTATTTTTGATAAGAGCCTGCCACCAGATGTATTATTCAGCTGATCTCAGGTAGGCCAGGACAAGTAATCAGATTCAGTAAATCCCTGCTAGGTCTAGTTCGTGTTGTCACTGGGCAGGTATGTATATGTATGTATATCTACTGTATTCTATCCTATTGCTCAGTGGATTTCGAAATATTAACCTATTTGTTCTATATTAAGATGTTGGGTCTACTCAAATCTGATTCTATTCAGAGAGTAAAAGTAAAATCTATGCAGGTGTGCTGAAGTTAAAATTATCAAATTGTGTCAGACTGCCCAACTATAGACCAACCTAGCAAAGGTGGAAGTCCCATCAAGTTCAGTGAAGCCAGCCTATCATGTATGTAAGACCCCCCCAAGATTCCTCAACCAATTCTAGTGAATCAAGTCTTTTAGTTGTCAATGTTATACACTGTTTGATTCAATCTGAGTTTAGTTGTTGTGATGTAAAGTTGTACCAGGGCAATCTAGTAGGTATGTATTTGTTGGGAATATAGTCTCAGGCAGGGCCCAAGGTGAAGCAGTCAGGTCCCACGTATCAGAGGTAAGACCTATTCAGTAGGCACACCGAAGCCTGGCTATCAAAGTGTGTAAGACTACCCAGATCTGATCCTAGCCAATAAAAGTGAAAATATTGACCGTTGCAATCAAGCAAGGTTGTGCAGCCAAAACAAAAATGAAAACCTCAGTATATCACTCTGTTATATTTATATGTTAATTGAATGTCAATTGCACACCCAGCATCCCCTGCTGTCAGGCTGTTAAAGTTAAAATTGTCTAGGTGTGTGAGATTTAGTCCTACCTATCCATTAAAAGTAGAAGCTTAATCTAGTTTAATGATGTTATGTTAAGCTTATGAGCACACCAGAACCATCCACCATAAAACACTGACCGTCACAATTGAGACCCCATCAAGCAAGTTAGGCTAATTAAAACAAAATGAAGTTTATGTATATCTCTTTATTATATTTCAGTTATATATTTAATATTAATACCTACTTATGTTTAATGGATTATCTGGTAAAAATGCAATTAGCTGTAGGGGCTTGCAGCCCAAACTCACCTGCACCCGGCTCTCTAAATCAAAGTAAGATCTCCTCACCCGGATCATGCAGGCCTCACCAATACCAAAAACAAGACTATCAGGTATATTTCAAGTAGTTTTCCTTCTCCCAGCTGGTTCCTGTATTTACAAATGTACAAGTTAGCTTATGTTTATTTATATAAGGTTTGTCCGTTCCTGTGTATATAGATACTTATTCAAAGTTATTGTTGTGTGCTCACAAAACTCATAGATTACTAGAATCACTCAGCAGTATTCTCACAAGTGATGTTTAAGTTGTATTTAGCCTTAATTTATGGCACAGCACTTATACACAGTGTTATAGTGACCTGTCTAAAGTGTCTCAAATCTACAGGAGACCAGCAGGAGTAACTCAGCAACAGCCCGCAGTTCCAGTGCCTATTACCATATAAGGGGCAGCACTTTGTATGTAGTAAAATGTAGCAACTGTGTGATACTAAGTTTGAGACAGAGCAGAGCCCAAAGATACAACAAACTGCTCAGTAGAACAGTTTGCTGGTCAATAGTTATATGTTTGTTTCTATTGTTTGCACTGACTATTGTGTCTCCAGTTGCTGCTATCATACAAAAATATTAAGTTCACTCACCTCCACACACAATACAAGACCAAAATACAAACACATTAAAGTCCATACAGTTCCAACTCACTGCCAGGCCAATGCTGATGCCGCCGCTGCCAGCTCCCCAGTGGGTCTGGGCGCAAAAGGCACTCCAGCACCGGCTTCAGTCGCTCAACAGGTCCAGGATCGTTGACAATCCTCACAGTTGTTCAATTTCAGTAAATTACTTTTTATTGTCTTTTGTTGGTAGTTTGACAATGAAAATTTTCAACAATTAAATACCGCTCCAGGGCGCTACAGCGGTCGAAGATGCATGGATGGGCCCGCTAAGGCTTCCCTCTTGACCCAAGTTTGCGGTGTAGTCCACAAGATCATACAATGTAGCCAACAAAAGTCTTCAATAACACTGTTACAACCCCAAACTTGTATTGATGTTTTCACTAATATATACCTAGTTTTTGGTGCTGTTTCGACTTTCTACATTGATACAGAAGGCCAATAATTACCTTTGGAGGTCCAAAACACCAGTTTATTAACAAGTTTTGACCTAGTGGAGGTTCCTCAGCAGTGTATTTGTAGTGATTTTGGTTAGGTTAGGTTAGGTTAGGTTAGGTTAGGTTAGGTTAGGTTAGGTTAGGTTAGGTTAGGTTAGGTTAGGTTAGGTTAGGTTAGGTTAGGTTAGGTTAGGTTAGGTTAGGTTAGGTTAGGTTAGGTTAGGTTAGGTTAGGTTAGGTTAGGTTAGGTTAGGTTAGGTTAGGTTAGGTTAGGTTAGGTTAGGTTAGGTTAGGTTAGGTTAGGTTAGGTTAGGTTTTTTTTTTTTTTTTTTGAAATAAAACTAGTAGAGAGTGCTACCAACAGTAGCGCTAATGGTATACGCTTTCTGTTGGAGCAGTAGTGTATGTATTATTTGTATTTTGGTTAGTTTTGAAATATATTTTAGAGCATATTGGGAGTTAGAAAATTTAAAATTACTTTGTTGTGGAATAAGAAGTATGAAGCAGAGACAGGCATCAAAATTAAATGAGAAAATAGTAGTTAAAGGAAGCTAAGATTACGAATGTTAAGCTAGAGAATGAGAATAAGGTAAAGGAAATTATGCCTAATATGTAAAGAAAATATGTGCAGAATGAACTTATAACTAAATTAGATCTAAGACTTATAGCTATGACATAATATAGTAGTTGCAATGATTGCAATGAAAACAATGGTGGTGATGATGAGTAAACTTATAGCTAGATCTTATTTTTTTTTTTTTTTTTTTTTTTTTTTTTTTTTTTTTTTTTTTTTTTTTTTTTTTTTTTTTTTTGAGATATTAGTGTTAATATGTATGCAGAATGAACTTATAACTAGATAAAATCTAAGACTTATGGCTATGACATAATATAGTAGTTATAATAAATCAAATGGAGCTATGATTGCAATGGAAACAATGGTGGTTATGATGAGTAAACTTATAGCTGGATCTTACAGCAATTTTTTTTTTTTTTTTTTTTTTTTTTTTTTTTTTTTTTTTTTTTTTTTTTGTGAGATATTAGTGTTGATATGTATGCAGAATGAACTTATAACTAGATTAAATCTTAAGACCTATGGCTATGACATGCAAATAAGTAAACAGAGTATGACATGCAAATAAGTAAACAGAGTAAGTAAACTTATAGCTAGGTGTTACAGCAATATGTAATATTTTATATAGTAAGTATCATCAAAATAAGTATGACATAGTACTAACAGTAGTAGTATGGTGGTAATAACAAATCATCAAGATAAGTATGACATAGTATGGTGGTAATAACAAATCATCAAAATAAGTAAACAGAGTAAGTAAACTTATAGCTAGGTATTAATACAATAAGTAATATTTTATATAGTAAGTATATGAATGGAGAATTAATATATATATTATGTATATAATTTAATTATGTTAAGTATATAGCTTGTTTAAATATATATATAGTGTGTGTATGGATATGTAAATAGGTGGATAGGTATATGTGAATGGTAATAGGTATTTCTGCTGCGACCGAGATTTATTTGAATGGAGTTGGAAAGGTTGGGTGAAGATGGAGCGTGGGAGGGGGTAGCAGAAGAGTGATGGTTGCTATCAGGATAACTATTTGGATCCATAATCGATACGGAGGCGGATGCGTGCAGCCATATGGATTTTTCTCGGGCAGTAGTCGGATGTGGCGCTGTGGGAGAGTGAGGGAGTGTTGTCAGTGCCGGCGTTCCCGTTGTGTTTTGTCTGGTGGGCTTTACAATTGAAGCAGCAGGATTTGTTTAAGTCTTTCTGAACCGGGCAGTCTTTAAATAGATGTCCAGATTCAGCGCAGTGTGAGCATCTGGTGGTGTCTGATTTACAAAAGTTTTTGGTGTGTCCAAATTCGAGACATTTGTAACACTGGAGTAAGGGGGTGAATTCCTCGACATGAACTCGCTGATGATCAATGTTGATTTTTTGTAAGTGTATGATGTTTTTAAAGAGATAAGGCGAGCAGACAAATACGGCGTTGTATAAGAGTTTGTTTTTATTAGGTCTTTTAAATTTGAATTGTATATCTTCGTCGCTTTTAATGTGGTCGGAAATGAGGGAGTTCTGTTTTATTATGATGTTTTGCAGTTCATCTGGGGAGGTGTCGGAATTCACCCCCTTAACAATAAACATTGGTTTTAATTTTCTTGAGACTTCAGCAGTGATGTTGGGGTTCGACTCACCGACCTTCTGGAGGGCCGCTTCCAGGTGCTCAGCACTGTCGAACTCCACGCGGATCTTGGCGTTGGAGATGAAGTGGACGCCAGCTGGAGTGAATTTGGTGTCCCTGAAGGACACTGCTGTCCTCCAGGATGACAGGGTGTCAGCAGAGGTGGCACCCGGCTTTTTCGACGCGATGATTAGAGATGGTTTGGAGACAAGTGGGGTTGGGGTCATCAGTCTTTGTTGTTGTTGTTGTTTACCAGGGCCGGGTGAAGACATTCGGGCAGCTTGAGCATAAGAGAATTCGGTGGGCGAAAGATGCTGAAGGCTTGAAGTATTAGTGAGAAGTTCCTTTTTGAACGAGACCATTTCCTGACGGACGGCGCTGATGATCTCATTCTTTAGGTCGCAGGCTGGTGTAGAAGTAGTCGGAGAGCCGGATTCGCCAGTCGCGTTCAGAAAATTTGGAAGTGAGTTGATGCTTTTGGATATCTCTGCAGCTGCTTCTTTGATTAGTTTCTTGTTGACTGCAGTCACGCTTCGGCCATCATTTATTGTCTTTATAATAAAATCCGAAAGTTTTTGGATGGTGTTTTGTAAAGATGTTGAGTCTTTTGCTTCCGCTGCGGTGCACGGCAGAGAGGGGGGGAGGGTGGGGGGTGGTGCTCCACCAATCCCTCTTTGATCCCCCATGTTGAAATCTACCAGGGCTCACTTGTGTAAAAAGTTATCAGTTGAAGAAGGTAAAAATTCGGGAAAATGGGAGATTTGTTGGTGTGGTTTGGTAGGTTGACCAAACAATCGTTTCAGATCAGACTGAATGAAAATTCGCTCAGAATTGCGCTACGACGCGTACTTTCCGAGATAATTGAGAAACCAAGTTATTCGGTGATGGCGAAAATTACCATTTTGAAGAAAAAATTCAATAAATAAAAAACTATTGATGAGAAAAATTCCAAAATTGGTGTCTCCAGTTCTGGATAGTTATACTGTAAGATAATGTAGAGAAATCAAAAAGTCTTCCTGAGAAATTTTTCAGGAGGGGTAAGAGCGTTTTTGAAATTTTGGTACACACCTGAAAATAGCGTTGGTTTATGTGAAGAAGATGCTGTAGGGGGGCGTGTGATATATCGTTGGAATCAGCACGCCGAGGCGGTTCGAATGACACCTACAACATGCTCCTAGGATGAAAGATGAGGGAGCACGTGGCGGGAAGGAAAATTACCTTATATGATTGAAAAATTATTATCTTAAAAACTATGAGCGGGAAAAATCTGAAACTTGGTAGGTATGTGCACTGATATATGTGAAATAAAATAAAGTAATAAAAAAGGTAGGTTATCGCTTTGGATTTTTAGATATAGAGCTTTCAATGTGAAAGTAAATGGAAAAAATAAATGTTTTTTAAAAAATGTCCAATAACTTCCAAAGTATGTATCACACAATGTTGGTTGATGTTTCCCTGTAAAGGGCTTTTTAACGCGGTTCTAACGAAGTATTACGTTTGGTTGTGGCTATTATATTTAAGAAGTTAGTCACCACGTGGTTTTTTGAAAATTGTCTGTAAATCACTAAATAATTGTCCGATAGCGTTCAAATTTGGTAGATAGATGGAGAGTCATAAATAAAACAGAATCACAATAGCCGATACACGACGGCCCGCTTAAAATCAAAAGTTTTTGACCAAAAACTGAAAATTTTTTGGGTAAGACTAACCTCAAAATAAGTTTTTGTTCAGAAAAAATCCACAATTTTGGGTGTATCGCTGCACAATTTAGCACACACTTAGATATCACTGAGAAACATATGTAAGCACTTTTTAAAGTTCAAAAATCGCGAAAAAGACCAATTTTTAGAATTTTTGAACGCGGAGCGGCCTAATTCGTGGCGCTCTGGGTGGCGGTCGAGCGCAGACTGGTTAGGTTAGGTTAGGTTAGGTTAGGTTAGGTTAGGTTAGGTTAGGTTAGGTTAGGTTAGGTTAGGTTTTTTTTTTTTTTTTTTTTTTTTGTATTAGTCCGGGCGCTGTGGCCCGGCCCGCGAGTTACTCCTAACGTGATTAGGACCTTTGTCTAGTTTAATTATATTTAATGGGGAATTGAGTTTTTCAGGAGGGCGTTCGCCCTTGTCGACTTTATTCTTAAAACTTTGAAGTTAGTATTAATTAATTTAATCTTACATACATATTTTCTTATTGCTAAGTTTTCATCATTAGTTGTCTATATTTTTATTATTATTACATACGTTTCGTTTGGATTTTATGATACAGTATTAATACATATTATACATTACACATTATTGCAGATTACAGATTATTAATATTCATTACAGGCGTTTATTATACACTACACATTATTATTATCATTATTATACATTACAAATTACTATTATTATTATTTTTACATTTTTACAGTTTACACATATATATATTACACATTACCATTATAAATTAAACATTATTATTACAGATTACAAGTCATTTATGGGTTACATCGTGTTATTCTAAATCGTTGGTGTAGGACATTACACCTTCATTTTCCTATTAATATTATTGGTACATTGTGGTTTCTATTTATTTCTGTTTATTGCTACCTGTGCAATGTTTTTACAGTAGTCAAGGAATGCGGTATTGTTATGTTTATCTGTTATTATTTTTTCTAGATTTTGTAATTTTATGTTTGTGTTAATTTTCATTTCTAGGTCGAACCGTTCCTTACAGAACATGGGGCAGTCCAGAATTAGATGCATAATTGACTCGCCACTGACCGAGTCGCAGGGGCACGACGGGTCCTCCTTGCACTTAAACCTTGTCAAGTACTCAGAGAACCCCCCATGCCCGGTAAGGTTAGGTTAGGTTAGGTTAGGTTAGGTTAGGTTAGGTTAGGTTAGGTTAGGTTAGGTTAGGTTAGGTTAGGTTTTTTTTTTTTTTTTTTTTTTTTTTTTTTTTTTCAAAATTGCCTCCTCTACCCTACCGGGCCGCGGGAACTACGTTAGTATACGTCCGCGGCCCGGCAAGGGGGGGCCCCTTTTAGTCGGGGCCCTACGTGGAACGACCCACTCCCATGAGCGCAGACTTGGTTAGGTTAGGTTAGGTTTTTTTTTTTTATAAAACTCCGCCTCTTACCCTACCGGGCCGCGGGAACTACGTTAGTATACGTCCGCGGCCCGGCAAGGGGGGGCCCCTTTCAGTCGGGGCCCTACGTGGTACGACCCACTCCCATGGAGTGGGGAGGGGTCGTCCGCCGTTTCCACGACGCGACGCGTCTCGCGACGCGCCGCGCGCGGGGTTGTGTCCCGGCCAGGGCCGCCATCAGACTCGACGGCGGCCCCGGGTCGGGGCCCGGCGGGGCGGGAGCGTGCCACCAGCACGCTCGCGCTCCCGCAGGGCTTCGCGTTTGGCCGCCATCACCTCGCTAGCGAACGAGGCGACGGCGGCCCAACACTGGTCGCTGCCGGCCATGGCAGCGACGACGGCCGGCAGCGACAAGTCCGCCCCGACCACGCCAATGAGCCTGGCGCGTTGAGCGCCCCAGCCCGTGCACACGGCCAGTGTGTGTTCGGCCGTGTCCACGGCACCGGACGCGCAGTGGTGGCACACGGGCTCCGCGAGGAGGCCCACCAGTTCCCACAGGTACTTGCTGAAACAGCCGTGACCTGTGAGAAGCTGGGTGAGCCAATAAGTGGGAGCCCGGTGCCTCGCCTCGACCCATTGGCGCAGTACGGGTCGGACAGCCTCGGCGAGCCGCCTGCTCGCCGAGGGGTCCTCCAACCTTTGAGCCCATCGCTGGAAGAGATCCTCGCGACATTCGCTCCTCCAGCGAGCGATCTCTTCCGCGAGGGGCTCCGACGATGTTTGCCGCATCAGGGCCCTCCTTCGGTACACCTCCGCCAGGACCCCGGCCTCGAGGTCCCAGGGGAGGCTCCCGGCAATCAAGCACGCCGCCTCGTAAGAGACGGTGTGGTACGCCCTGGAGGCCCTCTGTGCCATGGCCCGCTGCGGACGCCGCAGCAGGGCCACGTTCTCGGCACTGAGGGCCCCCGCCGCCCATATTGGCGCCCCGTAGAGCGCCATGGAGCGAACCACACCGTCATAAAGGCGGCGGCCGACACTCCCCGCCCCCCCACAGTTGGGGAGTAGGCGTGCGAGCATTCCCGCGCACGACACCAATTTTGGCGCCAGCGCACGGAAATGCCCGCTGAACCCCCACCGACCGTCGAGGACGAGACCGAGATATTTGATGGTCTCCCCGACGGCGATGCGGGCTCCGCCCACCGTGATGAAGTACCCCGGGGGGGGCTTCGTCCGAGGCCCATGGAAGAACAGGGCCTCGGACTTCTCTAGGGCCACCCGCAGCCCGAGGGCCCTGATGCGGCCGACAATATGGGCCGTGCCCGCCGTGGCGAGCACGCCCGCGTCCCTAAACGTTTTGCCCTGCGCGGTCACTAGGGTATCGTCGGCGTAGCATATTACGCCGACCCCCCGAAGATTAGCGCCGCGCAGGGCCCAATCGAAGCCGATGTTCCACAGGAGTGGGCCGAGAACCGACCCCTGTGGAACACCGCACCCCATCGCCCTGCGGACTACTCGCCCCGGGACCGGGTATGTGATGGCCCGGTCGGCGAAATAGTCCGCAAGGACGCGCCTGAGGTACCACGGGACGTTGTGGTACCTCAGGGCCTCCGCGATTGTCTCCCAGGGGATGGTGTTGAAGGCGTTGGCGATGTCGAGCGACACCGCCAACAACACCTCCCCCCGGGAGACAGCGCTCTCGACGCTGTCCCGCAGCCGAGAGACGGCGTCCAGCGTGGACCTCCCGCGGCGAAAGCCAAATTGGCCGTCACTCAGATTGGGGCCCACCGCCTCCAGGTGCTCGACGAGGCGCGCAGCGAGCACGCGCTCGAAGAGTTTGCACGCCTCATCGAGCAGGACGATGGGGCGGTAGGCCGACGGCGAGTCGGGGGGTCGCCCGCGCTTCGGGAGAAGCACGAGCTTCCCCGACTTCCACCGCCGCGGGATCGTGCCGGACGCCATCATCTCCGACATGAGGGACAGCGTCTCCTCCCCGAGGACCGGCATCACGCGGACGAGGATCCGCCCGGGCACACCGTCCGGACCTGGGGCGCGGTTCTTCAGCTTGAGCGTCTGAACCGCGGCCCCCAGCTCGTCCTCGGACACGGGCGGAATGACCTCGCCCGCGGCCGGTCCTTCCTCGGGAGTCGGTGCCGCCATTCTGGGCGGCACCCATTCTTCACTGGGGCTCGGGAATAGGGAGCTGACCACGCGCTCCAGCAGGGGGGGGTCAAGAGTCATCGTCAGCGGGGGCGCCGCGGGTCGGAGCTTCTGCCTCACGACCTTGTACGGGCGCCCCCACGGATCCGCGTCGATGCTGTCGACCCACCCCTGCCAGGCCTCCGCTTTGGCGGCCCTTATGGCGGAGGTCAGGGCCGCGCGAGCGGCCCGGTACGCGGCGAGCAACACCTCCTCGTGTGCCGGGTCCCTGGCGCTCCTTCTTCGGCTTCTGGTGCACCGGCGGCGGGCCGAGGCACACTCGGCCTGTAGCCCCGTCAGGTGGGGCCGCCACCAGTACACCTGCCTGCGCTTTTTAGAGGGACCCGCCCGTCGCATCGCCGCGTCGCAGACGCGAGACAGCGCTCCAGCGAGCCTTTCACATCTCGCGTCTACGTCCGGGCCGCTATCGGCGTTAGCGGCGGCCCATCGCTCCACGATGGCCGCCTCCGTGGCCAGCTCCGGGTCCAGGGTGGACAACCGCCACCGCGGACCCTCCTCCGACCGGGGTCGGTCCACACCGCCCGCTCCGGCGTCCGAAGGGGATGGGACTAGGTCGAACCTTATGTAGAGGTGGTCCGACAACGTCTCCACCCCCTCCTCAACCCGCCACCCGATTGCGCGGCGGGCCAGGGCGGGACTCGCGAACGAGACGTCGACGATCGACCCGCCCTGTTGACGCACGCACGTGTGGACCGCTCCCCGGTTCAGGAGGACCATTCCCGTGGACACCGCCCACTCTTCCAGGGTCTCGCCCCTGGCGCTGGTCGCCGGAGATCCCCACGAACGGGATTTGGCGTTGAAGTCTCCGGCGACCACCACAGGGGTGGGGTGCACTTCCTGGACCAGGTCGCCGACCTCGACCAGCAGACGCTCGAAGTCGGCGAGGGTCCTGTTCGGAGAGAAGTACACCCCGATCACTGCAACGTCGCCCAGCAGCACGAGGACGCATCCGCGCCCCCTCCGCACCCTGCGGAAGGGGAGGCACAGCGAAGCGTCGCGCTGCCAGGCGACGATAGCCACCGAACCGTCGTCGGCGCCCGCCCAGTTGTCGCGGGCTTGGACGCGGTACGGCTCGGCGACTATGGCGACGTCGATTTGCCACCGCGCAGCCGTCTGGAGGAGCAGGTCCTGTGCGGCCGCGCAGTGGTTCACGTTCGCCTGCAGGATCGAGACCCTGTGAGCCATTTAATTGGTGGCGGTGTCCATTGCCTCCTCAACAGCTCTCGGAGCTGTTACTGACGCGGCGGGGGCGTCGCGATTGCCCCCGCCCGTCCTTTTCTTCTTTGTGTTGGCCATCGCCGGGCACTTTTTGTGCCCGAGGCGATGGCCGGCGTCGCCGCCCTCGGTCGCGCAGATTGCGCATCTAGGGTCGGCGACGCAGGTGGCCGCCTTGTGGCCCGGCTGGCCGCACCGGAAGCACAGCGCGCTGCGGTCTACCTCGCAGCTGCACTGCACCCCCAGATGGCCCGGCACCAGGCAGCGGTAACACCGCTGCGGCCGCGCGTCAAGGAGCGCGGCCCGGGCCATCGACCAGCCTATGGTGAGGTGGCCTGCCCCCGTAATCGTCTTGGCCGCCAGGACCGGGCACTTGACCCAGACGGTCCCCGGGCGGCCAGGTGGGCGGTTGATGGTGCCCACCTTTATCGACACGGGGGGGCATCCCCCCACCTCGGCCACTCTTGCGGCCACCATCTCCCTCGTGACCGCGTCACTCAGACCGGAGATGCGCATTTCTGCGCAGCGCTCCGGCCTGGAGACGCGGGCCACCTCGCCGACGACCTCGCGTAGTTTGGCCGCGAGCTCGTCGGCCTTTTTCACCCTGTCGGCGCCGGTCACCTCCAGCAGCCGTCCCCCAGTGCGGGCCGTGCGGAAGCGCAGCCCGCTAATTTCCAGGGCCGCGAGGTCTATGCCCCTCTCGGCCCTGGAGAGCACGTCCGCGTAGCTCGACGCCGAGCCCTGCGGTAGCGTGATCGCCACCGCGGCTGACGCCGGAACTCGCAGACGACGGCTGCGCTTCTTCTTCCGCTTGGGCTGCTGGGCCGCTGGAGCAGCCGGCGCCCGGGACGCCGGAGCGGCTGGCCTCGGCGCCCGAGACGCCGGAGAGGCAGGCCTCGGCGCCCGGCCCCCCCGCGCCACCACGTTCCACGCCTCTTTGAGAGGCGGCGGTGGTGGAGCAGGTTTGACGGCGGGACGAGTTGGGGCCGGAGGAGCGGTTCCGCGGGCCGCCTCGGCCTCGCGGGTCGCGAGGCTCCTCCTGCCACCCCTCTTTTGGCCCTTCGCCCCCGCATTGGATGTTGCGGCGGGGGCGGAGGAGGTTGCGGCCGTCGGCGCAGGGCCGCGCGCCGGGGAGGCCACCGCCGGCGGGGCGGCAGAGGCGTCAACCGCAGGCGCCGGGGCACCGCGCTCCGGCGTTTTGCGCGCGTACGCCGTTATTGGCGGGGACAGACGCTTCTCCGGAAGGAGCCGGTCCTGGATGCCCGACATCCTAGCGTCGATCAGGAAGAAGATCTCCTCCCTGGTCATCGCTTCGGGTGCCGGGGCGGGGACGGAGGCCGCCACTCGCCTCTGGGCCTCGACCTCGGCCCTGAGGGCGAGGATTTCAGCCCGAAGCTGGGCGACCTCCTCCGACTCCTTCCTGGCGGCGAGTTTGTGCACGGTCTCCGCCACCGTCGCCACCGCCTTTCTTATGTCGGCCACGTGCTGACACTTCATTCTCGTCTGCTTGCGGGCAAGCGAACCGATCAGCTCCAAGGCTGATTCGGCCACCCCCACAAGCTCGTCGGCGCCGCACGTGGCCGCCACCTCCCCTTCCTGCGCAGGGTCCGCCGGCGACACCGCCCGGGACCGGTCCCGCAGGGCCGCCTTTTTTGCGGCCACCTCGGCCGCCAGCTCCTCCTCGGCGCGCAATTCGAGCTCGCGCTCTCGCTGGGCGCAAAGCTCGGCCTTTGCCTTTGCGAGGCCGACGTACTCGCCCGTTGTGGGCGGGCGCCCTCGACCCCGCTTAGGCCGCGCACCAGTTTTGGCCAAGGCCACCTCCTCACCCTCGAGAGGCCGCTTCCGCCACAAGCGGCCCATCGGGGAGGGGGAGCTCGATCTTGAGCGCTCCCCCACCGACATGCAGCTGTCCGAGGACTCGGACAGCCGCAACTCCTGCGGCGCCTGCAGCTCGCAGCGCGTTAGCACCACGCGCGGCGCCTTTTCTTTTTCCACAAGGGCCGTGGCCCTTGTCCTTGAGGACACCCCGTCCTCCCCTACCCCCTCCGAGGAATCGCTCCTCCTCTCTTCCTTAATTCTAAGTGTTTGTTTGTTTGATAAATGTTCCATTTTTGTTCCCACGAGTATGGGGGAAAGGATTACCAAGACTAGCAGAGCCCCCTGTACTAGCTTGGGCGTATATACACACGGAGGTCCGCCAGTTTCCGCGGGTTTTTAGCAATTTTTTTTTTTTTTTTTTTTTTTTTTTTGTCCGGGCGCTATGGCCCGGCCCGCGAACTTATCCCCTAACGTTATCAGGGTTCTTATGGTTTCCATGCAAATGATTTAACGCTATATCTTTATTAGTTATGTTTTGGGCCATTCATCTGATTGGCAGTACATTAATTATTCGACTAGTGTTGAACACAATACTATACAATGGGGTTTGATTACTATAATTACAGAATATGATAACAATAATGAATTAATAATAAGTAATAATAATGCCCTTTCTGATATCTGCGATCTTGACTATGCAAGATGCAGTATCAGTGGACATTTGGCTAATTTGGTATTATATAAATTAAATGGTATATACAATTTCATCAGCAGCTGTTTACGTTAGAAAAGAGCTGGATGTGTAATAAGCAATGAGAAAAATACGAATAATTATAATTAATAAATAAGTTACATTCGGTAAGATATAAAATTAATTAGATATAACCTAGCCAGTTTCTATCATCTTGGCTGGGCAAGATGTAGCACTGGTGGTTTTCTCTTTATTTAAATATTACATTAATATAAATATTATAAATTACAATTTCATCAGCGTCTATTTACTTCGTAAATAGCCGGATGTAAGACTAATCCTGGCATTAACTATTTACATAAATTACATTTCTATATTTATTTCATCATCGGCTATCTACACAACAGATAGCCGGATGTACTGATACATAATAATTAATTAGTTCATATTTTCAAGAATAACAATTATAACAATATACAAACATTTGATTAGGAATAAGAATTACATTAATTAAAATAAACTCTATAATATAACCTGACCAGTTTCTGTCATCTTGCCTGTGCAAGATGCAGCACCAGCGGTTTTTCTTTATTTGTCTCTGGCATGTTTATTTAGATAAAATTATTTCATCAACAGCTCTTTATATGGTAAAGAGCTGGATATATTTATACAAAGGGCAAGAAAGAAGAAAGAAAAACAGATAAGATCAAGATTTAGTATTCACACGCACAACAAGTAGAGTAGGTATATTAGGCAGTAGTAGTAGGGTAGACAATACAATAGTAATACGACACACATATTCACATAACATAACAAATAAATACATCAGAAATTCACTTTACATCAATCATTCGGAATCTATATCATTACCTAAATATTATTCAAGTTTAAAGATTTAAAAATGGACTATATCATAACATACATTATACGCAGATAAATTATACATCATACATACATACACATATATACGTATTTCAAACTAATTGAGATGCCCCAAAGTTAATGAGATTAATCGGAAAGATTTCCCAGGAATTGTGATTGTCTGCATGGTCGTACCCTATCTCCTCGTTAGGGGTGAATATTTGGCATTTAGCATCATTTACTGTCGCTTTAGCGTTTTAACATGCTCTCCCTGTGCTCCGCCCATACCCCAGGCTACGTTTAGCAAGATTACCAGATCCTAAGCCTTCTTAAGTTTTATTTCTTTCTAGGAGGATCCCTGCTAACTTTCTAGCATATTGCAGAAAATGACCCCGCATTTTCTCATCAGACATGATTGTGGATAAATTCCCCACCGTCACTCTCTCGTTCATTCTCTGCTCAACCTCGTACCTGTCCCGTGAGTGTATTGGGCAGTCAACCAGCACGTGTATTATCCCCTCCAGACTATCAGGCTGGCACAGACACGAGGGGCTAGTCTTACATTTAAACCTGTATAAGTATTCAGAAAAGCCCCCGTGCCCAGTCAGGATCTGTGTTGTAATCCCGTCTAGTGTGATCTTACGAATAACTGGATAGGCGCTCCTTGCATCAGGAAAGAACACTTTGGTGGTTGCAGCAACTGTGCCCTGCCGATATTGTTGGTTCCACTCCTCTATCGACCCCTGCCTTATGGTGTTCCTCACAAACGACACCGGACACCTGTCATAGTCTGGCCTAGTCTTAATATTTTGAGCAGCATCTTTGGCCAGTTTGTCCGCCCTCTCGTTGCCTTGGAGGCCCACATGTGCCTTAATCCAGTACAGGGCTATTGACTTCCCCTGTGCGGCACCTTTGTCAAGGTTATCTCTGGTTTCGCATGCAAGTGGATGGAGCACGCTATTATTTATGACCGCATCCAGCGCTGCTCGCGAGTCACTAATGATGTTATACTTTTGCCGTTTACCCTTCGCCGCCTGCTCCGCAGCGCATCTCAACGCCAGGAGCTCGGCCTGGAAAACTGTACAGTAGGACGACAGTTTCATCTTTTTGGTCATTATTTCGGCACCTTCATGCCAAACAGATAAGGCCGCACCCACCTCACCTCCCATTTTGCTACCGTCCGTGTAGATATTTATTGCGTTATCGTCCATAGCCGTGACCTCTTCTTCGTGTGCTAGGGAGGCATAATCGCGCCCGATATGCGCCGCAGGGTGCGGTCTACTCCGGAACTGTACCGGCCTCTCCATTACTCTGCCGATGGGGATATTGTGGCTTGAAACTCCTCGTTTGGCTTCATAGAGGGCAGCGTGCTCTCTCACTCTGATATCAAGGGGCAGCATCCCGGAAAGAATCAGTGTCGCATGGAGAGATGTCGTTCTATAGGCTTTGCAGATCTTCTGCATGCAAGACCGTTGTAGCCCGTATAGCTGTTTCTTGATCGCGACCTTATGTGTTGCCGGTGCCCAGACACTAGCTGCATAGCTGATTATGGGCTCTACAGCTGCCACATAGATAGTCCTCACTATATCTGGGTGAAGACCCCAGCTCACTCCGGCAGCTGAAGACAGGCGCTTGCTGATACCCATCGCCTTTCTACACACATTAGCCGTATGTGGTCCGAATGTTAATCCACTATCTATTGTTAGTCCCAGGATTTTCATTTCATTAGTCATGGTTACACAGACTCCTCCCATGCTCAGCTGTGGAACATCGTATTTAAGTTTCCTTGTTATAGTCATTGCGCAAGTTTTGTGCGGGGCAAATTTGAGCTTGTTCCTATCTCCCCACTGTCGGACACGCTCCAGGGCATTGTTGCCTCTCCTCTCTATGTCTGCCGCCACGTCTCCACTAAAGACGAGGACCACGTCGTCCGCAAAAGCCTGGCAGTATTCCCCTTCTGAGCTGAGGTCATTTAGCAAAGGGTCGAGGAGCAAATTCCAAATAATTGGCCCTCCCACTGAGCCCTGGACACATCCCATTTTTGCTTGTTTTTTATACTCGATTCCCGCGTATCGTACCCTCACTTGTCTATTTTCCAAATAGCTGCATATGGCTCTTCTAAGTTTTCCAGGGCATTGCACCTCAGCCAGCCTTACCTTCACTGCAGGCCACCATGCGCTATCGAAGGCTCCCTCTATGTCCAGCGACACCAATGTAATGAGTTTTTTCTTCTTAAGTTCGGTCTTCACAAGGGTCATTAAGTCATAGAGGGAGTCCTCAGTACTGCGCTGTGGGAGGAATCCATATTGACGAGTACTCAGTACCGGAAGGATATGCCACGTCAGTCGCTTTATTATGATTTTTTCATATATTTTTCCGAATACTGGCAACAAGCCAATTGGTCTATAGCATTTTGGGTTTTCATAGTCCGATTTGCCCGGTTTCCTAATCGCTATTACCGTGGCTTCCTTCCAAGGTGTTGGGAAATGGCCGTGCCTCCAACACTGGTTTAACAGAGCAAGATTCATCTCCATATCAGGGGATATAACTTGTCGGCAGATGTCGGCTGTGATTCCATCCAGTCCCGGAGCTTTCTTCGCACTGAATGACATCATCGATGTCTTCAGCTCCTCTGCGGTGATCTCTGGTTCGGATTCATCTTCATTTATGTTTGTGTGCTCCTCTGCCATCGCTCTTATCCTCCGATGATGGATATCGTCATCTGACTTTGAATCATCTCTATAGAAAGTGTCAGCCAATAGCTTAGCAGACCCCTTTTGCCCGACCCTGTCACCGTTATCAACTAGTGGTATTTCATCAACTCTGGTATCAGTTTGCTTCAGCATTCTGTAAATCCCTGCCCACATGGTTTCTCCGTCCTGTTTCTTGCAGAACTGCTTCCAGCTCGTAATTTGTGCTTCGCGAACCTGCGCTTCATATAACTCCTTTGTTTCGAGGTATTCAGCCACAACCCGTTCCCTTCGCACTCGCGCAGCGCATCTAATGCGTCTCTTTTTCGTGGCCAATTTGCGCTTGAGGTTAGTGAGCTCAGGGGTCCACCATGCTGGTGCAAGTCTCTGCAGTGCTTTTTTGCGTGGTATCGTTTCTTCGCACGTCTCAATTATTACTTGTGTATATTTTGCGACAAAGTTATCTACTTCTTCTGCTGTTTTCAGTCCTGTAACGGTCGTTGTATTTATGCCGTTTTCTTCTTTTTTTGTTTTAAGAAGGTTATTAAAATCAGCCCATTTTGCCTTCTTGGTATTATACAGCCGGGTTGTGCGCTGCATTTGTTTGCCTTTGGGGCCTCTCAACACAAGTTCAAAAATCATCGCGTTATGGTCGGAGCTTGTGAGGGTCTCATCCACATGCCATCGGTCCACTACGCGTAGGAGGTCGTCAGAGCAGGCCGTGACGTCCACATGGCTGTAAAGTCTTACTCCACCCCTAATAGTGTCAAAGGTGGGGACACTTCCATTGTTCATTACAGTCATTTCGAGCTCGGCCAGCATGCACATGAATTCCTCTCCCCTATCGTCAGTGGCTGCACTGCCCCACAAGACACTCTTTGCATTTGCATCTCCTCCAATTAGCATGCGAAGGGGCGCCATGTCTCGTCGGATCTTTACTAAATGCTGTATGTAGGGTTCAATGGGCTGATTCGGCTCGAAGTAGTAGGACACCACCACTATTTTCCAATTGACCGTACTCAAAATACCCACAACAATGTTATTGGTCGTTAGTGCCGAGTGCAATTCCACGTCCATATCCCCATCGAAGACCATGATTGCAGCCTTGACTACGCCCTCTCCAGGATTTGTGTTTTGAAGGATCCTTATGCCTGCATGCGCTTTCATGCAGTTGTGGGCTCCAATGTAGGGTTCCTGCACCATGGCCATCGAGTGTCTTCTGATTGCTGCCTCGAGAAGCAATTCACGTGTTGCCAGGAATTTTCTTTGCAGATTTGCTTGTACTACCTTGTATGTTTCAACTGTTGGGTCATCTATGGTCTGTGTGGATACGTCAGCAATAGACTGTTCCCTCCCTGGCCATTCTATCGTATTTCATTCGTACTGGGCATTCAAGGTGGAACGCATTGTGTTCTCTGCCTCCCATGGCTGCCCTGCTACAGTTCACACACACCGGTGCAGCGCCACTGGAGAAATCCACGCATTCGGTTTTCTTGTGGGCACCTCCACAGTGACTACATACTTCCTCCTGGACAGTACACATTTTTTTGCTATGTCCGTATCCCAGGCATTGTGTACACTGGATCAGCGGGGTCTGATCATACACACGAACTCGCTGCAGATCCACGTGTATCGTGCCAGCTTCCGTCAGACGCTTCCACAAAGTAGGGCTGATCCTTAGCACCACATGGTTCTGCAGATGACTTCGGGCTCGCCGCCTGTATTGTACCTTCAACTTCATTTGGTCCTCTGGTATTCCATGTAGGAGATGGGAGTTTTGATTTTTGATGGCTGAAATAAGGTCTTCATCACTGTTATAGGACATCAAGTCCTTTATTATAATCAGTGGGTCCTTACTAGTTAAGTCATCCACCCTTAATCTTGACCCTTTTTCCACCAGCTTGTGTCTAATCCTTTCTAGGTCCTTTTTATCATTACATCCTATTACTATTTTCCGATCTTTCATTTTCCTCAATCTATCCACTTTCAATCCCTCCTCTCTCGCCCGTAAAATATCCCTAACATGTTTCAGGACCGTTTCACCAGTTTTCTCCTCATCTTCAGAAGACACTACGATCGAGTGGATTTGGTTGTTATTTAGCGTGCCCTCACCAGCACGTCTACTACCCGCGACACTAGCATATGTCTGTCCCTGTTCTGCGGAAGCTTTAACCTCCTTAATTTCTTCGTGAATTTTCTTTATGTCCTCCCGTAATTCCCCGACATAGTTTTTATTGTTGAGTGATTCAATTGTGGATGGCTTTTCCATAGTTTCATTTACGGTCCTAATGTATGACTCGTGCCGCTTAATTTGGTCTCCCAGTGCGCGCATTCGTTGTATCAGCTCCGATTCTACTTCACGATTCTTACTGTCATCGATTAACGATCCGCTAGGTTGTATATAGGTGTCCTGCGCTCTGTCTTTCTCCAAGGTCTTTTTGAGTTTCTCCATTAAGTTGTTAATATCCTGGGCTGCGTTCAGTGAAGCATCTCTATAGATTCTGCTAATATTGTTGCAGAGCCCCAAATTCTTTTTAATGGTCGCAACGCGTTCCTGGCACTGTTGGATATATGCTATTGCCTCGCCACAAACAAATGCATTGCGCTTCCCACTAAAGGACATTGCAGACCCCGGCTCCGTCGAGAAACGCACTCCCATATGCGGCGTCTTCGGGGTTTTTTGCGAGTTCTGCATATCGACCGATAGATGTGTTCGTGCACGAGTGTATGTATTCAGGTGACTGCGTGTGTATGTCGTATGGGTGTGAGTATAAATGGGGTAGTGTGTCTGTTTGTGTATGCTTGTATTATATTGATAGTGTGTACGTGTGGGTGTGTCTGTATTTGCCGTTATTCGATATTAACGTCTGTTTTTATGATTACAGGTGTAGCCAGCAACGATTCGCCACCTGTCCCTCCTGACCGGCGCACAGGATCCGCAGAGCACAAGGTGAGTTACTGTTATATTTTACAAGTTTCACGGGGCTCAAACGGCCAACTATATATTATTTACTATCAATTTCGTACCAAAGCGCGCAAATCGACGCAATACGTAAGCGTATACAGTTAGGTGTATTGATTCGATTCAATTATATCAATGTAAATATTAAAAACGTATAAATTCAATTCAAATAAATTAATAATAAAAATAAAAATAAGTTAAAGGTGTATAAGTTCAATTCAATTTTAAATAATAAATAGGTAATAATGACAATTTTCCTGTATAAATATTGATTAGCATGTCATAATTTGATCATTGTCAAGATAAGTACCAGTTTTCACAATGACTGTTTATATAATATAGTCAGAATTTCGTAGACAAACAACACAGCAGTGCACGGGTAAGTCCCTATATAGGTCAAATCACGCTTTGTCTGCCACCTAGGGGACACCAGCGCTCCACTATTAGTAACCCAAGGCCTTCGGCTCTACTCTGTGCCCAACCCGAGCCTCGCGAATACAGTGGTCTATGTTACGGTGACCAGCTTCACACCGTTTTGAGTTGTTTAATGATACTACCTATTGATAGAAGATCAGAATTCGGATCAGTAAGCTGGAAATTGTATTGCTTACTTATCAATTTGTTTGACTACAGTGTGTTGCATTGATGATCTCCTTTACCTGTCTCAGACAGTTATTTCGAGGAAGCTGTCGTGCCGTGCCAATAATTATTTAATTAAGAGGTTATTGCATGTGAGTGTGACCCTTCATGCAATCTATCTGTGCAAGTTGTGGTAAACTTTGGTGCTAACTGCAGTGTCATGAATTCACCAATAATCTTGGCAATTTTTATTTTGTGTGTTTAAATGTAAATATTGATATTGAGCTTTGTCTATCTCAGGCAATCACTATTGAGCTACAAGTCTTGTAAAGGTGAGTGTGCTATCCTGCCAAAAATATTCCAATTTATTGCTTTGGCCTCAACCTCAAAAAGATGCATTAATGTTATTGTGGCATATATTAGTACTAGTCCTGCCCCAACATTGAATCTATCCTATTCAGTTCACTGTCTCAATATATTCTATTGTTTTGCATTAGTATTCCACTGCGACTGACAATCCACACTTTCCAGGCAAACAAGCTCACCAGCTCCAGGCTCTCACCACCAGATATATAACCAATGCGGTCGACTGGCCCTCCGTGGCATCAGTCGTCAGCCTTGGAGTAGCCGGCCAGTGCTAGGATGTATGTCTGAGTATCAAAATTCAGTCAATCTTATTAATTTCAATTAATATTTAAAGAGGGGAAATAGAAATGTAGTGTCCCAAAATTATGATATACTGTGTATATACCTGTGTCTATTTTATTAGTTTATTTAGAAAGATATTTTACCTTATTTTGTCTATTGTCAGAACTCAAAGTGGATTGTGTAAGTATTAATTGTATAGATATATCTTTCCTGCCCGTGTACCCTCCTGTTTCAGATGTACCAGAGATGCAAAGCGGCCAGTGGACTGATGGGCGCAAATGGGGTCACCGCAGCCAACCTACCCACAGATCAGGACACACCAAGGAAACAAATAAATAAATTTGTTCTGTGTTATTATATTATTGATCCCGAACCCCCGTCCTCCTCAGTGCCACTCCTTCAATGTTTGTATGTATGCGCAGGCCACCCCAGCTTGTTGTAGGCTGCTATTTTTGATAGCTTAGGTTAGGTTAGGTTAGGTTAGGTTAGGTTAGGTTAGGTTAGGTTAGGTTAGGTTAGGTTAGGTTAGGTTAGGTTAGGTTAGGTTAGGTTAGGTTAGGTTAGGTTAGGTTAGGTTAGGTTAGGTTAGGTTAGGTTAGGTTAGGTTAGGTTAGGTTAGGTTAGGTTAGGTTAGGTTAGGTTAGGTTAGGTTAGGTTAGGTTAGGTTAGGTTAGGTTAGGTTAGGTTAGGTTAGGTTAGGTTAGGTTAGGTTAGGTTAGGTTAGGTTAGGTTTTTTTTTTTTTTTTTTTTTTTTTTTTTTTTTTTTTTTTTTTTTTTTTTTAGTCCGGGCGCATATGGCCCGGCCCGCGACTTTTCCCCCAACATAATCGGGGACCTTATTTTGGGTGAATGAGTTTTTCAGCGTGTGGTTCTTTTATTTTTGATAACATGTTTTCTTATATATAATTCTAGTTTTACAATTTTACATTTGTTCTTTCATTTTCGTTGCTTATATTAATACATATTATTTCTTAATCCTATTTACATTTGTACTAAGTATATTTTTTCCTTATTTTTATAGTTACATTTTTATTTCGTACAGGAACAATAAGTCAGTTTCATAGTCAGCTTATTATATTGTTCACATATTTTAAGGAAGAGCTCTTACGAGGATTCATTTTTGTATTTCATGTTATATACACTCATTACCATGTATGCTATTTACAAGGTGTATGTCAATATATATAATTCAGAACATTACTGTCTACATTATTTGTCTTTTAGGACGTTCGACTGGTGAGGTTTGTTTCCCAATGAGACCCGTCTGTTGGTCATCTGTGTGGTTGTTGTGTGTAAGCCTGTGTGGTTTATATGATTGTATGTATGTAATTGGTGGTTTATTGTATTGTGTGGTGTCGTTATATTATGCATCAATAACAATATTTAATAAAAATATGTATTGGCATGTTGTGTTGCGTGCGTGTGTTATGTATTGTTGCGTGTATGCGATTTAGAATAATTATTGACAAATTCATATAAATTTTTCAGATAATTATGGCCTAATTGTGCTAGGTGTGCAGTGTTTGAGTGAGGAGTGGAGAGTGGAGTTTGGTCGACTTTGTGTGTTACTGTTAATGTTAGGTGTGTTAGTGAGTGTGGAGTGTGTGTGTGCGTGTTGTCTGTCGGTAGCGATGGTTGTCGCAACCGCCGTCAGTGAGGCGCCCGCGGAGAAACGTCAGCTGTAGGCAACTGACGCCCTCGCCAAGGCATCCCACTTCTTGCGGATGGGACACTCATCGCTAAATGCGTGGTGTGTTGTGTCTTTGTGTTTCGCCATGGTGCAGTTTTTGCACGTCGGCGCCTGGGCCGCCAAAAGACTAGGACACCCTGCCTTCAAATGCGGACCTCCGCAGTAATTGCAGAGGTCCACACTCTCCGTGCAGAGCCTCCTGCCATGACCGAACCCCAAGCACCTAGTACACTGCACCAGGGGAGATTGGTCCGCCACTTTAACCACCTGCAGGTCGATATAAAGTCTCCCGGCAGAAGTGAGTCGCTGCCAAAGCTTTGGAGCCACTCGGAGGATTGCGTGGCACTCCGAAGGGTCCCTCGCTCTCCTCCGGTACCGGACCTCGGCTTTGGCCTCACTCTCCGAGAGACCCTCCAACAGGTGGCTATTCTGACGGGTGATTGCTTGGATTATGTCGTCGTCAGTGTTGTGCGCTTGTAAGTATTTAAGCACGACCAGGGGGTTTTTGTTAGTGGCCCCCACCACTTTCAAGTGTTCGGTTTTCCTTAGCTGCTCCTCTGCTCTCTCGAGCTCGGCCCTCGTGGCGCAGCTAAGGACCACTCTTCCGTCCTTGACCTTGCGGACTCTCTCGACTTTTATGCCGTTTCGTTTGGCGTCGAGTGCTCCCTTCACTCGCTCGATGACTTCAGCGCTAGTCTCCATCGGGTCAGTTGGTGTTATAAGGACCGAGTGAAAAGATTGGAAAGCTGGGGGAGTGGGACGTGTTTCAGAGGGGGGACGGGCAGTAATTTCAGCATAAGAGGGGGGGGTGCTACTGATAGAGTCAGTGATGACCTGCTCCACTTTCTCCAAAGTTTGTTTCGCGATCAGTCTATGGGTGTCTGTCTGTTCAACAGACAGACGCTCCCATAACCGCTGTGTAGAGTTGACTGACGCTACTCCCTCCCTAAGCTGCTCTGACAGCGTGCCTATCAACTCCTCCTGAACGTTTATCTCTTTTGCGATAGAGCTAACCTTCTCGGTCTGGTCCTCCAGCGCTCTGGTAAGTCGGTCAGTCTGTTCCAGTCTTAGATACACAGCATCCACCAGGGTTTGCATAGAACGCGTGGAGTCCTCCTCCCTGCTGGTCTGACTCTCCTGCAAGTTGGTTATGGCCTTCTTGACCACACCCAATTCTTGCAGGCATTCCATAAAAAGGGTCCGAGAAGCCCCTTTTTCGTGCTTATGGAGCTTCTCAGACTCCTTGGCCAGTGCCACCATCTTATCTATTATACCAAAAGTGGCTGTCTTGATCTCCGTTTTGATGTTACGGCCCTCATTTAGGGTGGCTTTAGCTTTAGTGGCGAGGGCAGTCATTCTGTCAGACAGCGTTTCCGCATCCCCGGTGGATCTGCGCTTGGGGGGAAAATTTGGGCTGGCCATATTGGTGGACTGTCAGTCGGTCTGTACTTCTAACTGTGGGTCTTGTATAGACTTAAATTGTATAGTGTATACTGTATGTAATTCGTGGAGTGTATACACAAGTACAGAACTTTAAAAAATCACAAAAAGTTAATTTAAACAGTCAAATAAATTTTTCTGTGGGTGTATAGAGCCCAAACAGTAGTCAAAATACAAAGTAAATACAATATTAAAAATAAAATAAAATTCCAAAATTCAAATTCGTCAAATTACATTAATAATTACACTTAAAATAAAGTAAAATTCCAATTAAAATGGGGACAACACAACACACTAATTTATTCGGTCAATTTTGTGTTATACAGAAAAACTTGGTTTTTTATATATTATTTAAATTTGGTATGCTGGCCTGGGTGGCACAAAATGGATGGTTGTCAAAACAATTGCCAATTGTTGCCCCTTATTGGCCAGCAAAGATTTCAAAAATGAGTAAATGATAAAATTGTAAATGTTTTCATCCAAGTTTTCATTAAGGTTGCACCCACTACTACAGGCAACACATTGATTGTGTATGATATTATATACTAACTGACTAAATATAGTAGTAGTTCTACTATTGTGTGTATTTATGATAAATTGAAATAAAGATAAAAATGTGTACCTATGTATTGTGTGTTTGTGTAATATTATTTAAGTTTTTAATATATGTGGTGATTATGTTTTAATATATTAGATAGAGTGTATATATAGTTTGTGTTGTGATAGTATATATATATAATTTGTTATATGACTTAAAGTATTTTAATAGCTGCAATATAATAGTACAGTGTATGTAAATAAACAAAATCACAGCTCAGATTGGAATTCTGGTTGTGATTCACATATTAAATAAGTGTGTATATGTTGTGTATAGATATAATAATAAAATGTTGTAGTGTTATATGTAATTTATTTAAGATACTTCAATAATATATGAAAGTTTATAGCTATTTTGTTGGTTTTAATATATGTGGTGATTATGTTTTAATGTATTAGATAGAGTGTATATATAGTTTGTGTTGTGATAGTATATATATATAATTTGTTATATGACTTAAAGTATTTTAATAGCTGCAATATAATAGTACAGTGTATGTAAATAGATAAAATTACAGCTCAGATTGGAATTCTGATTGTGATTCACATATTAAATAGGTGTGTATATGTTGTGTATAGATTTAGTAAAATGTTGTAGTGTTATATATAATTTATTTAAGATATTTCAATAATATATGAAAGTTTATAGCTATTTTGTTGGTTTTAATATATGTGGTGATTATATTTTAATATATTAAATAGAGTGTATATATAGTTTGTGTTGTGATAGTATATATATATAATGTTATATGATTTGAAGTATTTTAATAGCTGCAATATAATAGTACAGTGTATGTAAATGAAATCACAGCTCAGATTGGAATTCTGATTGTGATTCACATATTAAATAAGTGTGTATATGTTGTGTATAGATTTAGTAAAATGTTGTAGTGTTATATATAATTTATTTAAGATATTTTAATAATATATAAAAGTTTATAGTTGTTTTGTTGATAAATATGTATGTTTGTGTTGTTACCAGCAGGTTCAATTTGGTGTTATAGTTATGTTAGTGACTATTGTAGTGTATTAAATAAGCTAAATATCAATATATGGTTGTTTATATTTTATTTCAAAGTGAGGAAGAAGTAAAATCTAGTCTTAATAGTATTGTTGACAAAGAGGTTATCCCCTGTGTTATGGCTTAGCAGTATTGTTTATTTAGTTGTGGTGCTATTATTTTATGGCAGGCAAGTAATTCTAGTTAAGATGTATATATGTGTTAAGTGTTATAGTAGATAAAGTGTGTATATATTGTGTGTAGATATAATATAGTGTAATATATAATTTGTTTAAGATATTTTAATAATATATAGAAGTTTATGGTTGTTTTATTGATAAATATGTAGGTCAATGTAGTTGCCAGCAGGTTCAATTGGTATTACAATTATGTTAGTGATGGTGTAGGAGGCCAACACTTGTCGTCATTTATTGTTGTATATTAAATAAATTAGATATTAATATACTGTTGTTTATGTTTTATTTCCCAGCGAGAAATAAGTAAAATCTAGTCTTATTTGTCAGAAAAGAAGTATTGTTTACAATAGGGTTATTCCTTGTCTTATGTCTTAGCAATATTACTTATTTAAGTGTGGTGCTATTATTTTGTGGTAGGCGCGTCTACTGCCTGTGAGAGTGTGGGGTCTCGTATTTCTATTGACGTGTTAATAAGTATGTGTTTGTTTGATTAATTATTGATAAAATTTTGATGGTCTAGATGAGGTGTGTGAATTATAAAATAAAAACAAAACTAAAAACTGTAAAGTAAAATGTTGGTCTATACAAAAATTTTACCGTCTCGTGGACGCGAACCTAGGCAGTTCCGAAGCCCCGCCCACTTGACCGGCTTCACGCCTTATCCCTTATGGGGTCAGCAGAAAAGTTCTTTTTATGGTACTTTGGGATGTAACGAGAGCAATATGTAGATAATGGTAAGAGATGTAAATTAAAGTGAATTAAAATGGAATTAAATTATAAAAATAATATTAAATTAAATTGAATTGAAATAAAATAAAATTAAATTGAATTGAAATAAGATAAAATTAAATTGAAATAAATTGAAATAAAGATTTGTCGTTGGGCAAAAGACTGTTATTCTGAAATTTAATATGTCGTTAAAGCAGTATCTATGAACAGGATAATCAGAAAATGATAAAATTAAATGAAATTTTTGGTTAGTAAAAATAGATAGATAGCAAACTCGAGTTCCACACACTCGCACCACCTTGGTTGCTAAAGATACCTATTAAAGAAAAATAATATGACAAATAAAAATGTTCTTAAAATCTAAAATAATTAATACTACGTCACACTTTGTCCTTTACCCTATTCAAATATATATATATGTCCGAAACTTCCACCTGCCTACCTCCCTCAGTTTAGCAAGCGTAATTTTTACACTTAAAACTTTTGTCTTATAAAGTGCATTGGAATGCGGTGACCTCGCCGCTCGCCGCTCGAACCAAACGACAAACTTATCGCGAGCTCACCGCCGAGTTCGAGTTTCGGAAAAACTCGTGCAGATGCTTTCACTTGTCACTTTATACGTGGAAAATTATTAATTTAGGCAGCTGATCAAATGCACTATCTGGTCTATATAAAAGTTTAGTTAAAAAAGTTGAATACAACCACTTAATACTTAAGACAAAAGTTTTCCTATTATGATTTCGACCGCAAATAAAGAGGAAAATGGGTCCAAAACGAAAACTATAGGTAGAAAAGTCACGGAAAACCTAGTAGGGGTAGACGAAGTGTTCAGCTATCTACTAAGATGTCTTTAGGGGTGGTCCAACCCCTTATACACTATGAAAAAACACTAATTAAAATTTAAATAAAATGTTCACCGCCGAGTTTGAGTTTTGGAAAAACTCGTGCAGGCCTTTTCACTTGACACTTTTTGGGTGGAAAATTATCAATTTAGGCAGCTGAATGAGTGCACTATCTAGTCTATATAAAAATTTAGTTAAAAAGTTGTATACAACCACTCAATACTTAGGACAAAAGTTTTCCTATTATGATTTCGACCGCAAATAAAGAGGAAAATCGGTCCAAAACGAAAACTATAGATAGAAAAGTCACGGAAAACTTGGTAGGGGTAGACGGAGTGTTCAGTTATCCACTAAGATGTCTTTTGGGGTGGTCCAACCCCTTATACACTATGAAAAACACTAATTAATATTTAAATAAAATGTCACTGTCATAAAAATTCTATTTTCTATTGTATTAAATGTTATTTTTGAATGGGTTGCACTTGTCCAAAAATTCTGAAAGTTACACACAATGTACTCACGTATATGCACTATCGAAATCACTGATAACGCTCGGGGGTCGTCGATCTATTTTTGGAGATTTTTGGCCCCGAAAATCGTCAACAGTTTTTCTCGAATATCTCCTCTGCCGTACCTCCAAAACGGGCAAGCGAGGTGTCTAAAGAGAGCCCTGGATGGCCTCCGTCCAGCTGCACCGGTCTCGGTGGTCCCAGGAGACCAGAACCGGAGCTCCGAAATTGCACCGGTTTCGGTTTTTGGTGGATAACTCGTAGAGTATCCACCCAAAAATTCCGAAATTCGGCACAGGGGTGCTCCTTTGGTCCCCGCAGGGGCCCACAGTCCTCGATACACGATGGTCCACTGGAAAACAGAAGTTATGGCCACTTTAGTATTTTTAACACTATGTAGACGATTGTTTACGTTTGGAAAAATCGGTTTTTATTTAATTTTGGCGAAACTATCAGAGGTATTTTGAAAATTCTTTCACTATTTTATAGAGTAAAATAGCGCGCAACTTTTGACACTAAATTTAGGTTTTTATGTGATACTTTGGTGCAACTTTGAATTTTGCAGCGTGGAGCGTTTAAAAATCGTGACACTCGCGTCCAACGCTAAAGTGTGACTCGGGTTAGGTTAGGTTAGGTTAGGTTAGGTTAGGTTAGGTTAGGTTAGGTTAGGTTAGGTTAGGTTTTTTTTTTTTTTTTTTTTTTTTTAAAAATTCCGCCTTTTGCCCTACCGGGCCGCGGGAACTACGTTAGTATACGTCCGCGGCCCGGCAAGGGGGGGCCCCTTTGCGTCGGGGCCCGACGTGGAACGACCCACTCCCAAGACTGAGGAGGGGTCGTCCGCCGTTTCCACGGCGCGACGCGTCTCACGACGCGCCGCGCGTGGGGTTGTGTCCCGGCCGGGGCCGCCATCAGACTCGACGGCGGCCCCGGGCCGGGGCCCGGCGGGGCGGGAGCGTGCCGCCGGCACGCTCGCGCTCCCGCAGGGCTTCGCGTTTGGCCGCCATCACCTCGCTAGCGAACGAGGCGACGGCGGCCCAACACTGGTCGCTGCCGGCCATGGCAGCGACGACAGCCGGCAGCGACAAGTCCGCCCCGACTGCGCCAATGAGCCCGGCGCGTTGGGCGCCCCAGCCCGTGCACACGGCCAGGGTGTGCTCGGCCGTGTCCACGGCCCCGGACGCACAGTGGTGGCACACGGGCTCCGCGAGGATGCCCACCAGTTCCCACAGGTACTTGCTGAAACAGCCGTGACCTGTGAGAAGCTGGGTGAGCCAATAAGTGGGAGCCCGGTGCCTCGCCTCGACCCATTGGCGCAGTACGGGTCGGACAGCCTCGGCGAGCTGCCTGCTCGCCGAGGGGTCCTCCAACCTTTGAGCCCATCGCTGGAAGAGATCCTCGCGACATTCGCTCCTCCAGCGAACGATCTCTTCCGCGAGGGGCTCCGACGATGTTTGCCGCATCAGGGCCCTCCTTCGGTACACCTCCGCCAGGACCCCGGCCTCGAGGTCCCAGGGGAGGCTCCCGGCAATCAAGCACGCCGCCTCGTAGGAGACGGTGTGGTACGCCCTGGAGGCCCTCTGTGCCATGACCCGCTGCGGACGCCGCAGCAGGGCCACGTTCTCGGCACTGAGGGCCCCCGCCGCCCATATTGGCGCCCCGTAGAGCGCCATGGAGCGAACCACACCGTCATAAAGGCGGCGGCCGACACTCCCCGCCCCCCCCACAGTTGGGGAGTAGGCGTGCGAGCATTCCCGCGCACGACACCAATTTTGGCGCCAGCGCACGGAAATGCCCGCTGAACCCCCACCGACCGTCGAGGACGAGACCGAGATATTTGATGGTCTCCCCGACGGCGATGCGGGCTCCGCCCACCGTGATGAAGTACCCCGGGGGGGGCTTCGTCCGAGGCCCATGGAAGAACAGGGCCTCGGACTTCTCGAGGGCTACCCGCAGCCCGAGGGCCCTGATGCGGCCGACAATATGGGCCGTGCCCGCCGTGGCGAGCACGCCCGCGTCCCTAAACGTTTTGCCCTGCGCGGTCACTAGGGTATCGTCGGCGTAGCATATTACGCCGACCCCCCGAAGATTAGCGCCGCGCAGGGCCCAATCGAAGCCGATGTTCCACAGGAGTGGGCCGAGAACCGACCCCTGTGGAACACCGCACCCCATCGCCCCGCGGACTACTCGCCCCGGGACCGGGTATGTGATGGCCCGGTCGGCGAAATAGTCCGCAAGGACGCGCCTGAGGTACCACGGGACGTTGTGGTACCTCAGGGCCTCCGCGATTGTCTCCCAGGGGATGGTGTTGAAGGCGTTGGCGATGTCGAGCGACACCGCCAACAACACCTCCCCCCGGGAGACAGCGCTCTCGACGCTGTCCCGCAGCCGAGAGACGGCGTCCAGCGTGGATCTCCCGCGGCGAAAGCCGAATTGGCCGTCACTTAGATTCGGGCCTACCGCCTCCAGGTGCTCGACGAGGCGCGCAGCGAGCACGCGCTCGAAGAGTTTGCACGCCTCATCGAGCAGAACGATGGGGCGGTAGGCCGACGGCGAGTCGGGGGGTCGCCCGCGCTTCGGGAGAAGCACGAGCTTCCCCGACTTCCATCGCCGCGGGATCGTGCCGGACGCCATCATCTCCGACATGAGGGACAGCGTCACCTCCCCGAGGACCGGCATCACGCGGACGAGGATCCGCCCGGGAACCCCGTCCGGACCCGGGGCGCGGTTCTTCAGCTTGAGCGTCTGAACCGCAGCCCCGAGCTCGTCCCCGGACACGGGCGGAACGACCTCGCCCGCGACCGGTCCTCCTTCGGGAGTCGGTGCCGCCATCCTGGGCGGCACCCATTCCTCTTCTGGGCTCGGGAATAGGGAGCTGACCACGCGCTCCAGCAGGGGGGGGTCAAGGGTCATCGTCAGTGGGGGCGCCGCGGGTCGGAGCTTCTGCGTCACGACCTTGTACGGGCGCCCCCACGGATCCCCGTCGATGCTGTCGACCCACCCCTGCCAGGCCTCCGCTTTGGCGGCCCTTATGGCGGAGGTCAGGGCCGCGCGAGCGGCCCGGTACGCGGCGAGCAACGCCTCCTCACGTGCCGGGTCCCTGGCGCTTCTCCTTCGGCTTCTGGTGCACCGGCGGCGGGCCGAGACACACTCGGCCTGTAGCCCCGTGAGGTGGGGCCGCCACCAGTACACCTGCCTGCGCTTTTGAGAGGGACCCGCTCGTCGCATCGCCGCGTCGCAGACGCGAGACAGCGCTCCAGAGAGCCTCTCGCATCTCGCGTCTACGTCCGGGCCGCTATCGGCGTTTGCGGCGGCCCATCGCTCCACGATGGCCGCCTCCGTGGCCAGCTCCGGGTCCAGGGTGGACAACCGCCACCGCGGACCCTCCTCCGACCGGGGTCGGTCCACACCGCCCGCTCCGGCGTCCGAAGGGGATGGGACTAGGTCGAACCTTATGTAGAGATGGTCCGACAGCGTCTCCACCCCCTCCTCAACCCGCCACCCGATTGCGCGGCGGGCCAGGGCGGGACTCGCAAAAGAGATGTCGACGATCGACCCGCCCTGTTGACGCACGCACGTGTGGACCGCCCCCCGGTTCAGGAGGACCATTCCCGTGGACACCGCCCACTCCTCCAGGGTCTCCCCCCTGGCGCTGGTCGCCGGAGATCCCCACGAACGGGATTTGGCGTTGAAGTCTCCGGCGACCACCACAGGGGTGGGGTGCACTTCCTGGACCAGGTCGCCGACCTCGACCAGCAGACGCTCGAAGTCGGCGAGGGTCCTGTTCGGAGAGAAGTACACCCCTATCACTGCAACGTCGCCCAGCAGCACGAGGACGCATCCGCGCCCCCTCCGCACCCTGCGGAAGGGGAGGCACAGCGAAGCGTCGCGCTGCCAGGCGACGATAGCCACCGAACCGTCGTCGGCGCCCGCCCAGTTGTCGCGGGCTTGGACGCGGTACGGCTCGGCGACTATGGCGACGTCGATTTGCCACTGCGCAGCCGTCTGGAGAAGTAGATCCTGTGCGGCCGCGCAGTGGTTCACGTTCGCCTGCAGGATGGAGACCCTGTGAGCCATTTAATTGGTGGCGGTGTCCATCGCCTCCTCTGCGGCTCTTGGAGCCGTCGCAGACGCGGCGGGGGTGTCGCGATTACCCCCGCCCGTCTTTTTCTTCTTGGCCATCGCCGGGCACTTTTTGTGCCCGAGGCGATGGCCGGCGTCGCCGCCCTCGGTCGCGCAGATTGCGCATTTGGGGTCGGCGACGCAGGTGGCCGCCTTGTGGCCCGGCTGGCCGCACCGGAAGCACAGTGCGCTGCGATCCGTTTCGCAGCTGCACTGCACCCCCAGGTGCCCTGGCACCAGGCAGCGGTAACACCGCTGGGGCCGCGCGTCGAGGAGCGCGGCCCTGGCCATCGACCAGCCTATGGTGAGGCGGCCGGCCCCCGTGATCGTTTTGGCCGCCAGGACCGGGCACTTGACCCAGACGGTCCCCGGGCGGTCAGGTGGGCGGTTAATAGTGCCCACCTTTATCGACACGGGGGGGCATCCCCCCACCTCGGCCACTCTTGCGGCCACCATCTCCCTCGTGACCGCGTCACTCAGACCGGAGATGCGCATTTCTGCGCAGCGCTCCGGTCTGGAGACGCGGGCCACCTCGCCGACGACCTCGCGCAGTTTGGCCGCGAGCTCGTCGGCCTTCCTCCCCCTGTCGGCGCCGGTCACCTCCAGCAACCTGCCCCCAGTGCGAGCCGTGCGGAAGCGCAGCCCGCTGATTTCCAGGGCCGCGAGGTCTATCCCCCTCTCGGCCCTGGAGAGCACGTCCGCGTAGCTCGACGCCGAGCCCTGCGGCAGCGTGATCGCTACCGCCGCCGACGCCGGAACCCGCAGACGACGGCTGCGCTTCCTCTTCTTTTTGGGCTGGGCCGCTGGAGCAGCCGGCACCCGGGACGACGGAGCAGCCGGCCCCGGCGCCCGGGACGCCGGAGCAGCCGGTCTCGGCGCCCGAGACGCCGGAGAAGCCGGCCTCGGCGCCCGGCCCCCCCGCGCCACCACATTCCACGCCTCTTTGAGAGGCGGCGGCGGCGGAGCCGGCCGGATGGCGGGACGAGTCGGGGCCGGAGGAGCGGCTCCGCGGGCCGACTCGGCCTCACGGGTCGCCAGGCTCCTCCTGCCCCCCCTCTTTTGACCCTTCGCCCCCGCATTGGATGTTGCGGCGGGGGCGGAGGAGGTTGCGTCCGTCGGCGCAGGGCCGCGCGCCGGGGAGGCCAACGCCGGCGGGGCGGCAGAGGCGTCAACCGCAGGTGCCGGGGCACCGCGCTCCGGCGTTTTGCGCGCGTACGCCGTTATTGGCGGGGACAGACGCTTCTCCGGAAGGAGCCGGTCCTGGATGCCCGACATCCTAGCGTCGATCAGGAAGAAGATCTCCTCCCTGGTCATCGCTTCGGGTGCCGGGGCGGGGACGGAGGCCGCCACTCGCCTCTGGGCCTCGACCTCGGCCCTGAGGGCGAGGATTTCAGCCCGAAGCTGGGCGACCTCCTCCGACTCTTTCCTGGCGGCGAGTTTGTGCACGGTCTCCGCCACCGTCGCCACCGCCTTTCTTATGTCGGCCACGTGCTGACACTTCATTCTCGTCTGCTTGCGGGCAAGCGAACCGATCAGCTCCAAGGCTGATTCGGCCACCCCCACAAGCTCGTCGGCGCCGCACGTGGCCGCCACCTCCCCCTCCTGGGCGGGGTCCGCTGGCGTCGCCGCCCGAGACCGGTCCCGCAGGGCCGCCTTTTTCGCCGCGACCTCGGCCGCCAGCTCCTCCTCGGCGCGCAGTTCCAGCTCGCGCTCGCGTTGAGCGCACAGCTCGGCCTTCGCCTTCGCGAGGCCGACGTACTCGCCCGTTGTGGGCGGGCGCCCTCGTCCCCGCTTAGGCCGCGCGCCGGTCCTGGCCAAGGCCACCTCTTCGCCCTCTAAAGGCCGCTTCCGCCACAAGCGGCCCATCGAGGAGGGGGAGCTCGATCTTGAGCGCTCCCCCATCGACATGCAGCTGTCCGAAGACTCGGACAGCCGCAACTCCTGCGGCGCCTGCAGCTCGCAGCGCGCGAGCACCACGCGCGGCACCTTCTCTTTCTCAACAAGGGCCGAGGCCCTTGTCCTTGAGGACACCCCGTCCTCCCCTACCCCCTCCGAGGAATCGCTCCTCCTCTCTTCCTTAATCCTAAGTGTTTTGTTTTTTGTGTTTAATAAAAGATCCATATTGAGTCCCACGAGTATGGGGGAAAGGATTACCAAGACTAGCAGAGCCCCCTGTACTAGCTTGGGCGTATATACGCACGGAGGTCCGCCAGTTTCCGCGGGTTTTTACGACTTCGCTGTCGGGTGTTATTGACTTTTCCTTGTCTCGGGCCGGCCAATTAAGGCAAGCCCCCTGTCCCGGCGCCACGCCGCTAGACATGACAACGACACGCGACGCCGAAACAGGTTGCTCGACGTTGTCCCCGGGAAGGGGACATCCCCCTGAACACGAGTTAACGCATCCAGAGGGACCGCCGAGCCGCGGGGTACTCCCGCCCACAACCACGTCCAAAAGGACCGCTGTCCATGAAGGACCCTCAAAGAGCGAAGCGCTCTCGCGCCGGAGCGGCGCCCGATGTCGGGAGTGACCGCCCCGCATCGCCAGTCAGCTCTGATGATCAGAGTAGTACCGGGAGCGGGGCAGTCGCCGACACTCGCGGTGGCGAAGCACCGCCGCGGACCTTGCAGGTCCGCCATACCACGACCCCTCCGCGGGTCAACCGGTGGGATATCAGTCAACGGCCAGAAACCCTCCTCCCGTATAAATACGGGGCGGAACGAATCCGACCGCTGTCCAGGGAGCACCAGAACACCGCTTCCCTTACCCGGAGATCGCAAGCGATTTCCAGGGCACGAGAAACGGTGCACCAACGTGGAGGTTTCCCACCCAGCCCCCCAGGTTAGGTTAGGTTAGGTTAGGTTAGGTTAGGTTAGGTTAGGTTAGGTTAGGTTAGGTTAGGTTAGGTTAGGTTAGGTTAGGTTAGGTTAGGTTTTTTTTTTTTTTTTTTTTTTTTTTTTTTTTTTTTTTTTTTTTTTTTTTTTTTTTTTTTTTTTTTTTTTTTTTTTAAAAATTCCGCCTTTTGCCCTACCGGGCCGCGGGAACTACGTTAGTATACGTCCGCGGCCCGGCAAGGGGGGGCCCCTTTGCGTCGGGGCCCGACGTGGAACGACCCACTCCCAAGACTGAGGAGGGGTCGTCCGCCGTTTCCACGGCGCGACGCGTCTTACGACGCGCCGCGCGTGGGGTTGTGTCCCGGCCGGGGCCGCCATCAGACTCAACGGCGGCCCCGGGCCGGGGCCCGGCGGGGCGGGAGCGTGCCGCCGGCACGCTCGCGCTCCCGCAGGGCTTCGCGTTTGGCCGCCATCACCTCGCTAGCGAACGAGGCGACGGCGGCCCAACACTGGTCGCTGCCGGCCATGGCAGCGACGACAGCCGGCAGCGACAAGTCCGCCCCGACTGCGCCAATGAGCCTGGCGCGTTGGGCGCCCCAGCCCGTGCACACGGCCAGGGTGTGCTCGGCCGTGTCCACGGCCCCGGACGCACAGTGGTGGCACACGGGCTCCGCGAGGATGCCCACCAGTTCCCACAGGTACTTGCTGAAACAGCCGTGACCTGTGAGAAGCTGGGTGAGCCAATAAGTGGGAGCCCGGTGCCTCGCCTCGACCCATTGACGCAGTACGGGTCGGACAGCCTCGGCGAGCTGCCTGCTCGCCGAGGGGTCCTCCAACCTTTGAGCCCATCGCTGGAAGAGATCCTCGCGACATTCGCTCCTCCAGCGAACGATCTCTTCCGCGAGGGGCTCCGACGATGTTTGCCGCATCAGGGCCCTCCTTCGGTACACCTCCGCCAGGACCCCGGCCTCGAGGTCCCAGGGGAGGCTCCCGGCAATCAAGCACGCCGCCTCGTAGGAGACGGTGTGGTACGCCCTGGAGGCCCTCTGTGCCATGACCCGCTGCGGACGCCGCAGCAGGGCCACGTTCTCGGCACTGAGGGCCCCCGCCGCCCATATTGGCGCCCCGTAGAGCGCCATGGAGCGAACCACACCGTCATAAAGGCGGCGGCCGACACTCCCCGCCCCCCCACAGTTGGGGAGTAGGCGTGCGAGCATTCCCGCGCACGACACCAATTTTGGCGCCAGCGCGCGGAAATGCCCGCTGAACCCCCACCGACCGTCGAGGACGAGACCGAGATATTTGATGGTCTCCCCGACGGCGATGCGGGCTCCGCCCACCGTGATGAAGTACCCCGGGGGGGGCTTCGTCCGAGGCCCATGGAAGAACAGGGCCTCGGACTTCTCGAGGGCTACCCGCAGCCCGAGGGCCCTGATGCGGCCGACAATATGGGCCGTGCCCGCCGTGGCGAGCACGCCCGCGTCCCTAAACGTTTTGCCCTGCGCGGTCACTAGGGTATCGTCGGCGTAGCATATTACGCCGACCCCCCGAAGATTAGCGCCGCGCAGGGCCCAATCGAAGCCGATGTTCCACAGGAGTGGGCCGAGAACCGACCCCTGTGGAACACCGCACCCCATCGCCCTGCGGACTACTCGCCCCGGGACCGGGTATGTGATGGCCCGGTCGGCGAAATAGTCCGCAAGGACGCGCCTGAGGTACCACGGGACGTTGTGGTACCTCAGGGCCTCCGCGATTGTCTCCCAGGGGATGGTGTTGAAGGCGTTGGCGATGTCGAGCGACACCGCCAACAACACCTCCCCCCGGGAGACAGCGCTCTCGACGCTGTCCCGCAGCCGAGAGACGGCGTCCAGCGTGGACCTCCCGCGGCGAAAGCCGAATTGGCCGTCACTTAGATTCGGGCCTACCGCCTCCAGGTGCTCGACGAGGCGCGCAGCGAGCACGCGCTCGAAGAGTTTGCACGCCTCATCGAGCAGAACGATGGGGCGGTAGGCCGACGGCGAGTCGGGGGGTCGCCCGCGCTTCGGGAGAAGCACGAGCTTCCCCGACTTCCACCGCCGCGGGATCGTGCCGGACGCCATCATCTCCGACATGAGGGACAGCGTCACCTCCCCGAGGACCGGCATCACGCGGACGAGGATCCGCCCGGGAACCCCGTCCGGACCCGGGGCGCGGCTCTTCAGCTTGAGCGTCTGAACCGCGGCCCCGAGCTCGTCCTCGGACACGGGCGGAACGACCTCGCCCGCGACCGGTCCTCCTTCGGGAGTCGGTGCCGCCATCCTGGGCGGCACCCATTCCTCTTCTGGGCTCGGGAATAGGGAGCTGACCACGCGCTCCAGCAGGGGGGGGTCAAGGGTCATCGTCAGCGGGGGCGCCGCGGGTCGAAGCTTCTGCCTCACGACCTTGTACGGGCGCCCCCACGGATCCCCGTCGATGCCGTCGACCCACCCCTGCCAGGCCTCCGCCTTGGCGGCCCTTATAGCGGAGGTCAGGGCCGCGCGAGCGGCCCGGTACGCGGCGAGCAACACCTCCTCGTGTGCCGGGTCCCTGGCGCTTCTTCTCCGGCTTCTGGTGCACCGGCGGCGGGCCGAGGCACACTCGGCCTGTAGCCCCGTGAGGTGGGGCCGCCACCAGTACACCTGCCTGCGCTTTTGAGAGGGACCCGCTCGTCGCATCGCCGCGTCGCAGACGCGAGACAGCGCTCCAGAGAGCCTCTCGCATCTCGCGTCTACGTCCGGGCCGCCATCGGCGTTTGCGGCGGCCCATCGCTCCACGATGGCCGCCTCCGTGGCCAGCTCCGGGTCCAGGGTGGACAACCGCCACCGCGGACCCTCCTCCGACCGGGGTCGGTCCACACCGCCCGCTCCGGCGTCCGAAGGGGATGGGACTAGGTCGAACCTTATGTATAAATGGTCCGACAACGTCTCCACCCCCTCCTCAACCCGCCACCCGATTGCGCGGCGGGCCAGGGCGGGACTCGCAAACGAGATGTCGACGATCGACCCGCCCTGTTGACGCACGCACGTGTGGACCGCCCCCCGGTTCAGGAGGACCATTCCCGTGGACACCGCCCACTCCTCCAGGGTCTCCCCCCTGGCGCTGGTCGCCGGAGATCCCCACGAACGGGATTTGGCGTTGAAGTCTCCGGCGACCACCACAGGGGTGGGGTGCACTTCCCGGACCAGGTCGCCGACCTCGACCAGCAGACGCTCGAAGTCGGCGAGGGTCCTGTTCGGAGAGAAGTACACCCCTATCACTGCAACGTCGCCCAGCAGCACGAGGACGCATCCGCGCCCCCTCCGCACCCTGCGGAAGGGGAGGCACAGCGAAGCGTCGCGCTGCCAGGCGACGATAGCCACCGAACCGTCGTCGGCGGCCGCCCAGTTGTCGCGGGCTTGGACGCGGTACGGCTCGGCGACTATGGCGACGTCGATTTGCCACTGCGCAGCCGTCTGGAGAAGCAGATCCTGTGCGGCCGCGCAGTGGTTCACGTTCGCCTGCAGGATGGAGACCCCGTGAGCCATTTAGTTGGTGGCGGTGTCCATCGCCTCCTCAGCGGCTCTTGGAGCCGTCGCAGACGCGGCGGGGGTGTCGCGATTACCCCCGCCCGTCCTTTTCTTCTTGGCCATCGCCGGGCACTTTTTGTGCCCGAGGCGATGGCCGGCGTCGCCGCCCTCGGTCGCGCAGATTGCGCATTTGGGGTCGGCGACGCAGGTGGCCGCCTTGTGGCCCGGCTGGCCGCACCGGAAGCACAGTGCGCTGCGATCCGTTTCGCAGCTGCACTGCACCCCCAGGTGCCCTGGCACCAGGCAGCGGTAACACCGCTGGGGCCGCGCGTCGAGGAGCGCGGCCCTGGCCATCGACCAGCCTATGGTGAGGCGGCCGGCCCCCGTGATCGTTTTGGCCGCCAGGACCGGGCACTTGACCCAGACGGTCCCCGGGCGGCCAGGTGGGCGGTTAATAGTGCCCACCTTTATCGACACGGGGGGGCATCCCCCCACCTCGGCCACTCTTGCGGCCACCATCTCCCTCGTGACCGCGTCACTCAGACCGGAGATGCGCATTTCTGCGCAGCGCTCCGGCCTGGAGACGCGGGCCACCTCGCCAACGAGCTCGCGTAGTTTTGAGGCGAGCTCGTCGGCCTTCTTTACCCTATCGGCGCCGGTCACCTCCAGCAGCCGGCCCCCAGTGCGGGCCGTGCGGAAGCGCAGCCCGCTAATTTCCAGGGCCGCGAGGTCTATGTCCTTCTCGGCCCTGGACAGCACGTCCGCGTAGCTCGACGCCGAGCCCTGCAGTAGCGTGATCGCCACCGCGGCTGACGCCGGAACTCGCAGACGACGGCTGCGCTTCTTCTTCCGCTTGGGCTGCTGGGCCGCTGGAGCAGCCGGCGCCCGGGACGCCGGAGCGGCTGGCCTCGGAGCCCGAGATGCCGGGGAAGCCGGCCTCGGCGCCCGGCCCCCCCGCGCCACCACATTCCACGCCTCTTTGAGAGGCGGCGGCGGCGGAGCAGGCCGGATGGCGGGACGAGTCGGGGCCGGAGGAGCGGCTCCGCGGGCCGCCTCGGCCTCGCGGGTCGCCAGGCTCCTCCTGCCACCCCTCTTTTGACCCTTCGCCCCCGCATTGGATGTTGCGGCGGGGGCGGAGGAGGTTGCGGCCGTCGGCGCAGGGCCGCGCGCCGGGGAGGCCAACGCCGGCGGGGCGGCAGAGGCATCAACCGCAGGTGCCGGGGCACCGCGCTCCGGTGTTTTGCGCGCGTATGCCGTTATCGGCGGGGACACTCGCTTTTCCGGCAGGAGTCGGTCCTGGATCCCCGACATCCTGGCGTCGACCAGGAAGAAGATTTCCTCCCTGGTCATCGCTTCGGGTGCCGGGGCGGGGACGGAGGCCGCCACTCGCCTCTGGGCCTCGACCTCGGCCCTGAGGGCGAGGATTTCAGCCCGAAGCTGGGCGACCTCCTCCGACTCCTTCCTGGCGGCGAGCTTGTGCACAGCCTCTGCCGCCGTCGCCACCGCCTTCCTGATCTCCGCCACGTGCTGGCACTTCATCCTCGTCTGCTTGCGGGCAAGCGAACCGATCAGCTCCAAGGCTGATTCGGCCACCCCCACAAGCTCGTCGGCACCGCACGTGGCCGCCATCTCCCCCTCCCGGGCAGGGTCCGCCGGCGTCGCCGCCCGGGACCGGTCCCGCAGGGCCGC
Source organism: Euproctis similis (assembly GCA_905147225.2). NCBI lineage: Eukaryota > Metazoa > Arthropoda > Insecta > Lepidoptera > Erebidae > Euproctis > Euproctis similis. The sequence continues at coordinate 21,691 of LR990109.1, read as the reverse complement.
CTTTTTCGCGGCCACCTCGGCCGCCAGTTCCTCTTCGGCGCGCAATTGGAGCTCGCGCTCGCGCTGAGCGCACAGCTCGGCCTTGGCCTTAGCGAGGCCGACGTATTCGCCCGTTGTGGGCGGGCGACCTCGACCTCGCTTTGGCCGCGCGCCAGTTCTGGCTAGGGCCACCTCTTCACCCTCTAGAGGCCGCTTCCGCCACAAGCGGCCCATCGAGGAGGGGGAGCTCGATCTTGAGCGCTCCCCCACTGACATGCAGCTGTCCGAAGACTCGGACAGCCGCAACTCCTGCGGCGCCTGCAGCTCGCAGCGCGCGAGCACCACGCGCGGCACCCTCTCTCTCTCCACAAGGGCCGAGGCCCTTGTCCTTGAGGACACCCCGTCCTCCCCTACCCCCTCCGAGGAATCGCTCCTCCTTTCTTCTTTTATTTGTTTGTTTGTTTGTGTTTTAAGTTTATCCATTTTTGTTCCCACGAGTGTGGGGGAAAAGATTACCAAGACTAGCAGAGCCCCCTGTACTAGCTTGGGCGTATATACGCACGGAGGTCCGCCAGTTTCCGCGGGTTTTTACGACTTCGCTGTCGGGTGTTATTGACTTTTCCTTGTCTCGGGCCGGCCAATTAAGGCAAGCCCCCTGTCCCGGCGCCACGCCGCTAGACATGACAACGACACGCGACGCCGAAACAGGTTGCTCGACGTTGTCCCCGGGAAGGGGACATCCCCCTGAACACGAGTTAACGCATCCAGAGGGACCGCCGAGCCGCGGGGTACTCCCGCCCACAACCACGTCCAAAAGGACCGCTGTCCATGAAGGACCCTCCAAGAGCGAAGCGCTCTCGCGCCGGAGCGGCGCCCGATGTCGGGAGTGACCGCCCCGCATCGCCAGTCAGCTCTGATGATCAGAGTAGTACCGGGAGCGGGGCAGTCGCCGACACTCGCGGTGGCGAAGCACCGCCGCGGACCTTGCAGGTCCGCCATACCACGACCCCTCCGCGGGTCAACTGGTGGGATATCAGTCAACGGCCAGAAACCCTCCTCCCGTATAAATACGGGTCGGAACGAATCTGACCGCTGTCCAGGGAGCACCAGAACACCGCTTCCCTTACCCGGAGATCGCAAGCGATTTCCAGGGCACGAGAAACGGTGCACCAACGTGGAGGTTTCCCACCCAGCCCCCCAGGTTAGGTTAGGTTAGGTTAGGTTAGGTTAGGTTAGGTTAGGTTAGGTTAGGTTAGGTTAGGTTAGGTTAGGTTAGGTTAGGTTAGGTTTTTTTTTTTTTTTTTTTTTTTTTTTTTTGTCCGGACGCTAAGGCCCGGCCCGCGAATTTTCCTCCACCATTAGTGGAGACCTTATTTTGGAGGGCAATTAAACACTATTTTTGTTTATTTAAAACATTACTCCCTTACATCTATACATTTCATACTTATATTTCTAACATTTTTGTTTGCTTCTTTTATTTCTAGTACAGTTTGACTTATTTTCTATTTTTACACTTCTAACTTTTTATATTCTTTTTTATTTCTAGTACAATTTGACTTATTTTCTACTTTATCTTTCTTATATGACTATTACAAGAGATCTTTTTGTACCTTACAATATCTTATATTTCCTTATACTAGTTTTATTTTCATCTAATATTTCTAATATATTTTGACCTATTTTTACTTTTATTTCTTATACTACTACTATTACAAGTGTTTCTCATGTTTTGTTTGGTGGCTAACAGACAGCTTTTCGATTGCGGTTTCTAGGTTCCGCTTTCTCTATGTGTGTTATGTCTATGTTGTGGCCGGTGTTCATAATTTGTTGCGATATTCCTATTTGTAGTTTGCGATTGTATGTGTGTTTTATCCTGCCTATTGTAGTTTCAACCATTTTTGATATATGTCATACCTATATATTATTTAATATATAGTTTAACATAGTTTTCATTGTTCACTTCTTGTTTCTTATCATTTTGTTTATTGGATAGTCTTTTGGTATTCTTTTAAAATGACGCCATTCGTTATAAATAGCGCCTAGTTTTATATGAGCGACCTGCCTACTATGGGGTACGGTTGCTTGCCTCAGCTATATGCCACGGCAGCCCTCGCCAGTGCATCCCATTTACATCGAATAGGACAATCGTCGCTATACGCCATGTGGTTGTCCGCTGACAGTTTTGCCCTGGCACAGTTCTTGCACGAAGGTTCCTGGCCTCCGAGCAGCTGCGTACACTCTGACTTTAAGTGCGGGCCTCCACAATAATTGCAGAGGTCCACACTCTCCGTGCAGAGCTTCCGCCCATGCCCGAAGCCCAGGCACCTTGTGCACTGTACCAGGGGCGACTGATCTTGCACCTTTATAGACTGGAGGTCAATGTAGACCCTGCCGGCGGACGTAAGCCGTTGCCAAAGCTTTGGCGAGACCCGGAGGACCGCGTGGCACTCCAGAGGGTTCCTCGCCCTCCTCCGGTATCTCACCTCCACTTTTGCCTCCTCCGCCGACAGCGCCTCCATTAGCTCCGCATTTTGGCGGTACAGAGCGGTCTCTATATCGGCGTCCGTGTTAAAGGCCAGCAGGTTTTTCAGCACGACAAGGGGGCGTTTGTTGGTGGCCTGCTCCACCTTAAGCTGCTTGTCGCCCTCCAGAAGGACCCCGACTTTACGGAGCTCCTCCCGATTGGCACAGCTCACCACCACCCCACCGTCCCTGATCCTGCGTACCCTCTCCACTCGCGCACCGCTCTGCTTCGCGTTTACCGTTTGTTTGATTCTGTCTATGGTCTGTGTGCTGGTCTCTTGATCATCGGATGGCCTGATGATAAGAGAGTGCATAGGCTTTACCTTTGGTGGGGACCGCGCCAGTGCCTGTGCGTAAGTTGGGGTATCGTGTTTTAAGTTTACTAGTTGCTCTTTTATATCAGAGGCAAGCTCTTTGAGCTCCTGAATCTCGCCTGTTCGCCCCTCGTCACTCGGCACTATAGGTGCGTTTTCCACCACCGCCTGCAAAGTCTTCATAGTGTTTTTATGGTCCTCCAAAGCCTTTTCATGCCCTTTCAGTCCGTTCATCATAATTTCACACGCCCTTTCCATTCGTTCCGCCATTTCCTCCTTTCGCTCTACCTTCCTTGCCTCGTTCACTTCGTCTCCTACCGTATTTAATTTCAACTGTCTATCCAATTTTACATTTTCATGCTTCAACCTTTCAATTTCCTTTAGTAGTTTTGTCTTTTCCGTGCCCATCCCCTCATTTACCTCTTTCAATCTTCTATTCTCTTTTTTCAGCCCTTCAATCTCCCTTTCTGACTCTCCCAGTAGACAATGCGTACGGTCCGTTGACGTAATGATGTTCTTTTTGAGGTCCGAGCGCAGGTTTCTCGAGACCGCCATTGACCCGTTCACGATACGGACGTGGAGAGCACTCTCCTCCATCCGGCCGTCGAACGGGCCCCTAGCTCTCGCCAACAGTTCCGTCACTGGGTCCACTGGGGGCGCCTGTCCTTCCAGTTTCCCTTTCTTACTTGTGGCAGCCTTTGACCCGAGTGTTCGCGGAGCCGCCGTGGACACAGCAGGCGGCGTAACCGCAGCCCTCGGGTCCAACGCCGCCACCCTCTCACCTACACTCACTCTGCCCTCTTTGGAGTGCCCTGGGAGTTCCATATCCCGAGTTTCGAGGTCAACTGTTATGTTTAAAGTTTTTGGTGGGGTGCGCTTTGTTCTAGGGGGGGGTGGGGTTCTTCGCGGGATCATTTTGTCCGGATGTACAGGGTCCGGGTCACAATTTTATAATCAATTAATTCAGACCACTATGTCCAGGTGCTGTTAGTACTGGTGCTATCAAATTCCAAAGTTTAAAATTTAGTAGTTTGAAGTATTTATTGATCTAATAAGTAAGTAGTGTATGTAGTTTAAGTATAATTATATAATATATTAAGTTTGTTCAAACAGATAAATATGTGTGCAGTAAATAATAAAGTAAATAAATAATGTACAGTATGCAAAATATTGATATAGTAATTTTAATAATTAGATATCTTTTGGTAAACAAAACTATATAATAGAAGTCTGAATATAAATTGAATTTATAAATTAATCAATATTAGTTGTTATGAATTGTGTAGTTTGTGTGTAATACTATAAAATATTTGAATGGTGGAATAGGGTTAAGTATTATTGTTTGTAATGCAATTTTAACTTAAAGTTCAAGTTTTATTTATCATTCAATTTACTAATTATAATTACATAATATATTAAGTTCGTTCAAAGTAAATAGATATGTGTGCAGTAAACAATAAAGTAAATAAACAATGTGCAGTATGCAATAAATTGATATAGTAATTTCAATAGTTAAATATCTTTTGGTAAACAAAGCTATATGATAGAAGTCTGAATATATTAGATAGGAATTGTAGTTTGTGTGTAATTATATAGATTGTTTGAATGCTAGGATAGGGTTAGGTATTATTGTTGGTACTGCAATATCAACATAGAGTTCAAGTTTTAATTTATTGAAACACCAGAAGAGTATGCATGTAGTACAAAACAATATTTATTATTACTAAGAGATGTATGTAGCCTATTGAATGGTAATAATGTATATAAACAAATATATGTCTGATGTTCAGTGAGATTTCTTTACTGTACAGTTTGTAATTAAATAATATGATATATATTGGATGTTATAATGGTGTATTATAATATATAATGTAGAAATATATTACTTGATAATAGATTATTGAACAAATATGATTGGGTTATGTTGTAATTGTATTATAATTTTTTATTTTTGTTCTTATTTATTTACAGCACCAGTGTAAGTATATACTCTTAATTGGCCAGCAGAAGCTTGTCTGAGTTATATTTGTTATGACCTCCGTCAATAATTTATAATTGTTGGTGTAAAGGGCCAACACTTAGTCACAATTTAATGTAACTTGTAAAATGTAATAGTCTAATGTTACAATAATGCCTCACTGTTTATTGCAACATAAGTCATTAATATGTTGTACCATGTGTTAGAGTTGTTGTGCCCATTAGGGCTTGTCCAGCAAGTATAATGATTATAATAAGGCAACAAATCACAGTCCTACACAGTCAGAACAGGAAACAAAATATATATAACACTATGTTATTGTTTACATTACCTTATAACCTATATTTGACAGATTATTGAAGTAGTTATTTATCAAAAGTATAGCTTTATTATTAGTGTTTAACACCAGTATATACCAAGTCCCAATTTTTACCAAAAAGAGGCTTGTCTAATATATAGTTGTAGTTACAAGTTGTCAAATATTTATACCAAGCAATGGAGATAGTCACTGTTCCAATGTATATATAAAAATAATGTGGTACACATATATGGTCTATTAAAAGCTAGAATTGGGGTGCCCAATAGAGGCCTGTCCGAAGAGTATGATACAGAGTATCAGTGTACAGTCCTAATATTAGTCAAAGTACAACACATAAGGTATATAGGGCTCAATGTTTAATTCACATTTATTATAACCTATATCAGCCTAGAATAAGTATTACACTATGTATTCAGCAATAACTTATTACACATCAGCCCCTCAATATTTATGGCATAAACTTAAGTAATACCAACGCTAATTGTTGGCACTTATTTGATTTAAATATATTTTTATACCCAAAAAGGTTCATCAATTATGAATATTAGGTCAGTGAAAGTTAGGGCGTTGTGTGTATTGCTAATCAACTTTCAACAGGGGCGAGAATGTCAGGCTCAATTATTGCCTGTTTAACATTCAAGCTTTGTCCAGTACACAATTAAGTCAAGTCAATGTGTTTAGCTCACCCCGATAAGAGCCTATCAATTACCTTCTAAAAACCTTCAACTGCAACTTTGTTTGATGTAGTAAGTTAGGGCCTTCAGCTTTAGTTCGAAATCTATTAGGCAGCAGTGATATAATTGCTATGTAGTTTGTGCAGGCGCTAAAGAATTTACAAATGTATGGAAACTAAAAGTTGCTGTTTCTTAAAATTTGGGTGTTATTTCCAAGAAAAAATGTCGAAAAAGTGTGTGTTTAGACTATTTACTGTTAAATTTCAAATATTTCCACTTATGGTGGGATCTAAGGTACCGAGCTGAAAAATTGAAAAAACTTCAACTACAAAATTTAAAAATTGATTTTTGAGAGATTTCTTCGAATATTTCCATCCAGATTTTTACAGGAATTTACTAGAATTATATACAACCATAATAAAAAGACAAAAACAAAAAAGTTAAAATTTTTGTAATTTCCCTGTTTTGGTGGACGCGAACCTCGGACGCTCCAAGGACCCGCCCACTTTTGCACTTCACGCCTAGTCCCGTACGGGGCAGGCAGAATGTTTATTTGTAGAAACGTTCGAAGGATAAGGTATTTAAATGCGCTTTCTCCGACCAGGATAGGCAGTGAGATAAGCCAACTGTATGTTGAGGTAATAAAATAAATAACAAAAATAAATATCTAGACTACTTAAAATAGCTTATAGTATAGCCCTAACTTTAGGCCCGGTCTCTACGGGGTTATGCAGGAAGGTATATAAAAAATGTTCTTAAAATCTAAAATAATTTATACTACGTCACACTTTGTCCTTTACCCTATTCAAATATATATATAAGTCAAAAGCTTCCACCTGCCTACCTCCCCCAGTTTAACAAGCGTAATTTTTCACTTTAAAACTTTTGTCTTATAACGTGCATC